>CM060707.1:64555787-65155787 GCA_030686995.1 Artemisia argyi | reverse complement strand
TAACCATATCTCTTCACAAGAGATTTTAATCTTTCATTAGCTCTTTGCGTCTTTACTTCTTTTGGCCATTCACTTATATATCTGCACTTCTTGCAGGTATTGCTTCCATGATCCTCACCATGATTATAGCGCTATCTTTTATATTTTCATAATTATTATCATGCCCATTATCATATACAATAGTACAATCGACGTCGATTCATTACTTTTCGATTCCACACATTACTAGACATTATATATCGTTTATTGAGATCTCATAGTTTTTCATGTACCCGGGGTTTTTCAATAACCTTCATGTCTAGTGTCTCTTGACTATTATGGGGTCTTATTACCTCGATTTGACCATCTTTATTTTCTTGCTCCATTTTATCTAATCATTCGAGGACTTTTATTTGGAATCGATTTGTCTATCACGCTGCAGCCGTACCGTAGACTTACTACCATTGATTGGTTGTACCTTTGGGACATATATTTTAATTGGGGCATTAGCAGCATTTATATTATCCAATCACTTATTTAATATCACAATCATGCTGGCAATTACTAGATTTGGAATGTTATTTGTCCCTTGAACTTTAAGTTCATATTCATTAATGTGAGGATCAACATTTATATCATAATTCATTCCATATTTCTCGCTGCTCATACTCTCCCCCTGAATGAATTATCAATTTAAACATCCCATTTTGTGTGTTGTGGTGGATTTACAATATATCACACAATTACAAAATCTCACATGGGAAATATAGTTTGTGACCAAAACCATTCTAACGGGGAGGATTCATTATAGATTGTTGGCAAGATGCGAATTCATATGTCATAACATGCCCCATAAACTAAAAGTTTTGTTCTCATAATATTATTGGCTTTGCAATCAACTGAAGACGCATCTTGCCAACAATCTTGCCAATACATATTGTATATAACATCAATTCTAAAAGTTTTGTTCCCATAAACTAAAAGTTTTGTTCTCATAATATGTCAAAAGTTTTGTACTTTTTCGTGGGACCCACTGTCCTTTTGGTGTGCTTAACTTGTGCCCCCAGGGCACAAGTTAGAAAAACCCATCAAAAATTTATAAGCTCTTTTATGGCTTTCACATAGTGTAATAAAATATTACATTAGTATAACATTAAACAAGAAACAAATCTTTTATACGAATGAAATTGCACAATTTGCTCAATACATATTGTATATAACATCAATTAATTAAGGATGTCTCGTAAGAATATAAAACCCATCGTAAGTAATGCACATATCTACCTATATTATAAAGGAGAGCCTTAAAAACTGTATCGCCTTAGAAAAATGACATGTCACCACTTGTAGCGCCTTAGAAAAATGACATGTCACCACTGAATAGTTATAGGCTTATAACAACTGTTAGGTTTTAGAAGACCATACTTTTAAGGCCTCTACATGTTACATTTGCGTGCAATTTTGTGAAACCAACCAACAAACAATAATTCATTTCTTACTCACTCCTAGGAATGGCAATGGAGCGGGTTTGGGGCGGGGCGGCCATTCCCATCCCCAAACCCAATTAGCAAACCATGCCCCAAACCCGCCCCAATCCTCATTGGGGATCTTATCGAGGAGCCCCATTGGGGCGAGAAGCTCCCCCAAACCCACTCCGATCCCCGTTGGAGATCTTATCGGGGCGCCTTTTCGGGTGCAATGCTTCACTAAATACACATTTTTCTCCGTTTATTATTACTTTACACCATATTTTAGCAATATGGTTATACGCAATAACGTGAAGAATTAAAACCCCACTAATAATATAAAAAATACTAGCCTTGTTAAGTTTTCAACAAAATTAACATAAATAATGATAAACCATCCCGTAAAAGATCAAAACGTTTTTTAAAAATATTGACAAAAAAGGTTTTTTAATCAAAATTGATCTTGTAAAGATACAAAATTATAAAAATACTAGAATCATGTTTTTATTACTATGTAAATACTAACTTAATAATATATGAATACAATAAATCTATATGTATATATATGTTTCGGGGCGGGGCGGGGCGGGGCGGGGATGTTGTGCCCCGCTCCCCGCTCCAAACCCGATAAAATTCCCCGTTAATGCCCCGAAACCCGCTCCATAACCCGATAAGCATGCTCCACCCCGCCCCAAAAACTTCGGGTTTCGGGTTTCCCCATTGGGTTCGGGTTTTTTTGCCATCCCTACTCACTCCCTCTCTATCATCTCTAAGACCTGCAAACAACCATCTATGTTTTTTCCTATCCTATTAAATGATGATATTACTTTTCATTTCATTTTGGTAATATTGCAAGTATTGGTGATGATGTTAGAAGATGGCGTCGCGGACTGTCGGTGGAAGGAAACAAAGTCTCTTAAGTGGTTAGTTTTGCTTTGATATATATATATTTCAATAGTTTATGTTGTAGGTTTCTTATTTTTTCTTAGTGTTATTCTGCATAATGATGATGCGGTTAGGGACGATGATTAGCAGTTTGATGATGTCGCGGACTGTAGGTTTCTTTCTTTTTCATGGTGTTGGGTAATTGTGTTGAAGGTGCGGGTGATGAAGTGGAAGATGACGATGGAGTAGGTGGCTGCCACTCCTAGACATTTACTATAAATATGATAAGACTTTTTATAGTACTAAAGCAAAGCTCTAAAGATGATTAGTAGTTTGATGATCAAGTATAAAGAGAGGTTAATTAAATTTTTATGATTAAGGAATAGTGACTGTTTTTGTGGTTCGTGAGTAGAAAACAAGTTTTCTGATTAGTGTTATAAACTTTTTGTGAATAATTAGGGATAACCACATGCTATTTAGTCTTTCAATTATATTATGTTGTTCTTTCTATGTATCTACGAAACATGTGTGTGTTTTGGGTACCTATGTTTAGTTTGGGTGTTTAAATGTGTGTGTGTTTGCCTTTCATTTGGACTTTTTTTTTGGTTAGTTATTGTTTATTTGGTTTCGTTAGCTTAATAATTGATTTGTTTATGTGGTTTTGTAGTTGCTATGGATCTTGATGATGGTTGTTGAAGATTTAAGATGGATGTTGAAGATTTTAAGATGAACAATAGAGATTAATTTGAAGGTTCATGTCTGAAGGCCGAGATGAAGATAATAGTATATGGTAACAAATCTTGAAGATAGTTGCATCTAAAAAAACCCTGAGAAAAGATTGGTGTGCAAAACAATAACAATATCGGAGTAATAAAAGTTTACTAAAAAACGAGCAAAATTTCTTGTGTTAGAGTTGATGATGATGAAAAAAATGCATTATTATGCGTATTCAAATTTCAAGCATATAAACTTACTAATTATCAACGTTTTATGCTTGTGAATTTTTCGATAAAAACGGTGCTAAGAATATGTACTGTAGATGTAAAAATTAAGTATGGTGATGTGAAATAAATAATGAAAAGGACATTGAGAAGATAAGAGAGTAGGTAAGTTAAAGTTGAAAAGGAGAAAACGGTAGAATAGGTGGTAGTCCAATAGACGATTAGGTGTGTTAGACAAATTGTTGGAGTGGGGAAAGTTGTAGGTAGATATGATATTTGCATTTTTATTTTATTTTTTATGTTTGAGGCTAAAAGAAAGAAAAACAGGGAAAGAAGTATGATATGAAAAATTGAATACGTAGTAATATATAAATGGGTGATATGCATACCTTAAAATACTCTTCGATTTATCTTGAGAAGAGGAAGGTAGTGATGAATGTACACGAAATTCATTTATGAGATTTTAAATAAAATAGCATAACGAGACTTAACAACATCAAACATATGCAACGATGTAAGATTATTGTTCGCTACACTTGTGAACCGTATGAAAGATATCATTAGACGTTCATGGGCCGTGCAAAACAACAACATCAAACATATGCAACGATGTATGATTATTGTTCGCTACACTTGTGAACCGTATGAAAGATATCATTAGACGTTCATGGGCCGTGCAAACGTACCTAGTATATATATATATAAGGAACTTAATGGCACAACTAAGATCAACTGGGATATCTCTTTTTTTTATATATATAAAATCTATCCACATCCATATTTTTAATACCTTCTATGATTGTGTAAATTGTATGTGACACATTTTCCTTTCTATATTTTTCGTTCATGCATACCCGTTTTCTCGGTGCCTATTTTATCATTTTGGTATCTAATTGTTTCAAAAGATGAGCAAAAAGTTTGGCCTAATACGCTGTTCACACTGTTCATCATAACAAAAAAAAATCTCATCTCTAATTCTGGCACGGGATACAAAAAGATATGCCAAGTTACTTAATAAATAGGAGGAAATTTCATTATACACCGATTGTGTCATTAACTTCTTAACTAAATTAAGGTTCATCTCCTGTCTTACTTTTCTTTAATACACCCTCGTATAGCATATATTTCGAATCAAGGTATTGTGGCAACAAGAATCTATTAGAGCTCTTTGTTTTACATAATTTGAAGCATTTAAGCATCACTTGTTTAAAGCATTACCCATACATGACTTCATCTTCGTATAATATAAACACTTATTAAAAATGATAGACAATTAATGCATCTATTCAAGATGATATATCTAGGGAGTAGCGTAACATATACTTCATATGGTATCACGCATTAATCGGCCCTAAATAATCCAAATTAGATAACTTTCTATTTATTATGGAAGCTAGATATTTATCTGATCAATTAACATGTAAACATCGTAGATCAAAACTGTAAATCATGTCTACCAAGCACATATCATATTCGTCGGCATCAACCACGTACATATAGACCACATAGCCAACAATTAAATGAATTTTAGCAATACTTCTTTTTAAAATTCATACTAGTAGCTAACAATTAACTTCAAAACTTAAGATACAAAATTAACTTTAGCAATAAAAATCATGTTTATAATTGACGTTTCAAAGCTATTACAATTGTGACTATGGTTAATATGCTAAAACGCTATGGTAGAAAAATTCTAGTTTGTGCTCAATTTGTCCCGAGTATAAGATTTTAACTTACAAGGAATGGCTGTCAAGAGAATTATATATTGATTTATCATTCATTAACTACTTTTTATAACTTATTTAACAATAAAATCTAAAAGAAATCCAAAATCACAGTTTGTAAAGTTTATTGTCACAACCATACGGCTTGATCGTATGTTCATATGTAAGAACTATGAAAGCCACAAAAACTCATAATCACATCAAGCCGTATGACATATTATTATAAATCAGTCAATTAAATTACTCAAATATGAACTTCATGATCTCATACATATCTCAGAATTAAAAAAACAAAAATACATATATTCAAATATCACTAACATATACGGATTACTAAACAACAACAACCACGATTTCAGCAAAATCACATAATTAGCAAATGAAAAAACTAAATTCTTACATGTATATATCATAAGACACCGGATCCCTTAGAAAGGGAAACAAATTTAAAAAGTATAAAAAGTAACCAGCAAGCGACACGTGTCCCCAACATATTTTATTTAAAATATCCGTTTAGGGGCAAAATCGTAATTTTATTCGTTTTTTACTTTTCCACCTCAATTTTCAAACGCAAATATCTTTCAAACGACAAACTTTTACGAAAAACCGATTTCACCATAATTTTTAAAATTTAATCCTCTTTAAATTGGTATAAATCTTGTTAAATATTTCAAACTTTTTTATTTTTACATATCAAATGGTTAGTGATTTTCTTGATTTTTTTGTCATTTTCGGCTCTATTTTTTACCGTCATAAATGTCGAATCGTTAAAAACTTAAAACACGAAAGTTTTTTATTTTGATTCACTCTTTACACAGGTTTTTGAATCACTCAAATCCGATGTCATACGAGTAAGATATCACATGTTAAAGATGGTGTTTAACTCATATTTGTTGCACACAATGTGTTTGATGAAATGTCTAGCTTAGAATTTTAGTGTTAAAATTGCGTTAAATGCATTAATTTTTGTTTCTCAATGCATTATTAATCATTTTATTAATGTAAGACTCAAAAAGTAAAGTTTTTTAATCATTATATTTTTAAAATATACATTTAGTTCATGAGTTAGGTTATTAGGTTCATCAGTTAGGTTATTAGGTTCATCAGTTAGTCATTTTATTAATGTAAGATTCAAAAAGTTTTGTTTTTTTTAACTGATGAACCTTATTAACTGATTTAATAAGTTCATCAGTTAATAAGTTCATCAGTTAATATAGTTCAACCAGTTAATAAGGCTGATGAACCTTATTAACTGATTTAATAAGTTCATCAGTTAATAAGGTTCATCAGTTAATAAGTTCATCAATTAATATAGTTCAACCAGTTAATAAGGCTGATGAACCTTATTAACTGATGAACCTTATTAACTGATTTAATAAGTTCATCAGTTAATAAGGATCTTTAACTGATGAACCTTATTAACTAATGAACCTTATTAACTGATTTAATAAGTTCATCAGTTAATAAGGTTATCAGTTAATAAGTTCATCAGTTAATATAGTTCAACGAGTTAATAAGGCTGATGAACCTTATTAACTGATGAACCTTATTAACTGATTTAATAAGTTCATCAGTTAATAAGGATTTTTAACTGATGAACCTTATTAACTGATTTAATAAGGTTCATCAGTTAATAAGGATTTTTAACTGATGAACCTTATTAACTGATGAACCTTATTAACTGATTTAATAAGGTTCATCAGTTAATAAGTTCAACCAAAATAACTGATGAACGAAATGTCTTTTTTAAAAATCAGTTAATAAGGTTCATCAGTTAAAAAAAAACAACAAAAAAACAAGAAAAAACAAAACTTTTTGAATCTTACATTAATAAAATAACTAAAGGTGCATTGTTGTACAAAAATTAGTGCATTTAACTCGATTTTAAGACTAAAAATCTAAGCTAAACATTTCATCAAACACGTTGTGTGCAACAAATATGACTAAAACGTCATCTTTAACATACGATATCTCACTCATATCATATTGGATTTGAGTGATTCAAATTTCTGGGTAAAGAATGGCCAAGAAGCTACAACTTTCGTGTTTTAAGTTTTGCAAAATTCGGCCTTTAAACTAGACAAAATTAGAGCCGAAAATGCTAAAATTTTCAAGAAAATCATGACCCAATGAATATGTCAAAAAAAAAGTTTCGAAAAAATTAAAAAGATTTATACCAAATTAAAGAGGATTAAATTTTAAAAATTATGGTGAAATCGGTTTTTCGTAAAAGTTTGTCGTTTAAAAGATATTTGCGTTTGAAATATGAGGTGGAATTTTAAAAAACGGGTCAAATTACCACAATGCCCTTTGACCGAATATTTAATAGAAAAAGAGGGAGGAAAGATGGTTGACACGTGTAAGAAGTTGTATGGCTTTTTAGACTTTGCAAATTTAGAATCTTTCTAACCGATCGCAACTCTATAGCATAATGAGCAAACTAAATTCATAATGAAAAAACAAATAACGTTGCATGTTCAGTTGAATGTTGCACATGACTAAATTAATCTTAAGATTCGATGTACGTCAAAAAGATTAATTCAAATAATAATGCATCAACACCGTGATGAGTTCATAAAAACTCATCATTTTTGTCCTGTTTAAAATACGAAAACAGTTAAAAACACATAGAAATACCACATAATACTATAAATATCTTTGGAATGTGTTTTTATATGTTTCAGGTGCAAAAGGATTGAAAACAGATGAAAAACGTGCAAAGTTTGCACAATTGGCAGAATCAGTCCCTGAACTTTCAAGAAATGTCAGAAATGGTCCCTGGGAAAATTATTTTGAAGAAAAGTCAACGAAAGTCCCCCAGGAATCATGAAATAACAAATTTTACCCTTGAAAGTTCAAAATTGCACAAATGGCAAAACAGGTCCCTCAAGTTTCAAACTTGACAATTCTAGTCCCTGGAAAGTTAATTTGGAAGAAAAAGTCAAAAATGGTCCTTGGGAATTCACAAGTTATCAAATTTGACCTTTGGATAAAAAGTTTGAGGAAATTACAAAATTGGTCCCTGAAGTTTCAGAAATGGCAAAAACAGTCCCTGGGCATTTTAAATTGAAAAACTTACATCTATGGCCCTTGTACTATTTATCTTGGCTAATTAAGTCCATTTTTTGATAACTTCTAGGAAAATTACACTTTTTACCCTCAACTTTATAAAATTGGCAAAAATGGTCCCCGGTTGTTTTTAATTTGGAAAATAATAAAATAAATCCTTATATTATTCCAACATGGCAAAAATAGTACCTTTTAATAATCTTTGGAATAATTACAGATTAGGTCCCTGGAAATTCAGATTTTACAACAATAGTCCTTGGACTTATATCTTACAAAAAACAAAAAGGATCCATTAAATTCCAAATCCAATAAACAATAAGCCTGGTCCATCCTTTTTAAATCCAAGCCCATACAAAAGCCCAAGTCCACTTTAAAAATATTACCAGGCCAAAACCTTTGACCCGTTTGACCATCCACCTCCTTCTTCAACCTCACCCCATCTCCACCTTCTGCTTCTACACTCCATCCTCCACCTCCACCTTACACTTTCACCACCTCAACCCTAACCTGTCATCCCCACAAACAAAACCCACCATTGGGTTTACCTCAGGAGAGGACACGTACCAAAACTACCATGTCTCTCACACCCCTACCCTGCTCCTAACACCACCACACCCTGCAACTCCCACTACCCCTTATCATGTCCTAATTCCACCTCCCAAGACCAATAAATGCAACTGAACCCCCCCTCCAACACGCAATAGTCCCAATTGATTAAAACTACTTTTCCCGCCAAAATCAGCTTAAAGAATTCAACACGTATCAAGGCTGAGAATGGGTGGGATTTGCTTCTGATGACACGTGAAACAACTGTGGAGGCTATAAATAGAAGGGGATGCAGAAGAGAAGAGTAGATTAGTTTAGCTTTAGTATAGTTTAATCGTAGGTAGTATAATTTTCATTCCAGTTGTAATTTTCAGCTTTAAAAGCTTGTACTCAGTTTTACTAGTGCAATTTAAGCTTTATTTACCCTTAAATTTCAGTCTACTTTGTTAATTTCAGTTTTGGCAATTTTAAGTGAATTTGACACATTCACTTAATATGGTTAAGGTTGTTGTTTAATGTCCATTTAAGGTTCAGTTTAGTTCATTGGTAGCTTTTATAAGCTTTCTAAGTTTTTACATCAGTTTATATTCAGTTCACTAGAAATTCATAAAAAATACTAGAAAAATCATGAGAAAATCAAAAATCAGCCTTAAAGGTTATGCAAGCATGGAGCAGGATAAGTCATTGATGGTCCTGGTTTAAAGGCTTTGTGGAAAGCTTTAGGTTGTGGATTGATTCTCTGGTTCATGGTTTTTCAGCAGGATCCTTTTGTAAGCTTGTTTCTCATAATTTTGCTTATTACTGTTCTAGACCTTATTAGCTGTTTTTCTTTGTGTTTCTATGTATAATTAGTGTTATGAATCTGTTTTGAGGTAACTCATTACTTGCTTGTTCATTTATTTTCATGATTGCTTAGTTTATTTTTTTAATTGTCTTGTATGCTTATTAGTAATTTATGGTAAATGTTGTTATAGTATGTGTTTTTATGCTTAAATGATCTTAAGTCATCATTTTACAACAATAGAAATCAGTAATATGGCATGAATCTGTGAGATCCTTTGAAATCATAAAATCAGTCCCCATAAGGGAGTGTTTGGTTTAGTCTGATTTTATAGGTTAATGCTTGTTATTGTTGTTAATTACTATTGCAACAAGTCACACTAGGTTATTTTAGGATAGATATGTCATAAAATTTAGTGTTTGTTGGGATAAAAGTCAAATTTAGCCTTTGAGCTTCATTTCAGTTTCACTGTGTGGATTTGAGGAATCCAATTCCTCATTTTAGCTATAAAAAGTTGTTAGTTTAGCTTATTATATCCTTATTACACTTTATTATTATGTTTACAGTTCATTAGAGTGAATCAAATCTCAAAATAGTCAAAGTAGGATCAAAACTTTAAAAGTCAAATTTCTACTTAGTAAATTTTTGAATTAAATAGATAATTTTGTCTAGAATTTAATTTAGAGTTTCATGCTTTGTGCTTTTAGGTACTTCAACTTTTGCTGCTTGTGTTCATTAGAGTATTTTTATTTATTTTTATTAGCTTAAATTAACTGCTTAATTAATAGCTTCTTGTTGGTATTATTTAGTTTAGTTGCCCTACACTTTGGTCAAGCAGTCAGTTTCCTTAGCTCACCTAGTCCTCACCTGTGGGCCCCACTCCAATTTTAATGGTTTATTGAGAAGCTTATCTACCTAGCTTGTTGGAGCTCTGCTTATTTTGATCTTTAGAGCTCTTGCCCTCCACTAGAGTGACCTTGCTAATCACCCTTAACCATTTCATCAACTGTGTGCTCAGTCTCACTCACCATGTTTACCCCTAGGTCTTATTAGTAAGCCCCACCTGGTGTATTTGGATTTTTTGGGAAGCCCTGGTACCAATCTTGTTGGTTTCAAGCTCACTTGGCTTCTCAGCTTATTGAAAAAAAGCTTAAATCAGGCCTGCAATCAAGCCCTTAAGGCATGTATGGGCAACAATCATTTGGATTAGCTTATTTGCTTATAGTAGCTTCTTTCTTTTGCTTTTCTCTTTTCTTTGGTTTATTTTAGCTTTTTGTGATTTGTCTTAGCTTATTTTACTCTTGGTTTACAGTGTTTAGCTTATTATAGCTTATTTGGTGTTAAGAAATTAATCCTTGGCTTAATAAGCCTTCTGTGGGACTTATGAGCTTATTCTGAGCTTATTACTAAGTTTTAAAAAGTTTGTGTTTATTAAAGTTGTATATTATCAATGTTTAATTAGTTTTGCAAAAGAAAAAATTGAAAAATAAAATAATTGAAAAAAAAGCAAAAAGCATGGGTCGAACCTGGGACCTCATGCTCACAGACTCAACACACCACACTCTTACCATCTGCCCTTGGGTCTTCTATCAGTCATAGCATACATAGTTTAATACTTAATATAGTCTTCACCATTTTAGCTTAATTTTCCTTATTAGCTTATTTAACTGCTTATTTATAATACATTTTAGCTTTTTAAATTTTTTATAAGTTCCTGACACTAGATAGTATTTACATAAAAAATTTCATAATTTTAGAAATTAGTTTAGTATTTATTATAATTAAAATAGTTTAATTAGGTATTAAATAAATAATAAGTAATTAATTATAGAAATAGTTTATTTATAAGTATTTTGGAATTTTTATATTTTTATAAACTTTCTGTCATATTAGTGTAGTTATATAAAAAGTTTTATAATTTTAACTTTCCATTTAGTATTTATTATAATTAAATTAGTTTAATTAGTTTAATTAAGTTTTAATTAATAATAATTAAATAAAAAGTCTTAAAAAATATTTTCTTTTTCTAATAATTCTCTTTTATCATTTGAATTCCAAAAATATAATTTTCATATCCGTGGGATTTATATTAGACAGAATTCACGTTTTGTTTCGTACGTTAACGTAGTTTTAATTTAAACGTACGCGTTTTTAGGTTTTAAACGTTTTTAAATAATTAGGGTTTACGTTTTAGTTAAATTAGTTTATTTAAGTTATTTTATTTATAAAACCTTAGCATAATCCATCTCACCTTTTCCCATTCAAAACCACTCGATCACAAATTCGTTTTATTACAGATTTCACGCCTCGTTGGGATAAACGACCAGGGGAAACATTGTATTCCACGGAAGCATTAGTCTAAGCTGTTTTTGACTTATTGACCTTGGTCAATAATATCTGACGGTTTACCACTGATCAAATTTTGGCTCCGCTGCCGGGGAGGTGTGCTGCGTACAACGAATTTGGAAGCATACGTGGTTCTGAATATCAACTCACTGTACAAATACCATCAGTTTGTAAATTTTTTGTAAAAATCAAAATCATAACTGAAAAGTTCACTAACACTTTTCCTGAAGTGTTAAAAACACCAAAAAAATTAAATAACAACAAAGTTAATCGTGAAGTTAAATTACTTCGTTTTCTTTAAAATCACAACCTATACAAGTGGTTTAAGGTAAGTTCTGACATTAAATTGCGAACTGAAGAGAGATCCATTCTTCTCTCCCACCACCCTGCGAGTGATTTTAAAGGAACTATTTCGGTTAACGAATCGGTTCCAAAAACATTTTTAATATAGTTTTCAACAAACACAAAAAAAAACCAAAAATATTCATCTTTACCCTCTTACCTTTTTGATTCTTCATTTCTCACCCTCCAAAACCCTTTGATTCTTTCTATGTCTTATTCTCACCTTCTTGTCTGTCAATGGTGTGGTAGTCCTTATAATGGTGGTAATTGCCCCAGTTGTAGCATGGTAGAATCAGGAAATGGGTCTGTCTATAACCAGAATCCCTATTCCTACCATGACACGACTGATTCATTCCATCAGCTTCCACATCATGAGACTCGACAGTGTTACTGTTGTGAGTACTGTGGTGGTTCACACTACAGTTCTGATTGTCAATCGGGAAACACGCTTGTCTATGAGCAGGTTTCTGATAACAATTATGACTACAACACATACGACTCACAGCCACATCAGTTCAACTGTTGTGAGTACTGTGGAGGTTCACACTTCAGCTCCGAATGTCAAACAGGGAATTCATTTCCTTGTAATAATAATGACTATTCGTCCTATTACCAACCTCCACAGTACCAAATAAACCATGCAACTCCTCAACAACAAACAAATGAAGATATCTTTCTGAAGGCTCTAGAGTCTTTGAAAGAAATTAAGGAAGAGTTGACTAAGCCATAGTTTCAAAATGCACCAAGCTCTTCTTGTGTATCTCATGAGAAATATATTGAAGAACGAGCTGCTAGAAACGATAAAACCATGGAAGAATTACTCATCCAAGAAAGAACAGCTAAAACACGTACCATATTTTCCAAAGCTGCTTTTCTTGATGATGATGCTACTGATGATGAGGAAACCATTGATATTCTTCAATTTTATAAACCTTCATCACGTTCATCAATTAAAATTCCATCCATGGTTATACAGGGAGATAAGAGTACGGAGGAATCCCTAGCAAAGGAACAAATGAAAAAATCCATGCATGCTAGCTCTTCTCAACTCCCTCTTCCTACTGTTATCACACCTAAGGATCCCACTCACTCTCTGAATATGGAGGATGAGCATCTTAACACAATTCCTGCAAAGGAATCGGACGAATTAATAAAATCCAGTGTTGAGAACCTTGTCCAAATCCCAAGAGAGTCACAGGGAATTCCTGATCTTGTGTGTGATTTACCTTCCCCTCTTAAGTGTTCAAATGATCATCTTGAGATTCTCTCCGATTCTACCAATAAATGTATATCTAATGGAAACATGGAGTATGTTGAGGCATCACAATCACATGTTGATCCTCTTCTTGAGGAGTTCATTGATGAACTCACTCACATTGATCCACTTCTATCAGGAAGTAACAATGATCTCTTTGATTTCCTAGCTAATCTGGAAGAAATCGAAAATCTCTTATATAGTGATCCAACACTCAATTCTCATCCCAATAATCCAAAAGAGAATATTAATCACCTTGTTCCCGAAACATTTAAAACAAATGAACAAGGATTCACAGATATACATCTTGTGAATGATTCTCTTCATGAGGAGTTCACCAGTGAACTCACTCACATCATTGGAATTAAGAATCCAATGAATGAGGTAATTGAGCATAATGATCTACATCATTTGTTACCTGAGATTGATTCATGTTCCTTTGATGATACCGTGGTTGATTTCCTCCCTGAGGATAAAATCTTAAAACCCGGTATATTACTTTGTGAGAAAACTACCATGGAGAAGTTTTCTTACATTAGGAGCTTCAATGCTGAAATTCATAATAAGAAGATTATGAAGTCTCCTTTTTATAAGTCAATCATGATTGTTATCATGATTTTCTTATATTTCTTCACGTACCCCGTGACTTCTCCACTTATCCGTCACTCCTTCAGGAGTGAGGATACTATATTTGACCCCGGCATTTTTATGTGAGCCGGGTACTTATCTCATCGGTGTGGAACTTTCACGTACTTCAAATGTTTATCCAAACATCTTGAATGAAAGTCCGATGGAGATTGTTTCTTCCACATCATGCTTCCCCATGGACAAATGAATTCGGGGTCGAGTCAAGCTAGCGACTCGGTAAACAAAAACAGTAGCATACATACGGGGTTTTCACCCTAAGTGTGGGGGAGATACTAACCCACATGTTGTATATATGTATATATCCTCTAAAAAAAAAAAAATGTACATAAACTAAAATAAAGGTTATGGAGTATTTTCCTTCTTACGTTCTAAGTGTTAGTTTAACACCCGGTACTTTGAATATTGAGGACAATATTCAGTTCTAAGTGTGTGTGGGGGGGGGGGGGGGGGGGAATTCGTTATTCTAACGAATTTAAACATATGTTCTATCACGAACCCCCATTTTAGCCAAAATTAAAAAAAAAAAAATTCTCACTTAGAACGCAAATAAATGGTTATCAGTCCGCCATGTCTAACCCACATAAGGATTGGCTAATCCAGGAGCAAACGGCTCTTGGTAAAGATAACTCAAATCCGTTTATGGCTTGCAATTTGCCCAAAATTGTATGGTTCCTCAACTCCCCATATCCCATAAAGCAAATGAGTTGGCTAGCCCGCAAGATTATGGCTTATGGTAAAGGCAGTGAAAAACCATAATTGGTAATCAGCTCACCAAGATGTCGACTATGTCCATCAAGAGTTGGCTAGTCCAGAAGCAAACGGCTTTTGGTAAAGACTAATCAAATCCATTGACAGCTGGTGGTTTGCTCAAAATCACACGGTTATCAGGTGTACCACAGTTTTCACACCTGGCTACTCCAGAAGTAATGGCTTTTGGTAAAGAGATATTAAAACCATTAAATTTTGAAAAACGGGTTGTTATTGGATTATAGATTGCTAGGGACTAGCAATAGTTTAGTGTGGGGGATTGATGAGTTCATAAAAACTCATCATTTTTGTCCTGTTTAAAATACGAAAACAGTTAAAAGCACATTGAAATACCACATAATACTATAAATATCTTTGGAATGTGTTTTTATATGTTTCAAGTGCAAAAGGATTGAAAACAGATGAAAAAACGTGCAAAATTTGCACAATTGGCAGAATCAGTCCCTGAACTTTCAAGAAATGTTAGAAATGGTCCCTGGGAAAATTATTTTGAAGAAAAGTCAACAAAAGTCCCCCAGGAATCATGAAATAATAGATTTTACCCTTGAAAGTTCAAAATTGCACAAATGGCAAAACAGGTCCCTCAAGTTTCAAACTTGACAATTCTAGTCCCTGGAAAGTTAATTTGGAAGAAAAAGTCAAAAATGGTCCTTTAGAATTCACAAGTTATCAAATTTGACCTTTGGATAAAAAGTTTGAGGAAATTACAAAATTGATCCCTGAAGTTTCAAAAATGGCAAAAACAGTCCCTGGGCATTTTAAATTGAAAAACTTACATCTATGGCCCTTGTACTATTTATCTTGGCTAATTAAGTCCATTTTTGATAACTTCTAGGAAAATTACACTTTTTACCCTCAACTTTAAAAAATTGGCAAAAATGGTCCCCGGTTGTTTTTAATTTGGAAAATAATCAAATAAATCCTTATATTATTCCAACATGGCAAAAATAGTACCTTTTAATAATCTTTGGAATAATTACAGATTAGGTCCCTGGAAATTCAGATTTTACAACAATAGTCCTTGGACTTATATCTTACAAAAAACAAAAAGGATCCATTAAATTCCAAATCCAATAAACAATAAGCCTGGTCCATCCTTTTTAAATCCAAGCCCATACAAAAGCCCAAGTCCACTTTAAAAATATTACCAGGCCAAAACCTTTGACCCGTTTGACCATCCACCTCCTTCTTCAACCTCACCCATCTCCACCTTCTGCTTCTACACTCCATCCTCCACCTCCACCTTCTACTTTCACCACCTCAACCCTAACCTGTCATCCCCACAAACAAAACCCACCATTGGGTTTACCTCAGGAGAGGACACGTACCAAAACTACCATGTCTCTCACACCCCTACCCTGCTCCTAACACCACCACACCCTGCAACTCCCACTACCCCTTATCCTGTCCTAATTCCACCTCCCAAGACCAATAAATGCAACTGAACCCCCCCTCCAACACGCAATAGTCCCAATTGATTAAAACTACTTTTCCTGCCAAAATCAGCTTAAAGAATTCAACACGTATCAAGGCTGAGAATGGATGGGATTTGCTTCTGATGACACGTGGAACAACTGTGGAGGCTATAAATAGAAGGGGATGCAGAAGAGAAGAGTAGATTAGTTTAGCTTTAGTATAGTTTAATCGTAGGTAGTATAATTTTCATTCCAGTTGTAATTTTCAGCTTTAAAAGCTTGTACTCAGTTTTACTAGTGTAATTTAAGCTTTATTTACCCTTAAATTTCAGTCTACTTTGTTAATTTCAGTTTTGGCAATTTTAAGTGAATTTGACACATTCACTTAATATGGTTAAGGTTGTTGTTTAATGTCCATTTAAGGTTCAGTTCAGTTCATTGGTAGCTTTTATAAGCTTTCTAAGTTTTTACATCAGTTTATATTCAGTTCACTAGAAATTCATAAAAAATACTAGAAAAATCATGAGAAAATCAAAAATCAGCCTTAAAGGTTATGCAAGCATGGAGCAGGATAAGTCATTGATGGTCCTGGTTTAAAGGCTTTGTGGAAAGCTTTAGGTTGTGGATTGATTCTCTGGTTCATGGTTTTTCAGTAGGATCCTTTTGTAAGCTTGTTTCTCATAATTTTGCTTATTACTGTTCTAGACCTTATTAGCTGTTTTTCTTTGTGTTTCTATGTATAATTAGTGTTATGAATCAGTTTTGAGGTAACTCATTACTTGCTTGTTCATTTATTTTCATGATTGCTTAGTTTATTTTTTTAACTGTCTTGTATGCTTATTAGTAATTTATGGTAAATGTTGTTATAGTATGTGTTTTTATGCTTAAATGATCTTAAGTCATCATTTTACAATGATAGAAATCAGTAATATGGCATGAATCTGTGAGATCCTTTGAAATCATAAAATCAGTCCCCATAAGGGAGTGTTTGGTTTAGTCTGATTTTATAGGTTAATGCTTGTTATTGTTGTTAATTACTATTGCAACAAGTCACACTAGGTTATTTTAGGATAGATATGTCATAAAATTTAGTGTTTGTTGGGATAAAAGTCAAATTTAGCCTTTGAGCTTCATTTCAGTTTCACTGTGTGGATTTGAGGAATCCAATTCCTCATTTTAGCTATAAAAAGTTGTTAGTTTAGCTTATTATATCCTTATTACACTTTATTATTATGTTTACAGTTCATTAGAGTGAATCAAATCTCAAAATAGTCAAAGTAGGATCAAAACTTTAAAAGTCAAATTTCTACTTAGTAAATTTTTGAATTAAATAGATAATTTTGTCTAGGATTTAATTTAGAGTTTCATGCTTTGTGCTTTTAGGTACTTCAACTTTTGCTGCTTGTGTTCATTAGAGTATTTTTATTTATTTTTATTAGCTTAAATTAAGTGCTTAATTAATAGCTTCTTGTTGGTATTATTTAGTTTAGTTGCCCTGCACCTTGGTCAAGCAGTCAGTTTCCTTAGCTCACCTAGTCCTCACCTGTGGGCCCCACTCCAATTTTAATGGTTTATTGAGAAGCTTATCTACCTAGCTTGTTGGAGCTCTGCTTATTTTGATCTTTAGAGCTTTTGCCCTCCACTAGAGTGACCTTGCTAATCACCCTTAACCATTTCATCAACTGTGTGCTCAGTCTCACTCACCATGTTTAAGCCTTCCCCTATGTCTTATTAGTGGGCCCCACCTGGTGTATTTAGATTTTTTGGGAAGCCCTGGTACCAATCTTGTTGGTTTCAAGCTCACTTGGCTTCTCAGCTTATTGAAAAAAAGCTTAAATCAGGCCTGCAATCAAGCCTTTAAGGCCTGTATGGGCAACAGTCATTTGGATTAGCTTATTTGCTTATAGTAGCTTCTTTCTTTTGCTTTTCTCTTTTCTTTGGTTTATTTTAGCTTTTTGTGATTTGTCTTAGCTTATTTTACTCTTGGTTTACAGTGTTTAGCTTATTATAGCTTATTTGGTGTTAAGAAATTAATCCTTGGCTTAATAAGCCTTCTGTGGGACTTATGAGCTTATTCTGAGCTTATTACTAACTTTTAAAAAGTTTGTGTTTATTAAAGTTGTATATTATCAATGTTTAATTAGTTTTGCAAAAGAAAATATTGAAAAATAAAATAATTGAAAAAAAAGCAAAAAGCATGGGTCGAACCTGGGACCTCATGCTCACAGACTCAACACACCACACTCTTACCATCTGCCCTTGGGTCTTTTATCAGTCATAGCATACATAGTTTAATACTTAATATAGTCTTCACCATTTTAGCTTAATTTTCCTTATTAGCTTATTTAACTGCTTATTTATGATACATTTTAGCTTTTTAAATTTTTTATAAGTTCCTGACACTAGATAGTATTTACATAAAAAATTTCATAATTTTAGAAATTAGTTTAGTATTTATTATAATTAAAATAGTTTAATTAGGTATTAAATAAATAATAAGTAATTAATTATAGAAATAGTTTATTTATAAGTATTTTGGAATTTTTATATTTTTATAAACTTTCTGTCATATTAATGTAGTTATATAAAGAGTTTTATAATTTTAACTTTCCATTTAGTATTTATTATAATTAAATTAGTTTAATTAGTTTAATTAAGTTTTAATTAATAATAATTAAATAAAAAGTCTTAAAAAATATTTTCTTTTTCTAATAATTTTCTTTTATCATTTGAATTCCAAAAATATAATTTTCACATCCGTGGGATTTATATTAGACAGAATTCACGTTTTGTTTCGTACGTTAACGTAGTTTTAATTTAAACGTACGCGTTTTTTGGTTTTAAACGTTTTTAAATAATTAGGGTTTACGTTTTAGTTAAATTAGTTTATTTAAGTTATTTTATTTTATAAAACCTTAGCATAATCCGTCTCTCCTTTTCCCATTCAAAACCACTCGATCACAAATTCGTTTTATTACAGATTTCACGCCTCGTTGGGATAAACGACCCGAGGAAACATTGTATTCCACGGAAGCATTAGTCTAAGCTGTTTTTGACTTATTGACCTTGGTCAATAATATCTGACGGTTTACCACTGATCACACCGCATAAACCAACTACTAGAACAATTTATAAACTATTAAAACACAAAAAAAACATTAAAAGCAATAATATAATATGTGAAAACAAAACACACTAATAAATATATATCTAAATAATAGTTAAATAAACACATTAGGTTAATATCAAGTAATTAAGTGTATAAATTATATCTTTACGAAAACAAAAATTAATTAATGCTCTAATAGCTTTTAAGCAACTATGATGAACGTAATCAAAAGCATATTGAAATCATAAAAGATCAACTATATGTTCACGTTAATATTCGAATTTGAATAAACAGAGCTAGTATCTATATAGAAGAACAATATAAAAGCTAACTGACATAGATTTTCATTTGATAATATGATTCAGTTGTAATCAATAAGACGCTATATGAATTACAATATTACTTATGTTATTCATCAATGTTTCGTAGATATTCTCTAGGATAGCAATTAAAAAAAAATGAAGACGTACCACAGTAATCGAAGGTAAAGTTCAAAATTTAGATCGTGCTGATAATGTGTTGTGAACAAGAATTGAGGGAATGAAATTAATCTTCAATTGATCATAAATTATGAGATTTACAAAGAGTATATATAGACAAACATTAGGGCAAAACCCTAATAGATAACATGGGTCATGGGTCTATTATGGGCTATATGGATATCCACATATAATTATTCATAACACAAATTAGTTACATTTTCAGATAATTGTCCTTATTAAAAGGGCTGATTTTGAAGGCATTAACTAAAACTTGATGGAATATGTTTAAGGCTCATTATATATTTACACGGCTAAGTTTATGTGAGCCTACAAGGTCAAACACAAATACACTTAGATACTCTAAGTAATAGTATATATAACGTATTTATATTATATTGCACTAAATGATTTATAAGTCATTTAACGTACATTATATATTTATTTACGGTGCATTAATAAATAATAAGGTTAAATACTTATTTGTTAATTATTGATATTGTATTAATAACGAGTAATTTGGTTGTTGCGCGTTGTGGCGGAGCCAATTTAAGTCTAATATTCGTGCAGCGGAGCTACTTTTTTGTCAGTTTTTCTTGTCGGAATATAAAAGCCTGGGTTTGATATTTTGCGTTCGCCTAATGTCGTGCTTGGTTATTTTAAAATTAAGAATTTCGTATAATATTTTGAGATGAAGAGAACGCTTGACATTAAGGACGTAAATAAAATTGTTGACGTTAACTTAGTTACTAATATTATTACATGTACATTATATATTAATGGTATATTGTACATCAAATATAAGCTATCGAACTGCTGTAATAGATTTTAGGTCCAGTTGTAAAGAATTATTGATCCAAGAGATTATTGAAATACATGATAGCGATGATGATTTTCATAGAGATGCTATCATCAACATCCCCATCATTAATGCAACAATCTCTTGAAGCATTTTTTTTTTCACTTAACCTTGCAGCCAAGGGAATAATAAGTATTACAGGCGTTCGTGTGCTATAGAAAAAGCTGGAGACCTTTGAAGAAGATTTCGGCTATGGGAAGCTGCAGATGTACGTAGAAAGGAAGCATCTTCTTTGTTTTGATAAATTTGGAATAGCTACAATTTCCTATCTTCAAATCGTTTGAAGAGTCTCCGTCTATTATAAATTAAATAGTATAAGAATGAATGTTACACTTTAAAAGATATAACAAAATGGTTATGGTTATAGATTATGGAAGCTATATATCATGAAAATGCGTGTATGTATGATGTTTAAAAGTACAAACCTACGTAATAGCTCTTTTTTTGGTTGAGTTCCATTCAACGGGTGCTCAAGTATCCAGGCTATTTTCATGATGTTTGTAGCACATTCCTTTATCTATGTCATTTGTTAGGATGAATGCCACCTATGTTCTTCTATTTGACATTCTAATAGTTTGATGTTAGATAAGTCATCCGAGGCTTTCATATAGCTATAAATTAGTTAACAAATTTCAAATGCAAGACTTAATTCAATCTCATCATGGCCATCGATGCAACGGGACTTTACTTCAATTTTATTTAATATGTTTTTTTTACATTTCTTTTACATCCATGGTAGTGAATGTTCACCTTTAGCGCACAGGTCTCTTTATCATTTAAAAAAAAGGGTTAAGTAACAAAACAAAGTATGCAAGAAAATTATTACGTAAGTTTAAAGAAGATCAAGGAAGAAAGAAACGTCGCATGGACAAAAGGATTTGATAAAGATAAGTTTTCTACACGTAATTATCAAGGAAATATCAAGTTCTAATGGACAAAGTTATGCCACGAAGAAAAATAATGCATGCAACGTAAAACAACAAAGAAAAGACAAAGAAACATGGTTCAGACAGCTTCCAACCGATCGGATGCAAATCACATCCGATTCGGCTGGAAACATGCCAAAAGAATGACCATCCGATCGGCTAGTGAGAAACCGATCGGATGGAGATGACAGAAGTTACAAGTTTGCATTTATGGACGTATTTACTCCCCATAAACATGTGTGGCTGATCATTTCTGCTTATTAACTTTAGATGGACGTTTTTACTTGAAGGATAAGTGTCATGATGCTATATAATGACTACTTAGGGTCTAGAATTACTTGTACCACCAAATATCTAACTTAGTATTACACCAAATCTTATTAGTTTATCTTATATTGCCTGAAAGTTTACTAAGTGTTGTAAAAACGTCCAGAACGTGTTGAGTTAGAGTCTCAAGCATTGGTTTGAGTGTGGAGTTGTTTACTTATGTTAGTGAGCAATTGGAGGAGTGTGGTTGCTAAAGTTCCACAAGTTTATTCATTGTAATTCTCAAGACTAGGTACACCTTGATACTTATAATGAACAATTGTTACTTTGAGTTTTATGAAAGTTTTCTTATTTGCTTGTGTTTTAATATGATTGCTATGGAGTAATTTGTAATATACTTGTGTATATGATGTGATTGGTTAATGGAGTATTCTTTTATGAAAAAGGTGATGCATGAAAACATATCTATTTTATGAGTTTGTTGAAGTAACATCTAATCTTGCTTAATTTGTTGGTAAAAACAATCTTTTAAAAAATAGGTCCGAAAGGAATTTCAACTTGTTTTTTATTCCAAAATATTAATGCACCAAATTAGTATGGAATAGGATGCTTGACAACCATCTTATTTACTTGTTAAAATGGATTTGAGACAATTTCATCACGAAAAAGGACCGAAAGGATTCGTAGGAATTCATAAGAAAAGAATTGATTTTCAAAACAACCATGTGTTTATAGAATTGTCATACTTATTTGATATGCCCGAAAGGAGTCATTTAGGTGATAGAATTCTTAGTGGTAGTTAAAACATGACATACATCATAGATTGTATAACTACTCATTTTTAGTTGCGCATCATAACAAGTTTTACACCAAACTTCGTACTCAAATTGTCATAATACTCCTGATTACCAATCAAGGAATTATACACAAGTATATGCTTAGTTTTTATTGAGTTTCTTTTAAATTAAAATTTTACATAAATTTGGATTGACAACCCTTATTTAACAAACATTTTTCTTATTACTAAAACAACCAAATCCCTTGGGACGATCTCGACTTACCCACCTTTATTACACCGGACGAGTATACTTGCTCGTATGTGCTAAATAATAATCGGATAATTTGTGTTTATAAATTTTAAAACTTGTACTAATAAAATGCACATCAAGTTTTTGGCGCCGCTGCCGGGGATTTGATTAATTTTCTTAGTTTTTAGTAATAAAATTGTTTGTAATTTGCGAAATTTTAAAGTTTTTAGAGTAAAAAGTAAAAAAAAAAAAGTTAGTTTTCGACCAACCGAATCGGATGGATGCCCATGCGATCGGTTGGTGGTCTCGATAAAATTTTTAGGATTCTGTTTTTCTTAATTAATGTTTATTTTTCTGCTTTTAGTTAATTAGTTTTAATGATTATATTATTAATGTTAGTTATTATTAGTTATAAGTTGTCATTATGAGTCATTTTAATGTTTTAGTAAGTTTTTAATTTTAGTTAATGATTTAGTAGTTTTTAAGACACCTTATTTAATGTTTTTAATATCTTTAATATCATAATTACTGTTTTATTAAATCTTAGTTTTATAAAAAAAATTATTTTAGTTCAGAAAACTCCAACCGAATCGGTAGCGGGTTCCAACCGATCGGTTGGAGGAGGTGAAATTGTGCCATCCGATCGGATGGAGGTCAAACCGATCGGATGGAGGTCTCGGTAAAATTTTTAACATTTTTATTTTTTAGATTATTTTCAATTCTAAGTGTTTTAGTTAGTTAATTTACTTGTTCTTATTTCATATTAAGAGTTATTTGATTACAACTAACCCTCATGCTAATGATTTGGATGTTTTTTTGTGATGGTTATGTTATAGTTAGAAATTGCTTAAGTTGAAACGGAGAGTTTGAGTCAGATTTCGGTGTATTTGAAAGATTTGGAAGATATGTTCAAGGATTCCGGTGATTCCTTGGAAAAGTTGGAGAGCATGTTGAAAAAGGCTAAGTTGGATTTAGAAGGAGAAGAGGTTGTTGGTGATAATGTGTCTTATTTGCCAAATGAAATGTGTTACCCAAAGAAGGAGAAGAAAAGGAAAGTTGTTGTTTTCACTAGAGCACCATCTAAGGAATATAATGCTCCACACATGAGGTATTCTACACCTTGTGCGGTGGAAGGAGTTAAAGCGTGGGATGCGGAATTGAATATGGAATATGGAGACAATTACATTTCGGAAGAAGTGCTTGACAAGCTTGGTTTTGTTAGGCTTGATTATGGAAGTTATGGAAAGAAGGAAGTGAAAGGAGTTAGAGTGAATATTCATGGTCACATCTTCAAAGTTGATTTTGTGGCTTTGGAATATACTAATGCCGATGAACCGGAAGTTATCTTTGGTAGAGATTTTCTTGTGAATACTAAGTGTACATTGGATTTTGCACTTGGGGAGTTACGAATTAAATAAGTGATTTGGAATAAGGAAAGAGTGTGAATGAAATGCTTGTTGATGTTTGTGAATGAATGGAAGTGATGAAGGAAGGAAGGGATGAAATTTGTAAGATGGGCAAAGCTAACCGAAACAAAACACCATTGAACAAATTAACCCAACCCTCCACCCAAAAAGAAAAAGAAAACAAATCATCATCATCATCATCATCATCCAAAACTCCACCAAATTCACCAAAAAGTAGCAAACCTTTAACCAAAGAGCAAAAACAAGCTATCTTGAAGAATCTTGAAGCAAAAATTAGTGAATTGATGAAAAACAAATCGGTCATTGAAGTGTTGAGAAATTATATGGAGTATAGGAAGAAATTAGATAGGGTTATGTTGGAGAAATCAAAGTTGGAGGATAATAGTTTTGATGAAGTAGAGGAGAGAAGGATAATTGAGAATGGACTCCCAAAGAAAATGAATGATCCCGGAAATTTTGTTTTACCGGTTAAAATTAATGGGACAACTCCTTTATATGCATTAGCCGATACGGGTTCAAGTGTGAGTATTATGCCTTATCCATTGTATCACAAGTTAGGATTAAGAGACCCTACACCTAATAATTCTAAACTCACGATGGCGGATAATTCTAAGGCAAAAGCAATAGGGGAAGTAAGAAATGTGAGAGTTGAAATTGGTTATCAAGCATTCTTGGCAGATTTTCTTGTTTTGGATGTTGCGGTTGATAAGGAACTACCTTTGTTGTTAGGTAGACCATTCTTAAGAACTTGTGGAGCTATAATAGATATGGGACGAGGTACCATGACAATTGATGATGGAGTTCTTAAGAATACTTCTATCCAAAGCATAGAGGGGGTAGTAATGGAGATGATAATGATGAGGACCAAGAGGAGGATTACCTTGGTTGCTTTGAAGTAGGAAGAGATGAAGATGGTAGGCCTAAGTTTGGCCCATGCACACCTAGTTTCTTTGATATTGAAGATGAAATGGAAAGAGCTCTAGCAATGGAGGCTTTCTTTAACCCATTTAAAAATATTTTTGTGTTTAACAAATTGACAGATTTTCTTGGATCTTTACCGGTCCAATTGAAGTACTTGGAATGGGGTTCTGATGGTCATAGTATTTACAAAAGAGAAAAGGATATGGTGATTGGCATTGCAAATTTGATATCACATGTCCTAGCGGAAGGAATTTTGCACGAAGTTTCAAAACTCAAAAGACTACTAGGAAGTTGGCAAACAAGTATCGTAGAGAAGACATTCTTAGGAATGAATATTTCTATAGATGAAGAAGAATGATCACAAGAATAAAGCACATCTTGTGCTAGTTTGTTTGTTTCGTATTTTTATTTTTCATGCAATTTATTTTATGTTTTAAGGTTTTATGCATTTCATGTTTGAATGAGACTATCTATCTATCTATATCTATTTATCTATTGATCTATTTATTTAGTTTAAGTTTTTAGTTTTTAGAGGTTAAGTTATGTTTTTTTGTCTTAAGTTAGAAGTAGAAGTAGATGACCAAATTTTTTGTAGACAAAGTGTGTTTGGAATACATACAAGATAATAAGTTTTTGAAGAAGATAAGAACTACTAGCACTTGTATCAAGTCTAGTAGTAGAAAAACTTTGAAAAATCAATTTCATGCCAAACCGAATGGATGTATTCACAACTGATCGGATGGAGTTGAATATATAAACCAAAATTTTCAAAAACTCAAGAAAACCACATACACACAATCCACCAAAAATCGGGGTTAAAAAATTCGACCATAAGAAGTTGTTTGAAAGTTGCAGGAGTGATAATTAATCATCAATGGCATCAAGTCAAGTAAGTTGTATCATTAATTTTGTTCAATTACGTTTTAATTCGGATGATTGTAATTAGGTCAAGAATTGGGAATCTTTGAATTAGTTCGAATTAAGATGTAATATTTTGGGGATAAGTGATTAGATGATAGGAGAAGGTATTGCAAAAAGAATTAGATCATTTGGTTAAGTTTTGAGTAAGAATTCATTGATTGAATTTTCGGATTGAATTGAGTATAATCTTTGGAGCTAGTTTATTTGCAATTGATGAATCCCAGAAGTTACATGATTGATAATTAGTGATGTTAGGTTATTGCATTGTTGATTAGAGCACTAATTGGAAGATTTTAGTAGATGATGTTCTTGGTTTTCATAGAATCATTAGGTTGATAATTGGAAATATTAAGAATCATTGATAGGAGAGTTTGGATGTTAAAAGTACTCAAGAATGGATGATTACAAGTTAGAAAGAAGTTCGGATTGATTGGGAAACGTTTAGGATGGATTGAGGATGAATGAAGTATATAGAAAATCCAGCCGAATCGGTTGCGAGTTGCAACCGATCGGATTGGAGTATGCTAAAAGTTGCATCCGATCGGATGGACCTCAATCCGATCGGATGGACGCCTCGGAAATTTTTTTGACATTTTTTGAAATTGTGTTTTCTAGTTTCTAAATTGATTGGTATTAGTTTTTATACTTTTATAATAACATAATTTGAGATTTCTTTCAGGGAAATGTTGCAAGATTAGGACGAAATCAAAGAAACCCGATTGTCAACAAATATTTGAAAAGGAATGAGAGGAAGAAGATCACTTTCAGTTTGAAACTAGAGTCTAATGATAATGTCAAGTTTTCTGATGTGCAAAACAAAGATGAGAATAATGCATATAGGGAACGTCTTTCAAAACTTCAAGAGAGGAAGATTGCTAAGCCTAGGTTGATTGATTGGGAATTGCTTGCGGAGTATGAATGTGAGGATCAATTGAGGAGCACGATGACTATGATTTATGTATATCCTGGTGATGGGGATAGATTTGAAGATTATTCTTGGGAAAGAGCTTTTAGTATTCGTGAGAATGTTTACAAGGAATGGTGTTTGGAGTTCTTTTCTATGTTTTACTTTGATAGGAAGGTAAATGATGTTCTTTGGGGATGTTTGTGTTTGGTTTAGATTGTGTGGTCGCAAACATGCTTTATCTTTGCCAAATTTTGCAGTTGCCCTTGGTTTGTATGAGGAGAGTGAGGTTAATCATAGGTTGTTTGGACCACATTTTGTGAGTTTGGCTAGAGCTAATGATCAATACACGGGTGTTGATGCTTATTGGAATAGGATTGGTGATCCAACTTGTCTTAGGAGAAATTCTTCTAGGATTAGGAATCCGTTGTTGAAGGTTTTACAAAAGTTTTAATCCTGGAGGATCGAGTTATGATGTTGGAGGTTCGTCATCAAGAGTTGGAAAGAAGAAGAGACGAGTGGTGGACGAGGACGATGAAGAAGATGTTGATGAGGATGAAGAGGAAAGCGAGGACGAGTTCATTCGTTCCGATGTGAGTTATTGATGGTGATGTGTGATCATATGATTTATGGTTGGTTTTAAAAACAATTATGTGTCAAATGATTACTATTTCTATTACCTTTAACTATTTATCTTAGGATTTATAACGTAACGTAATTTTCTATTTATTTGGTTTAGATATGTTTTTGTTTGTGTTTGTTTGGTTGTTTCGTATATTTTGCAGTTTTCTTGCAGGGGTTTTGATACGGAAGCATATAGTTGATCAATGTTTGGAGTCGATAAACTCATTTGCTTATTATGATCAAATATGCATGTTGCGTATTTAACTCCGGTATTTTCTAAATTTTTCCATTTCCTTTACTTTGAAGTTATTTTTTTTATTACATTGAGGACAATGCAAAACTTAAGTGTGGGGGAGGGAAGAAAATAGAAAAATTGCATAATTTTCAAATTTTTTTTTTATTATTTTTTTTTAGTCGTGAACTTTAGTAACTAGAAGTAATTCGCCCTTCATATTTTAGTTAAAATAAGGTTGATTCCATGGTAAATAATAATGATATTTTTGGAGAATAAATTCAAGTTTTAAAGAGCAATTCGTTTCGAAATTGATAACATTTGCTAGCACAATTTTATATCCTTATTACTTTAAATTGTGAGGATATGAAAATAGTGTTTCTCATGCTATTTAAATATTTCATTATGAGTGTGCCGGTGGTTGTGTTAATTCTAAAACTTGTACTTGTTATGCATTACGGTTAAAATCATTTTCGAATGATAATGATATATTCATATGATAAGAGGCAAACTTAGGAATAAAACCAAATGGCCATCCGTTTACAAAATATTTTTTGCTAACCACATCGGTTAGTTATCCTCGTATTTGGAACCCATTTGTTAGCATTTATCTTTAGCGCTAGATACCCCTAGTTACACCTTTGAGCCATCCTTTTCATTTTGTTACATCCAGAAAAATAAAAAAATATTTTACACTTTAAACCTTAGCCTAACCCTTTGTCAGAGTCTAAATGGTGGGTTGCTAGTTGCTTGATTGTTGGATTGTTTTTTATGATTATTAGTTAGCTACACTTCACAATTCATGTGTGTGCCATTCTAACAAGACGAAGGATGCATACTTCTTAATTGTATTTTTTGTGGTGTATGCTTATGCGAAGTGTGGGGTAGATGTGATGTAAAAAAAAAAAAAAAAAAAAAAAAGAAGAGAATAAGTCATCGCAACTATAAGGTGACAAATATAGCCAATGTGCTATATATTATGAAGGAGAAAGTTATGTGATATGTTGTTAGCCAATGTGCTAAGTATGAAGAATATTTTTATGGTGAATCGATGTATCGACATGTGAAAGTTCGAAGAGGAGAAAGATTATAACTATTGTCATTTTTGGGTTTGTGGTTTATTTGAGATTAGCAACTATGGGACTTAGACTTTGATTTTATTTTTCTTTAAAACCAATTTCATAAAAATTCCCATGCCTTATCCTTACCTTTTTGACTTAGTGTAATTATTTTGCACGAAAGTTTATAAAACCCTTAGCCTAAACGTTACAACCCGAATAAAAGACCTCTTTGATGAATTATTCTATTGTTTTGATACTTGTACAAGCTATTGGGAATTATACTAACAGTTACCACGGCTAAGAGAAGAAGTTACAACTGCAGAAGATTGTACTTGCAGTGGAAACTCATTACCACTGCAAGAACATATATTACCACTGCTTATCAGATAACTGTTAGGAAACGTGTTATAGATAAATATAGAATATATCTTGTGTATATCTTATTCTATTAGCTTTATACTTATCTTGTAGAAGAGGACTCCTTGAGCTATAAAAGGAGATCCTAGGTTAAAGGTTTTATATACATTTTCTAGAGCTTCAAGGTGTAACACTAGTGATATCAAGATCACTCGTATTATTATCATTAATAATATTGGAGCTAATAGTTTGTTTACATATATTGTTTATATACAACTGTCTTACTCACAATCAAACTTCTAAGTGTTACTAAGTAGATTCCGCATACTTAGTGATATAATTCAAAGTATCAATCTAACACAAGTTCAAGGTGTTTAGATCCATCACAAGCCTATGATAAGAAACATAAATCATGACTGTGCAATGAGTGATCTATTACTCATGACACATATTGAGTGATGAGTGAATTTCAAAATTATCTTCGTGAGGTGCTTAGAATTGTTATCAAGCTTTTTATTTACTTGATTGAGTTCAAATAAGATATTTGCGCTATTACCATTGAATTCAATTTTCTTTTGATTAAGATTTGCTCGAGGGCGAGCAAAGCTCAAGTGTGGGGGATTTGATAACGCTTAAAATTAACATGTTTTTAGTCGCGTTATTGTTTGTTTTATGCATGGAAATTGGTCATATTTGTATATATTTGTTACTTAATCGTGGAAAAGTATTTATGCATGCAAATATAGCCAAAAGCAGGTTAAAATTATTAAAAGATGAAGAAATGAAGTGGTCATGCATTTTTGGAGAGTTTCAAGAAGATCAAGGAAGAAAGAAACGTCGCATGGACAAAAGGATTTGATAAAGATAAGTTTTCTACACGTAATTATCAAGGAAATATCAAGTTCTAATGGACAAAGTTATGCCACGAAGAAAAATAATGCATGCATGATATGTGTCTTTTTGCACATATCTTTTCGTCCAATTTTCGAGTCAAAACGATCAAAAACACTTCAAAATGGTCAAATAACATCACAAATATCCTTGGAGTACGTTTTTGTGTATTTCAGAAATAAATGGATTGAAAATAAGGCAAATGTGAGGGAAACGGAGCTTGCATGGGAATAGGAGCATAATGGAGCATTATTGGACCGACTTGACACGATTTTGAAGAAAAACAAAGAAAATACAAAAAGTCAAGTTCGAAGTCAACCCTGGGATATGGCAATGGAGTGAGCATGGAAAAAACAAACCCGAAACCAAAAACCCATTTTTACAATTTACCTTAAACCTAATTTACCCTAAACTAATTAACTACCTTAACCTAATCCTTTTACTAACCCAATACCACCACCAATCCACTAAACTTAAACTAACCTAAACCTGCTACCACACACTCTCCAGGCCCAAATCATAAACCATGCCACCACACCACTTTAAACCCAAAACTCACACTAATATATATATATATATATATATATATATATATATATATATATATATATATATATATATATATATATATATATATATATATATATAGGGTGAGGTTATTTTCAGAACCAAATAAATTGCGAGAACTGCGAGAACTAACCTAAACCATTGATCAACTTAATCAAGGGCCAGATTTTAACATGGCATTATTGTAATTAAATTGAACTTTGGAAGTTAATGTTTAAATTAAAAAGGGCCTGAAAGTCATTTTACCTTTGCTCCTTTTATCCAGGCGTTTCTCAAGGGGTTTTTTTTCTTTTCTTCCATACGCATTAACTAAAAAAAACATTTATATACATTGTTTTTTTCTCTCTTGCATATTTAAATCTGATGCTTTATTGGTGTTGTTTATTTATATTTCCGATCTTTTATTATTTTAAAACTTTTTGGACGCTGAACACAGTTTATAAATTATGCACATGTATTGATCATTCAAAACTGAGGATTTCGATGCACAATAAATGTGATACTTAAAAGTGCTTTTACATTTGATTTTTTATTAATTAAAATAACACTTTCTAACAAATGTTTTTGTTAATTCCTTCAAAACTTGTGCACATGTGTTACACGTTCATAAATGACATGTGCATTTACGAACTATGATTTCAAATTATGTTTAGTATATTTATAAAAGTTTGGTAACCTCAAATTCCAAAAAAGGCCAAGACCATAACCATTATTTTAACTTTTGTCATTGGTACAGCTAAAAATTCAAAAATTCAATTGACATGTTATTGTACAGCTAAAGATACAAAATGCTTAAAAATCATTAATAATAGAAGATTTGTCTTGTGTACAACTATTATCGTCTTCAAATTAAGGTCTAGTTTTAAAAATGGACATCTACATATGTGATGTTGAATTTCGCCGGCGTGCGTATGTGTTTTCGCCATTCCCGTCCTCTCCTCTTCATCACACCCGTTTCTACACATGTGATCTTGAATTTTGCAGATCGACATGCACATGTGTTTTCATCATCCCCGTCTCCTTGATCACGTACATCCCGATATACACATGCAATCTTGGTAGATGTGCATATGTGTTTTCGCCATGCATATGTGTTTTCACCATGCGTATGTGTTTTGCATATCGACATGCATATGTGTTTTCATCATCTCCGTCTCCTTCATCACGTACACACCGATATACAAATGCAATCTTTGCAAACGTGCATATGTGTTTTCGCCGTCCCCATCCTCTTCATCACACCACGTTATACACATGCGATCTTTGCAGACATGCAAATCTGTTTTCGTCAATCCACGTCTTCATCACATATCTCCCATATACGTTGTACGCATGTAATCATGAATTTTGCAGATATGCATATGTGTCTTAGTCATCACTGTCTTCGTAATCACACACCACATTTTACTAGAACCACACATTAACTTAAGAACCAAATAATACTACGTATATAAGATGAAAACTCATATGGTACCACATTTATGATTTTCAAAGAACCCAACACAACAGCAAACCTTCGTACCTACATGCAATATTAAAAATATTAGTTCAAGTTATTTATCTAAAGAAACTAAATACTAATTAGATTAATTGAAACATAGATTGAAAACTAATGCTATTGCTTTAAGAAACCAATAACCATTTCATACAAGAATGAGATTTAATAAACGAGACATGGCACCCAAAACTACTCAAACGCATAAATTATATTGTTTATAAAAGAAAACAAATCATAGATAGAAATTGAACCTTATTAACAGTACACATAATCGATCGGCATCTTCATTGATCACACTTCAAAACTCATACAAAAAATATATTTCGAAACATTGCTAGAAAAATGTATTTTTCTTTATTCATCGAACAATCATCATGTTCATTTATTCAGTTTAGAGATGATGGGAAGACAATAAAAAAGTGGTGCGGCGGTTTTGGATTTGCATAGAGAGAGAAAGATTAGGTCAAGTGGTAATTATGGATTAAAGCATTAATGGGATTTAAATAACGAATTTACAGCATTGCCCCTACGTAATTACTTTGAATTAAATTAATAAAAAATGGGTTTTATTTAAAATGATTGGTTGAAAATAGTTCTCGCAGTTCTCGCAATTTATTTGGTTCTGAAAATAACCTTACACTATATATATATATATATATATATATATATATATATATATATATATATATATATATATATATATATATATATATATATATATATATAAACCCTCCCCGTTTTTTTATTCACCCCCAGTCAAACCAAGTTTGACCACTCTCCCACTCATCTCTTTCCTCCCCCGTGACCTCTACTCCCTGCCTCTCTTTACCCTCCAAACATTCACCCTCCTACACGATATCCACTGCCACACTCAACCATTCTCCTCAAAAGCAACCCCCTCCTCTGCCAATGCCAAGCTGGCAATCCCAAACAAGCCACAAATTGATCCACGTTTGAAATTAAACGCTTTGGCTCCAAGGACTAATCTAATGGATATGGTTGAATTCAAGAAGCACAAGTCGTATCTCAGGCTGTTTTTATCTCATACAACAAACACACAAGAAAAGACAAACAAGTCTGAAGCATACCCCAAGAAGTTGTATAAAAAGCAGCCTCCCCATACTTAGTTTCTTGTCCAACTTTTCATATTTTAGGAAAGTTTTGGCCAATTTACTTGTTTCATTATTCAAGCATTTCAGTAAAAAATTGTAATTTTAATTCTTTGTTGTACTCAAGTTCTATTAATGAAAAGTCAGTTTTCACTTTGTGCCTCAAAAGCTTGTTTTGTGTTTTCTAAATCTTAAAAGCCTTATTGTTACTGTTTCATAAGTATCTCAGAAGCTCACTCATAGTTCATTCATGTTTATTTAGTTAATAGGAATGCCTTAAGGAGTGTTTGGCATACCATCATTTTATGGATTTGGGTCATTTTTTGCATGCTTAGCTTGATGTATTTCAGTGATTGAGGATTATGTGAGTTTGTTTTAAGCATTATTCCCAAGAATTTGAAGTGATGAGTCAGGTTGCTCAAGGTCTTGGATCTCACAGTTATGCAAGCTTGTTTCTAAAAATTCAAGAAGCTTTTGTCAAAATTGGTATAATCTCTGTCAAAACAAGGTTGTTATCAAGTTTTATTGGGTCAAAGATTTTTAGTCAAACAGGTCATTTGAAAACCATGGTTGCATACTTGTGCTTATAAACAGGTATATATCACCATCAACAAAACATGCCCTGCACTTTTTCTTGTCCAAACAAGTACCCATCTCGGCTACCTTATAAGCTCTCATCTAGCTTTTTAGGATCCTTCTTAGCAGCCCTTATCTCAGTTACCCTCTAGATTTAGTTTGTTTGATTAAATAGCTTATTTTTCTTCTCTTAAAATTGCATTATTAGACCTCCCAAATCAGTCCCCAAGCACCCTTTTGTTTTCAAATTCAGTGAGACTCAAGTAGATTTAGAATTGATTTTTTCAATTTTAGTTTGTAGTATAGCACCCATTAGTTGTAGCTTATCTAGGTTTTTTATAGCTTTTTGGTATCTCATTTTGTACATGCTATTGCGTTGTAACTTTTGGCCCATTCTAGTCTACTGTTACAGCGTCCAACATGTCCCATTCCATTTTTTTTTTTGCAATTTCAGTAGGCACTAAGCAAGATTTAGATTTAGATGTTGGAGTTTCAAGCAACTAGTAGTATAGGGGCCATGTGTATTAGCTTATATTATTTCACTTAGTAGCTTAGTTGGTACCAAATTTCGTTGTTCACTGCTGTATATACACCCCCTTAACAGCCCCTTAAGGCCACTTATTGCCCTGCATCAACAGCTTACTGTCCCAAATAGTGGGTTACACAAGCTCATTTTGAGCTTGTGTCTTGAGCTTATGACTCAATATCTGTTTCTGTGATAAGCCTGGTATACAAGCTCACTGTAGTTGTACTGTAAGCTCACTTATCAACTTATTTTACAAGCTTATTTTGCCTCATTAGTTGCCCTTGTAAGGACTGTTTGGATGTTGCCTTTTCGATTTAGCAGTGTCTCAGCTTAGTTGTTGTTTGTTGCTTGTTTATTTGTATGATTCAGATTATTTGCACTCAGTTTGACTTATTTAGTTTAATTTTAGTCATCTTAAGCTTATTAGGTTTCATAGGTATTAATTCAAGCTTATTTGAAAAATCAGTTAAGGTGTGAGTTTGTTTATGTTATCTGCTTTGCTTAAGCTCTCATGCCAGCTTGTCTATTGGTTTTCAAGCATAACATTTTTCACAAAAGTTTGTTGTATTTCAATGATTATCAGTTTCCACAAGTCAGGAATTTAAAAAAAAAAATTGTTTCATAAAAAAGGTAGAAGTCAAGGGTCGAACCCTTGACCTCTCCTTTGGACCAAGTCAACACAGACACAAGCACACGCTCCCCTCCCAACTGCCCTTGGGACTTTTATCAAACTAACCTTGCAAATTAATTTATTTAATATGTAGTTTTTAGTTTAGCTTATTTAAGCCTTTCCAGCTTATTTGCTTAATTTCTGCTTATTGTTATACTGTACCCCCACATTTTTATATTTTTCTTAGACTAGTAGTAGCTTGTAGTATTTATTAAAAAAAGTTTCAGAATTTTCTAAAATAGTTTAGTATTTTTAATAATTAAATTTAGTTTTATTAGAAATTAATTAATAATAAATAATATAAAAGTCTAAAAAATATTTTTCTTTTTCTCAAAATTTTCTTTTATCATTAGGATTATAAGAAAATTATTTTCAAGCCCGTAGGGCTAGTGTAGCATTAAATTCGCGTTTTATTTTGCGCACTCACGTAGTTTTTAATTAACTTTCGCGTTTTAAATTTTAGTTTACGTTTTAAGGTTCCCTAGCTCCCGATTATTGTTCCCGTAGTCTTTTAAGTAGATTTTAAGTTTTATTTTCATTTCCGTGTTGAAATTCATGTTTTAGTAACGTTTATTTTATTATTCGTACGTTATTTGCAATCTATCGTAACTCAACAATACCAAATAATCTCTCATCGTCCATACAAGCATTTTAATCTCCGAATCTTACATGATATCACCCATTCACACCTCATTGGGACACGAACCGGGTAATCACTTACCCGGTATCACATATATATATTGTATTCACGAGTTTTCGCAAGTCTTCCTTTTCCTAAAGGTTGGTTAGTGAATTCCACTCACGTCTACCTTGTATATTTTTGATACACACTCAAAAACGAACTATCAAAATGGCGCCGCTGCCGGGGAGGTTGTGTTACGACAATATCGTTATGATTTCAACGATTAGTGACTTGTAGAACCTTCGTCAAGATGTTATCGTTTTCAAAAACTCATAAAACACAAAAATATTTTCCTTTTCTTTTGTATATATATCTATCATATAAAAAATACAAAAACATTTTCCGTTTTTCTTGTTAAATAAAAGATAAGTATAAAACACACCGCGGAGAACCAAGGCAGAAAACCTACCAACTGGGGGTATGAACATTAATAAGTTCCCAAACAAAAGATTAAAACTTGCCATTGTATCCTTGTGAATTGGTGTACCTTTTCTAAAGAAGCCATTCATTCGTGATTATTGGTTTAAGTTGACAATTGTCTTTTTGAGTTGGTCTCGTTTTAATTGAGTTGTTTTTCGAAAAAACCAAAAATATTTTCCTTCTTTGTTTTTACAAAATGTATTTCAAAAATCCAAAAACATTCTTCTTTACCCTCTATTCGTTTGATTCTACTTTCTTATACCCGTCTCATGTATAATTCTTATGGCGTCTCTCGGCTACACGTGTTTTCACTGTAAAAGCCCGATTGAGAATGACTATCGTTGTTTCCGGTGTATTTGTGAGAAGTGTGGAAATAATTGTAGTAACAAATTCTGTACTACGTGCAATTTGTTCATAAATCCGAATTCTCTCAATGATTCACCAAATTCTTCCAACTACCCATCACTTCCTGAGATACGCGCTATTAATGACAAACCATCAAGAATTGATCCTAACCTTTCAGGATTTACGGTTAAAGGTTTGTCAAGCAAACGTACAGAGCATAGAGCAGTGATTGAAAAGAACGACTTGCCTAATCTTCACGTTTATCAAGAACAAAAACCAGAGACCATAACGGAAGTGGTGGAAATTCCTAGCTCTCACAGCACACCACTTGTCCCACCTCTGACTTTTATTCCTTGTGTCGGTTGTGGTGAGCCGCTTTTCGGGTTGCCATGTCGTTGGTGTACATGTGAACAATGTGGTAATGATATTCGAGACGGAAGTTGTTTGTTTTGTGGTTCGAGGAATTCATTTGCTTATGATCCTAATCATAACTCATTCAACGACTCCTCAAATTTTTCCAACTAACCATCACATTCATACGAGCAAGAATCATATTATACAAATCTCAATGATGCTTCGTATCAAAATACACCAAGCCAGACTCATCAGTTTTTCTGTTGTGAGTACTGTGGTGGCCCACACTACAGTTCTGATTGTCAATCAGGAAACACGCTTGTCTATGAGCAGTTTCCTGATAACAATTATGACTCTAGCACATACGATTCACAGCCACATCAGTTTTTCTGTTGTGAGTATTGTGGAGGTCCTCTGATGCGTGGGAATCGCAACAGGCTTTACCTCTCGAGGGATCTCGAGAAGCTTACAACCCCCACCAGGCAGTGTACCTGATCGTTGTAGTATAGTATAGTGACAAGTACCGGAGGATTGATCGTTCAGCTTAGGAATAGTGTCGCTAGGATTAGAAAGCCTAAATACTAGTTCTAAAGGTGAGGGATGATTATTTTTGTATTTTTTATATTTTCTAGAAAGCAAGTAAAATCTCGGGTTTTGGAAGAGTGGGCGGAATTAGTTGCTATTCAACTAACCCAATACTAAGATGCAATCAAAATAAAATAATAAAAATGAAAATAAACTACTTTATACTAAAGTTGTAAGCAGTAATTGGAGAAAATGTGTTTACTTAGATTTCACTACTCCCTAGATATCTTTTACACGTTAATTACTTGTTATAATTGCATGGATGACAGATCGTATTCCTTAATACCATTCATGGGGTGGCACACATAACTCCCCAATTCTATGAGCTCTTATCTCCTCCTACACCATGCCCAGCACAACTATAGGGATTGTAAACAGTGGCTCATGCATTAAATACAACCAATAAAGACCTAGTGCGCCTCGGTTCATGTTTCTTAAGACGTTCAAGCATGTTACCATTTGGAGATCTGCCAGTTTTCTTAAGCCTAACATATAAATCATTCATCCAAGACAAGAATAAACAAGTAATCAACACATAATCAATATCTAGGTTTCATTAGATCTAAGCAAACACAAAAGAGATCTAGCCTAGCATGATAGAATTAAGACAAGAACATGATATAGACAACCAACACATAGACATATTGATTGAATTAGAAGAACACTTATCTTGATTAATCATGCAAGGTATCAAGGGGTTGGAACCCTTGAAAAACCTGTAAAGTTACACCAAAATCGTCTTTAGGGTTTCTCTCAAAACTCCTCTCTTTTAATGTGAAAAACTAGAAAACTATATATAGGAAAATAGGGGTGACGGCGTCAAGAACAAAGGTGTGACGCCATCATCTTGCCGCCAAATACTTCCTCGGACGGCCTTGATCTACTTCTGACTCCGTCAAGGCCTAGGCCGTCACACAAATTACTCTTGACGCCCTATGTGTGACACCGTCATCAACTACGGATTTTAATTCTTGGGGTTTTGACGCCGTCAGGCAAACTCTTGACGCCTTCATGAACTCTCGGATTTTATTATTGAGGTTTGACGCCGTCAGGAAATTACTCTTGACGCCGTCACCTACTGTTCCCAGCATGGAAAATTGAGACTTTGCCGTTTTCTTCACTTTTATGCTCCAAAAACGTCCAAAATGGCTTCTTTTCCAGAATTCACTCTCCAAGTACCTAAAATCACAAAAGGAACGATTTAGGGCAATATTTGATCAAATAAATTCGGATTCGGGCTTAAATGACCCCCTAAAAGTGGTTCATTTTTCGCCTTATCATATACCCTTACACTTGAGATTTGCTTGTCCTCAAGCAAATGCTCTTTTATTCTAGTCAAAAGACAAGTTAGAGGTCATTTAACACTAATATAAAAGTAATTACAACAAATAATCGTTCCACTAAAGACCAATAGACAAGCACGGAGGTCATACACAAGCACCTCACAAATAGTATTTAGATACTCACATCTCTCGGGTGTAATAAAGTAATATAACATTATGGAAATGGAAGATATCTCTCACTACCTGTCATAGCAAAATAGATTATCATAGGCTTGGGAAAGGATCAAACCTCCACCACATGGCATAAGCACCTAGGATAAACTATCAAAGAGGTCTTTTAAAGGGTTGTAACGTTAGGTATAAGGATATGAATTACACGGTTTTGTTGGATAAAGGAAGTTTTACTGGTGGCGAGCTAACAATCTTGGTTAATTACATGTACAATATGGCGTTGCTAAGCCAAGAATAGACTCGACTTAAGCTAATAAATCAAAAATAACAAAAACATAAAATAAACATAGAATGAAACGGGATGGTAGTCCGTATGTTTTTTCTCTTTTCTTTTTCTATTTTTTTTTCTTTTTTCTTGATTTTTTTTTTTTTTTTTTTTTTTTTTTTTTTTTTTTTTTTTTTTTTTGTATACACTCTTACCCTACCATCCAAAATTATACATCATAGGGGTTGAAAATTCCCCTTACACTTGAATCTTTACATATTTTACACTTAACTAATCTAGTGACTCGAATTAAGAAAATTAAAACACTTTGAGCACTTTTAAGATTAACGTACATATGGGGGGGGGGGGGGGGGGGGGGGGTAATAAATGATGTTCTTCCCCATTACTCCATAAAATAAGTACTTACCCATGAGTCCCAATCGTCCCAAAACAATATGTACAAGGATATGACTCGACTTAGCAACCATGTAATCAATTAGAAAGTTAACTTATGGTTTAACAACTAACAATAATGCACTAAAGATGAGCGCATACACGGAAGGCTAAGGCGATTTGGGGTGTACATTTAAGTGGGGTGTAACAAATTCTTCCTTTAAGTAAGATGCTTAAAGTTAGAAATGAAAAGATAGGCTCGGAGGGGTGTACTAGGGGTTTCGTGTACTAAAAATGAGTACAACGCTAAGGGTGTGGGAAAAATTAGTTGACTTAACTAGCCAAGTAATATGACTTAAATGGTCAAGTAATTATAATACGGGTTTAACACAAGGGTGATCCTAATGCCTCTTATCATTTAGTAAATCCTACTACACGAATGTAGTCTCACTAGCGGTCTCGGGATGCATCACTAACGCAAGTTCTAGAATCTAAATGCTACCGGTACACTCATAAGCACTAATAATGAATGCTTTTCCTATCAAATCTAAAGGCGAACCTCACATATTTGGGTGGAAAATTTTTCTGAATATACGGTTATGTGCTAGTCATACAATCTCCTATCCATGAGACGCTTGCTATGGCTAAAGTTTCACTCCTAATTGTTGTAAAAAATTTTAAATTTGGCGCTAAAATTGCACTAACAAGTATTTCTCATAGTTTTATTACACATCTACCATTAAACAAAACAAACTCAAGCGAAAGTGCATATGTAAGGTATCATCTTTTTACCCTCCCCTTACACTTAAGATGAACATTGTCCCCAATGTTCAAGTAAAGAATGTAAAAGTGAAAAAGTAAAGAGAATGAAATCAAATACTCCCCTGATTCGCTCGGTATGGATTATAGGTTGGCCAGGTTAGATCTTCCTCCAAGAAAATGAACAATCAAAGCTTCCCTTCCAGAATATAAATCATCTCCTTGTCGAACATAACCTGTAAATCCTGACAAAAATAGACAAGACAACCTCGCGTAAAATCGGCGGCATCCTATATAAGTTACTAAATCCTAGAAAACAAAGTAAGATATAATGCTTGTGGAATGAAGTTTGCAGATTTCCTGGAGATTATAAAACTTAATAATTCACAAAAACCATAAGACTCCGTTAGAAAAACAAAACCGGTAAAATTTCCAGATTTTTACTCCTGACGCCGTCAAGAGTAAACTCATGACGCCGTCAGAATGGACCTGCAGAAATTCTTATGTTAAGTTTCCTGAAAATTTCTGGAAAAACTTGGTCCTACTTCCTGGAAAATCCTGCAAAACTTCATTATGACTCAATACAAGCATTTGACTCTAACAAATACGAATATACATGCTCATTTAAAATTGTGGAGAATCATGATCGTGTGTTTCTTGAAAACATATTTGGGGTTTCCCCTTACACTTATCTTTTGCAAAAATACTTTTAGGTTGGAGTTAAGACTAGGCCAAACAACATAATAAAGTATTTCCACTTTTTAATTGAGAAACATGATCTACCAACAATAAAAATAAAGCATGCATACGGAAGCAAATAACAATCAAACAAATAAAATCACACAAAACATGGGTTGCCTCCCAAGAAGCGCTTTTCTTTATTTACGAGTCTTGTAGCTAGACTCAAAGTCATGGGTTACTACGTGATTCGGGTGAGTTCCTCATTGAGGACATCTTTGGGATCAAACTTAGGTTTCAACTTCCTATCGGTTTCCTTAGTGTGGTATGACCTTTCAAACTTTTCTCCATCCGGATCATACAAAGTCATCCTCATATGCCATGTTCCATCACCTTCTTTAGGTGGCTTGTCCCACCTCCATTTACACTTATCTCCCTCTCTTTTCCACTTATTCATCTCTATATTAATAGGCATTACGCTCAGGAATTCAATCATCTTCCTAAAGACTAAGGGGTCCTCAAAGGGGTCTAGCTCTTCATCTCTAGCTATGAGTTGTTCTACCGAATGTGTCTTTTCTACGAAATCTTTCTCTAGATAAAATGGGCATTGAGGTCCTATGAAGTTCCTTTCTATCCAAGGTCCATATCTAGACGGTCTCCTATTCATCCCTACCCAATGCGGTGTCGGTTCATCATCACAATCATAACTATGTTTCTTTACATCGTACACCGACCAAGTATCTCCTTCACCTACCGCTATCTTAGACTCCTTACAATCTATCATAGCGCTAGCGGTTGCTAAAAATCCTCTTCCTACCAATAATTGGCATGTAGTGTCACTAACCATGTCTAGGACGTGAAAATCCGCTAATATAGTTAACTTTCCTACGTGAACAACTACATCCTTAATCATTCCAACCGGGTGGGCAATACTCCCATCCGCTAGCCCTATCAATACCTCCGTTTCCTCTAACTTTCCTAGCTTAAGAGTGGTGAATAAGGATAAGGGAATCAAGTTGAGGCTTGACCCTAAATCGGCTAGTGTGTCGAAAGCTTCGGATCTTTCTATCTTACAAGGCAAAACAAATATACCCGGATCATCAAGCTTTTTAGGCAACTTGTTTTGAATGAAGGCGGTCCCATTTTTACCTAGTTTGAATTTCTCATATTTTTCTAGGAGGGCACTATAGTAAGGAGCACGCGCTAAGACATCAATGACGGGTCGTTCAAGGTGAAGTTCCTTGAATTCATCATCAAGGTCTTGCGTAGGAAGTGTTTCAACTATACTTTTGACCGGCTCTATATTGGGTGTTTTATTTGCTTGATCCTTTTGAAGAACTTGGTTTTGTTTGAAACACGTGCTCGTTGATTTAACCGAGTAATATTGTGGACACGAAGTGGGTGACAAAACTGAAGATATGGAATTAACGTTTAGTTTCGGATTCTTGATTGTGTCGCTTGGGAGTGCTCCCATTTCTCGGTCATTGAGAACTTTCAACAATGCGTCAATTCTAGTGGTCATCTCGCTTTGCTTGTGTTTGAAATCGGCTTCAAACTTAGATATGCGAGCTTCTTGAGATGCCATAAACTTTGACATCAAACCTTCAAGATTGTTGGTACTACCATAGTTGTTAGAAGGATTGTTGTTGAAAGTACGGTTGGATGGTTGACCGGTTGGTTGGTAACGATTAGGCGGATTGGAAGAATTGGGTTGATTTTGTTTCCACCTAAGGTTTGGGTGATTTTTCCATGAGGGGTTGTATGAATCACCGTATGTTTTGGCTCAGGCTTGAAAGTGTACCACTTATCTCCCGCTTCGTCAGTACGCGTGGATGCGTAGTCCACAAAAGCTGTTCCGGGGAGTTCCACACAATCACGAGTGTCATGGGGACCACTATATAATTCGCATGAAGAAGTGATTTTGTTCATTTGGCTTGAAGGCTTAGGAGCTTCGTAAGATTTCATGAGAAACTTGACTTGGTCCTCAAGTTCCATGATCCTACGGTCGGGAGTGCTAGAATTGTTCGAAGGCAAAGATATTGCCTTGACCGTTTTGTTCAAATCACGGGGATCATTCCAACTTTCGTTGTCATAGAGAGCAAGATCTTCTATGAGTTCCCATGATTGTTCCACACTAAGATCACGTAGCTTACCACCGGCCGATTGGTCAATGGCTCGCCTCGTGGAGATGTCGATATGGTCATAAAAGATTTGGACTTGGAGCCAAAGATCTATGCCATGATGAGGGACTTTTTGGAGTAAGTCCTTGAAACGAGTCCATGCTTCATAAAGAGATTCATTTTGACGTTGTTGGAACATCAAGATGTCATTCCTAAGCTTAGTAGTTCTCCCCGGTGGGAAAAATTGAGCAAGGAAACGAGTGGTGAGATCATCCCATGTGGTGATGGATCCCGCGGGTAAACGCTCAAGCCATTGACTAGCTTGATCCCGTAGAGAGAATTGGAATAGGCGTAAACGGGTTGTCTCTCTAGTTGCAACATCTAGGTCTATGGTATCTACGATTTTGAGGAAGTCCTTAAGATGTTGGTTTGGATCTTCGGAACGAAGTCCATGGAATGCACATCCGCTTTGCACCAACCGGATGGTGTCGGATCGCAAGGGGGTCACATTGGCTCTGGTGAGCTCAATGGTGTTTCGGTAGCCGTGGTGGCTAGGTCGGGAATACTCTCCTAAGGTTCAGGGCCTAAGGGGTTCTAGTGGTGGGTTTTGTTGTGGTGGGATGATGGGTTCAAAGATGTTACCACCTTCCATGATGTCGGATGGTAAAAATTACGAACAAAGACACGAAGAAATAAGATAGACTAAAGAAAACCTAAAAATAAAAATAAAATCTTACTAGAAAGGAATCTAGCAAGTAGACCTAATAAAAAGAAAACCTAACCTAGACAATAACTATTCCCCGGGCTGCGGCGCCAAAAACTAGATGCGTGGGAATCGCAACAGGCTTTACCTCTCGAGGGATCTCGAGAAGCTTACAACCCCCACCAGGCAGTGTACCTGATCGTTGTAGTATAGTATAGTGACAAGTACCGGGGGATTGATCGTTCAGCTTAGGAATAGTGTCGCTAGGATTAGAAAGCCTAAATACTAGTTCTAAAGGTGAGGGATGATTATTTTTGTATTTTTTATATTTTTTAGAAAGCAAGTAAAATCTCGGGTTTTGGAAGAGTGGGCGGAATTAGTTGCTATTCAACTAACCCAATACTAAGATGCAATCAAAATAAAATAATAAAAATGAAAATAAACTACTTTATACTAAAGTTGTGTGCAGTAATTGGAGAAAATGTGTTTACTTAGATTTCACTACTCCTTAGATATCTTTTACACGTTAATTACTTGTTACAATTGCATGGATGACGGATCGTATTCCTTAATACCATTCATGGGGTGACACACATAACTCCCCAATTCTATGAGCTCTTATCTCCTCCTACACCATGCCCAGCACGACTATAGGGATTGTAAACAGTGGTTCATGCATTAAATACAACCAATAAAGACCTAGTGCGCCTCGGTTCATGTTTCTTAAGACGTTCAAGCATGTTACCATTTGGAGATCTGCCAGTTTTCTTAAGCCTAACATATAAATCATTCATCCAAGACAAGAATAAACAAGTAATCAACACATAATCAATATCTAGGTTTCATTAGATCTAAGCAAACACAAAAGAGATCTAGCCTAGCATGATAGAATTAAGACAAGAACATGATATAGACAACCAACACATAGACATATTGATTGAATTAGAAGAACACTTATCTTGATTAATCATGCAAGGTATCAAGGGGTTGGAACCCTTGAAAAACCTGTAAAGTTACACCAAAATCGTCTTTAGGGTTTCTCCCAAAACTCCTCTCTTTTAATGTGAAAAACTAGAAAACTATATATAGGAAAATAGGGGTGACGGCGTCAAGAACAAAGGTGTGACGCCGTCATCTCGCCGCCAAATACTTCCTCGGACGGCCTTGATCTACTTCTGACGCCGTCAAGGCCTAGGCCGTCACACAAATTACTCTTGACGCCCTGTGTGTGACGCCGTCATCAACTACGGATTTTAATTCTTGGGGTTTTGACGCCGTCAGGCAAACTCTTGATGCCTTCATGAACTCTCGGATTTTATTATTGAGGTTTGACGCCGTCAGGAAATTACTCTTGACGCCGTCACCTACTGTTCCCAGCATGGAAAATTGAGACTTTGCCGTTTTCTTCACTTTTATGCTCCAAAAACGTCCAAAATGGCTTCTTTTCCAGAATTCACTCTCCAAGTACCTAAAATCACAAAAGGAACGATTTAGGGCAATATTTGATCAAATAAATTCGGATTCGGGCTTAAATGACCCCCTAAAAGTGGTTCATTTTTTGCCTTATCATCCTCACTTTAGCTCGGATTGTCAAACAGGGAATCCCTTTCCTTGTAACAATTATGACTATTCGTTTCAAAACCCACCTCCATAGTACCCAATTATCCAAGCAACTCCTTAATACCCGCAAAACCTTCGTCATGAGGTTCTTGAAGCATTGAAAGAACTTAAGGAGGAGTTGTCTACTACATCGTTTCAAGATTCTCGTGAGAAATCCATGGCAGAATTACTTGCTGAAAAACGAGATGCTAGAAACGATATGAGCATGGAAGAATTACTTGCTGAGCAAAGAACAGCTAAAATGCGTGCCAATCTTTGCAATACTGCTCTCTTTGATGATGATGAAGATAACATTGTCATTATTCAAAAAGATTCATCGAGTACATCAGTAAAAATCCCGCCAATCCAAAAATCACAGGGAGAAAAGACTATGATGGAATTACTAGCAGAAAAACAAATGAAATTTATAAAACCCATGTCTGCTAGTCCTTCTCAACTCCCTCAGTCTGTTGTTATCACACCCGAAGTTTCCACTCACTCTCTGAGCATGGGGGACAAGCATCTTAGCACTGTTCCTGAAAAGGAATCGGACGAATTCATAAAGTCTAGTGCTGAGAACCTTGTCCCAATTCCAGGTGAGTCACAGGGAATTCTTGAGCATATGCGTGATCTTACTTCACCTCTTGAGTGTCCAAAAGATCATTTCGAGACTTTCTCCGATTTTAGCAATGATTATGCATCTTATGGAGATATTGAATATGTTGAGGCATCACTTCCGCATTCTGATGTTGATCCTCTTCTTGAGGAGTTCTCCGAAGAACTCACTCACATCAATCCACTTCCATTGGGAAGTGATGATGGTCTCTTTGATTTCGAAGCCAATCTGGGAGAAATTGAAAATCTCTTATATCACGATCATTCACTCAGTTCTGATCCCAGCAGTCCAATAGAGAATGTTAATCACCTTGTTCCCGAAGCATTCAAAACAACTTTCACTAATCCTCTGTTTGAATTCGAATCTGAATTCACTTTGCTTTCTGATAACCTAATCTTTGGTACTCAGATCGAGGATAGTGATGAGTCCACTGTGATTGATTCTCTTCACGAGGAGTTCTTTGATGAACTCACTCATGTCATATCTCCACCGGAGTATGATAACTTCCACTTTGATCCAGACACACCCGAGATATGTCTTGATCAAGCGAGCTTAAATGATGTGATTCATAATCTAGAAATTATAGATTCTCCCGTGGGTGATGACGAGTTAGTCATGATTTTCATCATGAGTTTCTTTCTTTTCTTCACCTATCCCGTGACGTCCTCTCTTCTTCACTCCTTTGGTAGTGAGGACACTATCTTTGACCCCGGCATTTCCATGTATCATTCATTTGATCCAGGGTCTATATATCTCATCGGTGTGGAACTTTTACGTGCTTCAAATGTTTGTCCAAACATCTTGAATGAAAGTCTGATGGAGATTGTTTCTTCCACATCATGCTTCCCCAAGAACCAATGAATTCGGGGTCGAGTCAAGCTAGCGACTCGGTAAACAAAAACAGTAGCATGCTTATAGGGTTTTCACCCTAAGTGTGGGGGAGTACCCCTACTGTGGTTACCAATAAAGTGAAAAACAAAATGGTGTTTCCACATTTAGCTTGTAATGTTGCCCTTTTACATTCAAAGAGTCGGCATAATAGCCGGAACTTTGAATATTGAGGACAATATTCAATTCTAAGTGTGGGGTGGTATTCTAGCGAATTTGATCACATTTTACCATCTAGTACCCCCGTTTTTGGCAAAAATTTAAAAAAAGTTTCACTTGTGCTTCAAAATTTTTGTGGTTATCAGTCCACCATGTCTAAACGACAAAAGGATTGGCTAATCCAGGAGCAAACGGCTCTTGGTAAAGATATATCAAATCCGTTTATGGCTTACAATTTACCCAAAATTGTATGGTATCTCAATTCGCCATATCCTAAAAAGCGAAAGAGTTGGCTAGCCCGCAAGATTATGGCTTGTGGTAAAGGCAGTGGAAAACCATAATTGGTAATCAACTCACCAAGATGTTGACTGTGTCCATCAAGAGTTGGCTAGTCCAGAAGCAAACGGCTTCTGGTAAAGACAAATCAAATCCGTTGACAGCTGGTGGTTTGCTCAAAATCACATGGTTATCAGGTGGACCATAGTTCTTACTTGAATCAAAACATTTGGCTACTCCCAATGTTATAAATAGCGTGAGGCGTGGCGTGGCGGCGAAGCCAAGCCTCAAGCTACACGAGCTATAGCGAAGCTATAGCGTTTTTTGAGGCGTGACCAAGGCGGCATAATTTTTTATAGATTTATATATTTATATCATATTTCATATATATATATATATATATATATATATATATATATATATATATATATATATATATATATATATATATATATATAATACATCAAGTTTACAAAACGCGTTATACATAGGAAATAAACTCAAAAAGCTAAACTATAATTGCATTTTTCGTCATTTCTTTAAATAAAACCTTCTCCGTGAGAGTAAACTGCTAAAAGATAAAATGTAAAAACCTAAAAACTACGGTATAAAACACCACATTCACATATTCACATTCACTTGTTATATTATCTTTTAGCATTTGATTTATAAAGTTAGCCCAAGCCCAAGTTCCTTCTAGCCCAATAATATTAAATTACTAAATTCTACAAAAGCTTCAAAATAAAGCGCCACGCTTCACGCTATAGCACGCCTTACCACGCTTTTTCGCGCTTCATAACACGCTACGCATTAAGAAGACGCCTTGGCCTGTTTCGTAACGTGGAGGCCACGCCTCGCGCTATGGCGCCGCTATAGCGCCGCTATGGCGCGCTATTTAGAACCCTGGCTACTCCAGAAGTAATGGCTTTTGGTAAATAGACTTCAAATCCATTAAATTTTCAAAAAATTGCTAGGGACTAGCAATTGCTTAGTGTGGGGGATTTGATATGTGTCTTTTTGCACATATCTTTTCGTCCAATTTTTGAGTCAAAACGATAAAAAACACTTCAAAATGGTCAAATAACATCACAAATATCCTTGGAGTACATTTTTGTGTATTTCAGGAATAAATGGATTGAAAATAAGGCAAATGTGAGGGAAAACGGAGCTTGCATGGGAATAGGAGCATAATGGAGCATTACCGGACCGACTTGACACGATTTTGAAGAAAAACAAAGAAAATACAAAAAGTCAAGTTCGAAGTCAACCCCGGGATATGGCAATGGAGTGAGCATGGAAAAAACAAACCCGAAACCAAAAACCCATATTTACCATTGATGAGACGAAAAATGATCCGTTTTTAGGGGGTCATTTAAGCCCGAATCCGAATTTATTTGATCAAATATTGCCCTAAATCGTTCCTTTTGTGATTATTGGTACTTTGGGAGAGAAATCTGGAAAAGGAAGCAATTCGGACGTTTTTGGAGCATAAAAGCGAAGAAAACGCCAAAGTCTTAATTTTTCATGCTGGGAACAGTAGGTGACGGCGTCAAGAGCAAAGTCTTGACGGCGTCAAGAGCAAATTTCATGAATTTCCATGACGACCCAGAACAGATTTGACGGGGTCATGTAGGAAGGGCGTCAAGAGTAAAAGAGTCATGACGGCCTGGAAGTGTATAAGTCTTGACGGCGTCAGAAGTGGATCTAGGCAGTCCGAGAAGAGTTTTGGCGGCGAGGTGACGGCGTCACATTGTTTGTCTTGACGCCGTCATACCTATTTTTCTATATATAGTTTTCTAATTTTCACACATTAAAAGAGAGAAGTTTTGGAGAAACCCTAAGTACGATTTTGGTGCAACTTTTACAGGTTTTTCAAGGGTTCCAAACCCTTGATACCTTGTATTGTAATTGAGATAAGTGTTCATCTAATTCAATCAATATGTCTATGTGTTGGTTGTCTATATCATGTTCTTGTCTTAATTCTATCATGCTAGGCTAGATCTATCTTATGTTTGCTTAGATCTAATGAAACCTAGATGTTAATTATGTGTTGATTACTTGTTTATCTTTGTCTTCGATGAGTGATTTATATGTTAGGCTTAAGAAAACTGGCAGATCTCCACTTGGTAACATGCTTGAACGTCTTAAGAAACATGAACCAAGGCGCACTAGGTCTTTATTGGTTGTATTTAATGCATGAGCCACTGTTTACAATCCCTATAGTTGTGCTGGGCATGGTGTAGGAGAAGATAAGAGCTCATAGAATTGGGGAGTTATGTGTGTCACCCCATGAATGGTATTAAGGAATACGATCCGTCATCCATGCAATTATAACAAGTAATTAACGTGTAAAAGATGTCTAGGGAGTAGTGAAATCTAAGTAAACACATTTTCTCCAATTACTGCTCACAACTTTAGTTTAATTAGTTTATTTTCATTTTTAGTATTTTATTTTGATTGCATCTTAGTATTGGGTTAGTTGATTAGCAACTAATTCCGCCAAATCCTTCAAACCCCGAGATTTTAATTGCTTTCTAAAAAATATAAAAATACAAAAATAATCATCCCTCACCTTTAGAACTAGTATTTAGGCTTTCTAATCCTAGCGACACTATTCCTAAGCTGAACGATCAATCCCCAGGTACTTGTCACTATACTATACTACAACGATCAGGTACACTGCCTGGTGGGGGTTGTAAGCTTCTCGAGATCCCTCGAGAGGTAAAGCCTGTTGCGATTCCCACGCATCAAGTTTTTGGCGCCGCAGCCCGGGGAATAGTTATTGTCTAGGTTAGGATTTCTTTTTATTAGGTCTACTTGCTAGATTTCTTTCTAGTAAGATTTTATTTTTATTTTTAGGTCTTCTTTAGTCTATCTACTTCTTTGTGCCCTTGTTCGTAACTCTTCACCACCTGCCATCATGGCAAATGACGAATCCCTTAACCTTAGGATCACTAGGAGTCGTAGTTCCACTCGAAACCTTGTCTTGCCTTATGCGGAACCCGAAAGAGAAATTCATAGATTGAGACAATATCACTCAACTTCTGAACCATCTAGCGTTGCCATCGATTTTGATGCACCTCTTTCTGAAGAAAATTCAGAAAATCATGTCACAACCCCTAGCTCCCAACCCAACGACGAGATGAGTACTCCCGCAACCCTCATTCCTAAGCGCCTTAAGGACTACTCCTCCCCAACCTCTCGTGGCTTCTCAAACGCCATTGTCTACCCAAACGAACACACCAATGAGGTATTGCATGCAAACGATGTTTGGCTTGTCAAAAATGTGTGTAAGTTTCGCGGAATAGATGAGGAAGACCCAATCCAACACATCAAGGACTTCCTGAAAATAGTAGACACCCTCCATACGGATGGGGCTACTAGAGACACATCCCGATTGCGATTCTTTCCTTTCACCTTATAAGAAAAAGCCCAAGAATGGTATGACAAACTCCCTTCTGAATCTATCTTCACATGGGAGCAACTCATATCCAAGTTCTAGGAGAAGTTCTTTCCACCTGGAAAAACCTCAGCACTTAGAGATAGGATCCTCCGTTTCCGGAAGGGGAAGGACGAACCCTTCCATAAATCATGGACTAGATTCAAAGATTTAATAAGACAAGTTCCCCATCATGGCATTGAGCTTTGGCTCTTGGTCCAAATCTTCTACGAAAATATCTCCTTTAATGACCGAAACAGAATTAACCAATCTAGGAAAGGAAGATTGGTCAATCTTAGTGCCAAGGAAGGATGGGATAGGATTGAAGAATATGCTCAAGACCAGGATGACACTTGGGATGAACCTGAGTCGACTATCAGCATTTCTGAGATCACCTCGGATCGGTTAAGCAAAATTCACAAAAGAGTGGAATACCTAGCTGGATCGCAATTACCTAAACAGCTGTCGAATCCTTACTTGATCTGCGATTACTGTGGAGGCCCGCATGAGGTAGAAGAATGTGGAGGAGCAGCCACAACTGAACATGCGTGCTTGTCAGGAGGGGACATTTATGTTGATCCCTCCCTTTTGCCTTTTTACCAAAATGACGATTACACCCTTTGGGGAAATCTGGTAAAGAGAAGAGAAGGGGAGGAAGGCCCTGAATTCAAAATCAGGAGCAATTTCAAAGATGACCTTGGTCACTTCACTCAAGAAAAAGACTTGCAAATGAAAGGCCTTAATGAGCTTTTCGACGAGCAGCAAGAGGGTATTGGAGAATTTTTCAACAAGCTTAACTCAGCCCTAGATAATCTTCAAACGCCATCAGTAAGCAAAAAAGACCCCATGCTCGCAATAACCACTCGAGCTGGAACGACAACCAAGGACCCTCCTTACCCAAACTCGTCCCCCATCACCCTCGATCCAAACAAACATGGGAAGGAGGAGGAGGATGTCGGCGGTGGTGCCCCAGACCAACCGCCTGTGACGACCCCTTCCCCATCAGCTCTACCTAACCAACCTGTGAGAATCCCATTCCCGTCCCGATTAAGGAACCAGAAAACTGAGAATGATAACAAGAGGTTCTTGTCATACCTAAAAGACTCAGTTGTCACCATACCTCTCCTTGATGCTTGCTATCACATGCCAAAGTATAGCACATACTTCAAAAAGCTACTCGCTAACAGGAAGAAACTCGAGGGTCTTGTGACCCTGGGGGAAGAATGCTCAGTGGTGACCCATCGAGGGCTACCAAAGAAGGTAGATGATCCAGGCAGCTTCACCCTACCTTGCTCCATAGGACCTCTATCAATCAAGAATGCTCTTGCCAATTTGGGAGCAAGTATCAATCTCATGCCTCACTCTATGTTCCGTAAACTAGGATATTCTGGATTGAAGTCTACCCGTATGAACATCCAACTAGCCGATAGATCGGTCAAGTACCCCTTAGGGATATGCGAAAATGTGCTAGTCAAAGTTGGGAAATTCAAATTCCCGGTCGACTTCATAATCCTGGATATGGAGGAGGATGACTTGGTACCTATCATCTTAGGTAGACCATTTCTTGCTACCGCTCGTGCAGTCATCGATGTCTACGATGGCAAATTAACCTTACGAGTGGGAGACGATAGCACAACCTTCGACATTAAGGATTCTATGGACCTCTCCCTCGAAGCAGCCAACCGGCTCTACTTTATCGAGGAAGTAGATGAACTCACAGATGTCATTGATAGTTGCGTCGATGAACAGATCGATGAAGGTTGGCTACGGGACGAGAGTTTTCTGCCTTTGCTAGAGGTAGAAAAGACGGAGGATGTTAATGCAGTCTCCTTCTACCCCAGACAAGAGGCAACGGAGCATCTCGAGCTCCGAAAGCCCGAAAACAAGCTCAAACCTTCTATTATCGAACCCCCTAACGTTGATCTTAAAGAGCTTCCTAACCATTTGGAATATGCCTTCCTTCAGGGGGAGGACCAACTCTCGGTAATCATAAACTCTTCCTTGGAACATGAACAAAAAGTTAAACTCTTAGAGGTCCTAAGAAAATACAAGGGGGTACTCGCATGGAGTGTGGCCGACATTAAGGGGATTGACTCAACTTTTTGCACACATAAGATTCTCATGGAGGAAGATTATAAACCTACCGTGCAACCCCAGAGGTGCGTGAACCCTAACATTAAGGAAGTAGTAAAGAAAGAAGTTATCAAACTTTTGGATGCAGGACTGATTTACCCGATCTCGGATAGCCCATGGGTCAGTCCTGTGCAGGTTGTACCTAAAAAGGGTGGAATGACTGTATTAAAGAATGACAAGGGTGAGATGGTGCCCCAGAGAACTGTCACTGGATGGCGGGTATGCATCGACTATCGAAAGCTCAATGATGCCACGAGGAAAGATCACTTTCCCTTACCATTCATTGATCAGATGTTAGAGAGATTATCTGGACACGAGTATTATTGCTTCTTGGATGGATTCTCTGGATATTTTCAGATTCCCATAGCACCTGAGGACCAAGAAAAGACCACGTTTACCTGCCCTTATGGAACATTTGCCTACAAAAGGATGCCTTTTGGGCTATGTAATGCCCCCGCCACTTTCCAGCGATGCATGACCGCAATCTTTCACGAACTCATGGAAGACAGCATGGAAGTGTTCATGGATGAATTTTCAGTCTTCAGGAACTCCTTCGACCGCTGTCTTGCTAACCTAGAAAAGATGCTTAAACGTTGTGAGGAAACCATCTTGGTGCTAAACTGGGAGAAATGTCATTTCATGGTGAAGGAAGGGATTGTGTTAGGACATAAGATCTCAGGAAATGGAATAGAGGTAGACCAAGCTAAAGTTGAAGCTATCTCTAAGTTACCATACCCCACGACTGTCAAAGCAATACGCAGCTTCTTGGGGCATGCCGGGTTTTATCGGAGATTCATCAAAGATTTCTCCAAAATCGCTCGGCCAATGACTCAATTACTTGTGAAGGATGCTCCGTTTGATTTTTCCCAAGAATGCAAGGATGCATTCGATCTCTTAAAAAGGGAGCTCACTCAAGCTCCAATCATGATCACACCTAACTGGGAGTTACCATTCGAAATCATGTGTGACGCTAGCGACTTCGCTGTCGGGGCTGTATTAGGTCAACGACGTGACAAGCTTTTCCAACCTATTTACTACGCTAGCAAAACCATGAATCCTGCTCAAGAGAACTACTCCACCACCGAGAAAGAACTATTGGCCGTAGTGTTTGCATTCGCCAAATTCCGACAATATCTTGTCCTTTCAAAAACAGTCGTCTTCACTGATCACTCGGCTCTTAGATATCTTTTCGCAAAGCAGGATGCTAAGCCACGACTAATTCGGTGGATCTTGTTGCTACAAGAATTCGATGTTGAGATTCGTGATAAGAGGGGAGCAGAAAATCTGGCCGCAGATCATCTATCTCGTCTCGAAAACCCCTTGGATGAGCACGATAGAAGTGAGATTAGGGATTCATTTCCTGACGAACAACTCATGTTAATGAGTAACTCGGAGCCATGGTACGCCGATTTTGCTAATTACCTCGCAAGCAGAGTCGCTCCTGAACACCTGACTAAGTACGAAAGGAAGAGGTTCTTCTCTCAGCTAAAGTACTACTTTTGGGATGAACCCTTCTTATTCCCAAGGTGTCCTGACCAAATTATAAGGCGTTGTGTTTCGGAAAATGAGGCGGTGAAGATTATGAGGGAATGTCACTCTGGTCCCTCTGGGGGGCATCATGGGATAAATGTTACCGCCCGAAAGATTCTTGATGCGGGATTCTATTGGCCCACAATTTTCCGTGATGTAAAAGAAATGGTGCAGGCGTGCGATGCATGTCAACGTGCCGGAAATATATCGCATAGGGATGAAGCACCTCAGAACTTTATACAAGTTTGTGAGGTCTTCGATGTTTGGGGGATTGACTTCATGGGACCCTTCCCATCTTCAGGGGGAACGAGTACATATTAGTCGCTATTGACTATGTTTCAAAATGGGTTGAGGCACAAGCCCTTAGGACCAATGATGCCAGAGTAGTTAAAGCTTTTTGCGAGATTCGGGATTCCTAAAGCTCTCATCAGTGATAGGGGAACTCATTTTTGCAATGCACAAATGGAAAAGGTCATGAAGAGGTATGGAGTACCCCATCGATTCTCCACCGCCTATCATCCACAAACCAATGGCCAAGTCGAAAACACCAATAGGGCTATTAAAAGAATACTTGAAAAAACGGTTAGTCAAAATAGAAAGGACTGGTCATTTAAACTCGATGAAGCCTTATGGGCATTCCGAACCGCCTACAAAACACCTATTGGAACGACCCCGTTTCGCATGGTGTATGGTAAAGCATGTCATTTACCAGTGGAATTGGAGCATAAGGCTTATTGGGCGCTTAAGACATGCAACCTAGATTACACGACTGCTGGAAATAATAGGTTCTTGCAATTACACGAGCTTGATGAGCTTAGGCTAGAAGCTTACGAATCCTCCATCACATATAAAGAGAGAGCTAAAAGGTGGCATGACCAGAGAATTAAGAAACCCAAAGAATTTTCAGAGGGAGACAAGGTCCTATTATACAATTCTCGGTTGAGATTATTTCCGGGAAAACTTAAGTCTAGATGGTATGGACCGTTCACGGTAAAGAATTCTTCTAAATTTGGAGCAGTAGTGTTAATTGATGATGAAGGTAGGGAGTTCACTGTTAACATACAACGTGTAAAACATTACCAAGAGAATAGCAATGAAATGATTAGCGAGGAGGATGTGACGTTTGATGATGAAGTAACGTAGTAACCCATGACCTTGAGTCTAGCTACAAGACTCGTAAATAAAGAAAAGCGCTTCTTGGGAGGCAACCCATGTTTTGTGTGATTTTATTTGTTTGTTTGTTATTTGCTTCCATATGCATGCTTAATTTTTATTGTTGGTGATCATCTTTCTAAAGTAAATAGTGGAAATACTTTACTTTGTTGTTTTGGCCTAGTCTTAACTCCACCTAAAGGTATTTTTGCAAAAGATAAGTGTAAGGGGAAACCCCAAATATGTTTTTAAGAAACAAACCAATCATGATTCTCCACAATATTAAATGAACATGTGTATTCGTATTTGTTAGAGTCAAATGCTTGTATTGAGTCATAATGAAGTTTTGCAGGATTTTCCAGGAAGTAGGACCAAGTTTTTCCAGAAATTTTCCTGAAACTTAACATAAGGATTTCTGCAGGTCAATTCTGACGGCGTCAGGGGTTTACTCTTGACGGCGTCAGGAGTTAAAATCTGGAAATTTTACCGGTTTTGTTTTTTCTAACGGAGTCTTATGGTTTTTGTGAATTATTAAGTTTTATAATCTCCAAGAGATCTGCAAACTTCATTCCACAAGCATTATATCTTATCTTGTTTTCTAGGATTTAGTAACTTATATAGGATGCCGCAGATTTTACGCGAGGTTGTCTTGTCTATTTTGTCAGGTTTTACAGGTTATGTATGACAAAAAGATGATTTATATTCTGGAAGGGAAGCTTTGATTGTTCATTTTCTTGGAGGAAGATTTAACCTGGCCATCCTATTATCCATACCGAGCGAATCAGGGGAGTATTTGATTTCATTCTCTTTACTTTTTCACTTTTACATTCTTTACTTGAACATTGGGGACAATGTTCATCTTAAGTGTAAGGGGAGGGTAAAAAGATGATACCTTACATATGCACTTTCGCTTGAGTTTGTTTTGTTTGATGGTAGATGTGTAATAAAACTATGAGAAATACTTGTTAGTGCAATTTTAGCGCCAAATTTAAAATTTTTTACAACATTTAGGAGTGAAACTTTAGCCATAGCAAGCGTCTCATGGATAGGAGATTGTATGACTAGCACATAACCATATATTCAGAAAAATTTTCCACCCAAATATGTGAGGTTCGCCTTTAGATTTGATAGAAAAAGCATTCATTATTAGTGCTTATGAGTGTACCGGTAGCATTTAGATTCTAGAACTTGCGTTAGTGATGCATCCCGAGACCGCTAGTGAGACTACATTCGTGTAGTAGGATTTACTACATGATAAGAGGCATTAGGATTACCCTTGTGTTAAACCCGTATTATAATTACTTGACCATTTAAGTCATATTACTTGGCTAGTTAAGTCAACTAATTTTTCCCACACCCTTAGCGTTGTACTCATTTTTAGTACACGAAACCCCTAGTACACCCCTCCGAGCCTATCTTTTCGTTTCTAACTTTAAGCATTTTACTTAAAGGAAGAATTTGTTACACCCCACTTAAATGTACACCCAAATCACCTTAGCCATCCGTGTATGCGCTCATTTTTAGTGCATTATTGTTATTTGTTAAACCCTAAGTTAACTTTCTAATTGATTACATGGTTGCTAAGTCGAGTCATATCCTTGTACATATTGTTTTGGGACGATTGGGACTCATGGGTAAGTACTTATTTTATGGAGTAATGGGGAAGAACATCATTTATTACCCCCATATGTACGTTAATCTTAAAAGTGCTCCAAGTGTTTTGATTTTCTTAATTCGAGTCATTAGTTTAGTTAATTGTAAAGTATGTAAAGATTCAAGTGTAAGGGGAATTCTCATCCCCTATGATGTATTATTTTGGATGGTAGGGTAAGAGTGTATGCAAAAAAAAAAAAAAAAAAAAAAAAAAAAAAAAAAATCGAAAAAACAAGAAAAATAAAAAAAAATAGAAAAAGGAAAAAAGAGAAAAAACATACGGACTACCATCCCGTTTCTTTCTATGTTCATTTTTTGTTTTTGTTATTTTTCATTTATTAGCTTAAGTCGAGTCTAGTCTTGGCTTAGCAACGCCACATTGTACATGTAATTGACTAAGATTGTTAACTCGCCACCAGTAAACTTCCTTTATCCAACAAAACCGTGTATTTCATATCCCTACACCTAACGTTACAACCCTTTAAAAGACCTCTTTGATAGTTTATCCTAGGTGCTTACGCCATGTGGTGGAGGTTTGATCCTTTCCCAAGCCTATGGTAATCTATTTTGCTATGACAGGTAGTGAGAGATATCTTCCGTTTCCATATTGTAATTTACACTTTATTACACCCGAGAGATGTGAGTATCTAAACACTATTTGTGAGGTGCTAGTGTATGACCTCCGTGCTTGTCTATTGGTCTTTAGTGGAACAATTATTTGTTGTAATTACTTTTATGTTAGTGTTAAATGACCCCTAACTTGTCTTTTGAGTAGAATAAAAGCGCATTTGCTTGAGGACAAGCAAATCTCAAGTGTAAGGGTATATGATGAGACGAAAAATGATCCGTTTTTAGGGGGTCATTTAAGCCCGAATCCGAATTTATTTGATCAAATATTGCCCTAAATCGTTCCTTTTGTGATTTTAGGTACTTTGGGAGAGAAATCTGGAAAAGGAAGCAATTCGGACGTTTTTGGAGCATAAAAGCGAAGAAAACGCCAAAGTCTTAATTTTCCATGCTGGGAACAGTAGGTGACGGCGTCAAGAGCAAAGTCTTGACGGCGTCAAGAGCAAATTTCATGAATTTCCATGACGACCCAGAACAGATTTGACGGCGTCACGTAGGAAGGGCGTCAAGAGTAAAAGAGTCATGACGGCCTGGAAGTGTATAAGTCTTGACGGCGTCAGAAGTGGATCTAGGCAGTCCGAGAAGAGTTTTGGCGGCGAGGTGACGGCGTCACATTGTTTGTCTTGACGCCGTCATACCTATTTTTCTATATATAGTTTTCTAATTTTCACACATTAAAAGAGAGAAGTTTTGGAGAAACCCTAAGTACGATTTTGGTGCAACTTTTACAGGTTTTTCAAGGGTTCCAAACCCTTGATACCTTGCATTGTAATTGAGATAAGTGTTCATCTAATTCAATCAATATGTCTATGTGTTGGTTGTCTATATCATGTTCTTGTCTTAATTCTATCATGCTAGGCTAGATCTATCTTGTGTTTGCTTAGATCTAATGAAACCTAGATGTTAATTATGTGTTGATTACTTGTTTATCTTTGTCTTGGATGAGTGATTTATATGTTAGGCTTAAGAAAACTGGCAGATCTCCATTTGGTAACATGCTTGAACGTCTTAAGAAACATGAACCGAGGCGCACTAGGTCTTTATTGGTTGTATTTAATGCATAAGCCACTGTTTACTATCCCTATAGTTGTGCTGGGCATGGTGTAGGAGGAGATAAGAGCTCATAGAATTGGGGAGTTATGTGTGCCACCCCATGAATGGTATTAAGGAATACGATCTGTCATCCATGCAATTATAACAAGTAATTAACGTGTAAAAGATGTCTATGGAGTAGTGAAATCTAAGTAAACACATTTTCTCCAATTACTGCTCACAACTTTAGTTTAATTAGTTTATTTTCATTTTTAGTATTTTATTTTGATTGCATCTTAGTATTGGGTTAGTTGATTAGCAACTAATTCCGCCCAAATCCTTCAAACCCCGAGATTTTAATTGCTTTCTAAAAAATATAAAAATACAAAAATAATCATCCCTCACCTTTAGAACTAGTATTTAGGCTTTCTAATCCTTGCGACACTATTCCTAAGCTGAACGATCAATCCCCCGGTACTTGTCACTATACTATACTACAACGATCAGGTACACTGCCTGGTGGGGGTCGTATGCTTCTCGAGATCCCTCGAGAGGTAAAGCCTGTTGCGATTCCCACGCATCAACCATTAACCTTAAACCTAATTTACCCTAAACTAATTAACTACCTTAACCTAATCCTTTTACTAACCCAATACCACCACCAATCCACTAAACTTAAACTAACCTAAACCTGCTACCCAATACCAATTCCCAAGCCCACACACTCTCCTGGCCCAAATCATAAATCACTCCACCACAACACTTTAAACCCAAAACTCACAATAATAATAAAAAAAAAAAAAAAAAAAAAAAAAAAAAAAAAAAACCCTCCCCGTTTTTTTATTCACCCCCAGTCAAACCAAGTTTGACCACTCTCCCACTCATCTCTTTCCTCCCCCGTGACCTCTACTCCCTGCCTCTCTTTACCCTCCAAACATTCACCCTCCTACACGATATCCCCTGCCACACTCAACCATTCTCCTCAAAAGCAACCCCCCTCCTCTGCCAATGCCAAGCTGGCAATCCCAAACAAGCCACAAATTGATCCACGGTTGAAATTAAAAGCTTTGGCTCCAAGGACTAATCTAATGGATATGGTTGAATTCAAGAAGCACAAGTCGTATCTCGGGCTGTTTTTATCTCATGCAACAAACACACAAGAAAAGACAAACAAGTCAGAAGCATACCCCAAGAAGTTGTATAAAAAGCAGCCTCCCCATACTTAGTTTCTTGTCCAACTTTTCATGTTTTAGGAAAGTTTTGGCCAATTTACTTGTTTCATTATTCAAGCATTTCAGTAAAAAATTGTAATTTTAATTTCTTTGTTGTACTCAAGTTCTGTTAATGAAAAGCCAGTTTTCACTTTGTGCCTCAAAAGCTTGTTTTGTGTTTTCTAAATCTTAAAAGCCTTATTGTTACTGTTTCATAAGTATCTCAGAAGCTCACCCATAGTTCATTCATGTTTATTTAGTTAATAGGAATGCCTTAAGGAGTGTTTGGCATAGCATCATTTTATGGATTTGGGTCATTTTTTGCATGCTTAGCTTGACGTATTTCAGTGATTGAGGATTATGTGAGTTTGTTTTAAGCATTATTCCCAAGGATTTGAAGTGATGAGTCAGGTTGCTCAAGGTCTTGGATCTCACAGTTATGCAAGCTTGTTTCTAAAAATTCAATAAGCTTTTGTCAAAATTGGTATAATCTCTGTCAAAACAAGGTTGTTATCAAGTTTTATTGGGTCAAAGATTTTTAGTCAAACGGGTCATTTGAAAACCATGGTTGCATACTTGTGCTTATAAACAGGTATATATCACCATCAACAAAACATGCCCTGCACTTTTTCTTGTCCAAACAAGTACCCATCTCGGCAACCTTATAAGCTCTCATCTAGCTTTTTAGGATCCTTCTTAGTAGCCCTTATCTTAGTTTCCCTCTAGATTTAGTTTGTTTGATTAAATAGCTTATTTTTCTTCGCTTAAAATTGCATTATTAGACCTTCCCAAATCAGTCCCCAAGTACCCTTTTGTTTTCAAATTCAGTGAGACTCAAGTAGATTTAGAATTGATTTTTTCACTTTTAGTTTGTAGTATAGCACCCATTAGTTGTAGCTTATCTAGGCTTTTTATAGCTTTTTGGTATCTCATTTTGTACCTGCTATTGCGTTGTAACTTTTGGCCCATTCTAGTCTACTGTTACAGCGTCCAACATGTCCCATTCCATTTTTTTTTTTGCAATTTCAGTAGGCATTAAGCAAGCTTTAGATTTGGATGTTGGAGTTTCAAGCAACTAGTAGTATAGGGGCCATGTGTATTAGCTTATTTTATTTCACTTAGTAGCTTACTTGGTACCAAATTTCGTTGTTCACTGCTGCATATGCACCCCCACCTTAACAGCCCCTTAAGGCCACTTATTGCCCTGCATCAGCAGCCTACTGTCCCAAACAGTGGGTTACACAAGATCATTTTGAGCTTGTGTCTTGAGCTTATGACTCAATATCTGTTTCTGTGATAATCCTGGTGTACAAGCTCACTGTAGTTGTACTGTAAGCTCGCTTATCAGCTTATTTCACAAGCTTATTTTGCCTCATTAGTTGCCCTTGTAAGGACTGTTTGGATGTTGCCTTTTCGATTTAGGAGTGTCTCAGCTTAGTTGTTGTTTGTTGCTTGCTTATTTGTATGATTCAGATTATTTGCACTCGGTTTGACTTGTTTAGTTTAGTTTTAGTCATCTTAAGCTTATTAGGTTTCATAGGTATTAATTCAAGCTTATTTGAAAAATCAGTTAAGGTGTGAGTTTGTTTATGTTATCTGCTTTGCTTAAGCTCTCATTCCAGCTTGTCTATTGGTTTTCAAGAATAACATTTTTCACAAAAGTTTGTTGTATTTCAATGATTATCAGTTTCCACAAGTCAGGAATTTTAAAAAAAAATGTTTCATAAAAAGGGTAGAAGTCAAGGGTCGAACCCTTGACCTCTCCTTTGGACCAAGTCAACATAGACACAAGCACACACACCTCTCCCAACTGCCCTTGGGACTTTTTTCAAACTAACCTTGCAAATTAATTTATTTAACATGTAGTTTTTAGTTTAGCTTATTTAAGCCTTTCCAGCTTATTTGCTTAATTTCTGCTTATTGTTATACTATACCCCCACATTTTTATATTTTTCTTAGACTAGTAATAGCTTGTAGTATTTATTTAAAAAGTTTCAGAATTTTCTAAAATAGTTTAGTATTTTTAATAATTAAATTTAGTTTTATTAGAAATTAATTAATAATAAATAATATAAAAGTCTAAAAAATATTTTTCTTTTTCTCAAAATTTTCTTTTATCATTAGGATTATAAGAAAATTATGTTCAAGCCCGTAGGACTAGTGTAGCATTAAATTTGTGTTTTATTTTGCGCATTCACGTAGTTTTTAATTAACTTTCGCGTTTTAAATTTTAGTTTACATTTTAAGGTTCCCTAGCTCCCGATTATTGTTCCCGTAGTCTTTTAAGTAGATTTTAAGTTTTATTTTCATTTCCTTGTTGAAATTCATGTTTTAGTTACGTTTATTTTATTCTTCGTACGTTATTTGCAATCTATCGTAACTCAACAATACCAAATAATCTCTCATCGTCCATACAAGCATTTTAATCTCCGAATCTTACACGATATCGCCCATTCACACCTCGTTGGGACACGACCCGGGTAATCACTTACCCGGTATCACATATATATATTGTATTCACGAGTTTTCGCAAGTCTTCCTTTTCCTAAAGGTTGATTAGTGAATTCCACTCACGTCTACCTTGTATATTTTTTATACGCACTCAAAAATGAACTATCAATGCAACATAAAACGACAAAGAAAAGACAAAGAAATATGGTTCAGACAGCTTCCAACCGATCGGATGCAAATCGCATCCGATTCGGCTGGAAACATGCCAAAAGAATGACCATCCGATCGGATGGTGAGAAACCGATCGGATGGAGGTGACTGAAGTTACAAGTTTGCATTTATGGACGTATTTACTCCCCATAATCATGTGTGGCTGATCATTTCTGCTTATTAACTTTAGATGGACGTTTTTACTTGAAGGATAAGTGTCATTATGCTATATAATGACTACTTAGGGTCTAGAATTACTTGTATCACCAAATATCTAACTTAGTATTACACCAAATCTTGTTAGTTTATCTTATATTGCCTGAAAGTTTACTAAGTGTTGTAAAAACGTCCAGAATGTGTTGAGTTAGAGTCTCAAGCATTGGTTCGAGTGTGGAGTTTTTTACTTACGTTAGTGAGCAATTGGAGGAGTGTGGTTGCTAAAGTTCCACAAGTTTATTCATTGTAATTCTCAAGACTAGGTACACCTTGATACTTATAATGAACAATTGTTACTTTGAGTTTTATGAAAGTTTTCTTATTTACTTGTGTTTTAATATGATTGCTATGGAGTAATTTGTGATATACTTGTGTATATGATGTGATTGGTTAATGGAGTATTCTTTTATGAAAAAGGTGATGCATGAAAACATATCTATTTTATGAGTTTGTTGAAGTAACATCTAATCTTGCTTAATTTGTTGGTAAAAACAATCTTTTGAAAAATAGGTCCGAAAGGAATTTCAACTTATTTTTTATTCCAAAATATTAATGCACCAAATTAGTATGGAATAGGATGCTTGACAACCATCTTATTTACTTGTTAAAATGGATTTGAGACGATTTCATCACGAAAAAGGACCGAAAGGATTCGTAGGAATTCATAAGAAAAGAATTGATTTTCAAAACAACCATGTGTTTATAGAATTGTCATACTCATTGGATATGTCCGATAGTTAAAACATGACATACATCATAGATTGTATAACTACTCATTTTTAGTTGCGCATCATAACAAGTTTTACACAAAACTTCGTACTCAAATTGTCATAATACTCCTAATTACCAATCAAGGAATCATACACAAGTATATGCTTAGTTTTTATTGAGTTTCTTTTAAATTAAAATTTTACATAAATTTGGATTGACAACCCTTATTTAACAAACGTTCTTCTTATTAGTAAAACAACCAAATCCCTTGGGACGATCTCGACTTACCCACCTTTATTACACCGGACGAGTATACTTGCTCGTATGTGCTAAATAATAATCGGATAATTCGTGTTTATAAATTTTAAAACTTGTACTAATAAAACGCACATCATGCACACATAGAAATGTTCATAAACATTGAGTAAAAGACGACAGTGAACTCCAACCATTTGATGTTTTGTGGTTTTGATCAAGAATTTTTCGTCTTTTTATCTCCTGTAAAGTATCAAAGTAGCAATAAGTATATCTTGTTGTAATAATAGATTGATATAGGAATGTAAAGCACATAATTCGATGCATGATTTCAAATTAGAAAGCATAGCCATAAGCATTTTTTGAGAAATTCGAAACAACAATACTTATGTCTACAAACTAAAAATTGTGTGTGAAAGAAAATCATATTATGATTATGTCTGGATAAAGAATATATTCGGTTTGGCTATGATATTGTGCTCGCTGCAAAACTCTGCTAATGTCTACACCTAAAAAATAAATTGCACCTTTATCAATAAATTGCATGTGCAAGGTTATGATATCATTATAAATCAACCTCGGTTTTAAGAATAAAAATGTCTCGATACGTTCTTTAATATAAGTCCACATTCAGGTGATCAAAAATCCAGTGTCAATGATAAAATATACTTAGCTAAAGAAAGGTGGAAAACAGAAGAGGATCTAATGATAGAGTTTGCACCAAATATACTTTTGCCACATCGTCTTCTGTGCCCCATCGTTACCAATGTTTAAGTCTTTTTCATTACGTAAATGTGAAATGCTAAAGAAAAGGTCTTCTTACCATTGCCACATCCTTGTATTTTTCCAACCTTCCTTAAGGTAAGCATATTGTATCAAGACTCCTATATAAATGGAATCATCGACAACCCAAAACTCGATTAAGAACATTCGCAAAGACTTTCATGTCATTGTGGATGAACGATTGGCACACAAACATACATCCCTTGCAAGAAAAGACCAAACACGGCTTTGAATAGCAGCTTACCTAACGCCACATCATCAACAGTGAACAAACTCTTTCCTCTATCAGATGCAAATTCTTTAGTAGTAATATGTTTCATGGATCCGATCAAGCACTTCCTGTCTTATACGTTTTCTATTAACTACATGTAATCGGATATAAAAGTAAGTTAACATAACTAACTCATAGACGTAAATACGCACATAAATCGACAATAAATAAAGCATCCATAACCATTTTCACCATAACATATACAGAAACTACATGTGTTCCAAGTACTGCATAATTAAATAGTAAAAATGCATTGTTAAACGTAAAAAACACAAATAAAAACTATACCTAATAGCACTTAAGGAGTCAAATAGCAATCATAACCATAACTCATATAAATTCAATTTATGACTACAAATGATATACAACATATGCATAGCACATACACTATTTCTAAGAATGTATACACAACAATGAATAAACAAGATTATCTTTTTGGGTCAGCACCTAATGTAAAGGCAAATAAAATAATGTTGTTTACAACTAAGGCGAGGCTTAAATTTGTAAACAATCAAAAAAGCAGGATCAATCCGCCTTGGCTACAGACTAGGTAAGTTGTTCTGCCAAAATACGAATAACCTCAGCTTTGCTCGAACCCATTAACATAAATTCAAATTCTATCAACACATCCCCGTGTTGGCTTACTTTAATCAGTCAGGTTTCGTTCTCATGCAGAAATGATGATAACATGCTGATAAAGGTGTTGTTGTCCAAAGGTATAAGAATTTGAAAACGTCACTAAAAGGTTAATGTATTGTCCACTATTGGCTCTTGGAGTTACACCACCTGTGATATTGATGTTCACCTTGCACCGACAGGTTTCGTTCTCATCAAATTGTATATTCTTTACTGCAAGTAGCCGATATTTAATGTTGTCCCAATTCATATATATTTGACATAATATTACCCTATTCTCATGTCCTTATACTTTTCATTTCATTTCATATCTCTTTTCTCATTACCAACTTGTATATTCTTTTTAGTATGCACCAGTGTGACCCATCGGCATTTTTATAAGAACTAGTTGTGAAAGACGTTGTTCTTTACACATAGATTCTTTCTGATCCCGGGTAGCAAATACACACACTAAGTTTATTTTTAGGTGCAACACTAATCGTTGGCCATAACCAACAACGTTAATCATCATGACCCCAAAAATAATAGTGTAAGTGATAATATTTAGAGAAAAACGTTAATCATCACTCGTTTTAAGAATCATGACTATTTTCTTAAGTTGGCTTAAAAGTTGTTACATGTAAATCTTGAACATAAGTCTTTATCGGGAATCAATGGGTTTGTGTCTCAGTGTTATCTCTTGATTTGTGAGAAGCTCTTTAATCAAATAGTTGTGAGTTCAAGTTTTGCTTAAAACGTGTGAGATAGTTTGTGATGTAAATAATGTTAGATAGTTGTTGTCGTTCAAAGGAGGGGGAGGGGAAAAAAAGGTCTTTACCAAGAACCCAGTTACCACCACTATGCTACACCTCCATTTTCTTTTGGATAGATAGGTTTTGGATTCACGAAAGATAATATGTTTGTCCATAAAAAATTAGTTAAGTCGAATGACTAAAAGAGTGAAATACCCGTAACTTAACCTCAAACCTAAAAAGAAAATTTGTGGAAAAGTATACAAAGATCAACAAAAACAGCTTGATTATGAATTCAACCAACCTCCCCACTTATTTTATTCACAACATCAGTCAATCACTTCAAATGTGATTACTGGTTTTGAGTTCAACAATTACACAGAAAGAAGAAACAAAGAAACGATTACAATCAGTTCTCAACTTAGAGAGTAAAACACAGAGAGATAAGCAATGATAATAAAACCCTAATCTATAACTTAAGCTTATATAGCTGCTCCAATAGTACTTTCTCCATTTGTCAACACAAGTCCTCCAACTTTAGCTAACCTGCACAACTAGTCCCTGGACATACAAAAACAAGAGAAACACTAGAAGAGCAAGTATATAATAATTACCACAAAGCCCCTGTACTTGACTACATACAAGTCAAGTCAACAAGGCTTAGATTATCCTTCTGAACATTCCCCATTAATCTCAGCCTTGTACATGTCATACAAACCAAGACCATCACAAAACTTTTTATGTTCCTGAGCACTTAAGCCCTTAGTAAAAATATCAGCCAAATTATCAACTGATTTAACCTTCACAGTTTTAACCACACCTGCAGCAACTTTTTCTCTCAAGAAAAACAACTCAATCTCAAAATGTTTTGTTTTCTCATGGAAAACTGGATTTGCTGCAATTTGAATAGCAGAACTATTATCACAATGTAATGGAACAGGGAGAGATGTTTTAATATTCAATTCAGCCAGAATTTTTTGAATCCAAATGACTTCACAAGTAACATAATTCATTGCTCTATACTCTGCTTCAGTAGAAGATTTAGAGAGCATAGACTGTTTTTTACTTTTCCAGGATACAAGACTTTTACCCAAAAAAACACAATAACCAGTTACTGATTTTCTAGTAACTTTACACTTTGCCCAATCTGAGTCAACAAAAACATTTATGTCTAAGTTATTTCCTTTATAAAAGGAAATACCTTGCCCAGGTGCATTTTTCAAGTACCTAAGTACCCTAAATGCCAACTTAAGATGTGACTGCATAGGTGCATGCATATACTGACTTAGAACATGAACTGCATAACTGATATCAGGTCTTGTATGAGTAAGGTAAATTAGTTTACCTACTAATTTTTGATAGTTTGTGACACCTGTTAAAGGTTCATCAACAATGACCTGATCAGGCTTAGCAGAACACTCTTTGGTCTCAATAGGTGCATCACAAGGTTTGCAAGCCAACATACCAAACTCTGCTAACAATTCTAAGCAGTATTTTCTTTGAGTTAAAAACATGTTCCCATCAGAATTAAGAACTTCAATACCCAAAAAGCATTTCAACTTTCCTAAATCTTTAATTAATAACTTTGAACCCATAAAAGCTTTAACTTCATTTATTGCTTGAACATTGTTACCAGTGATGACAATGTCATCCACATACACAAGTAAAGCAATAAAAATTCCATTTTTATTTTTAATAAACAATGAAAAATCATTTTTACTTTGTTCAAAACCATTTTCAATTAGAACAGAAGTTAATTTCTCATTCCATTTCCTTGGTGCCTGTTTTAAACCATATAAAGACTTTTTTAGCTTGCACACCTTAGGATCATTAACATCACAATACCCCTCAGGCAAACACATATAAACATCCTCATCAAGTTCACCATATAAGAATGCATTATTAACATCCATTTGAAACACAGACCAACCATATTGCACAGCAACAGACAACAAACACCTAACAGTAACAATTTTCACAACAGGTGAAAAAGTCTCATCATAATCCACACCTTCTTTTTGATTATAACCTTTGGCAACCCATCTTTCCTTGTATCTCTCAATCTCACCATTAGATTTATATTTAATTTTGAACACCCATTTACCCCCAATAGCTTTTCTGCCAACTGGAAGTTCAGTTATTTCATCCCATGTTTCATTCCTATTAAGAGCTTCTACTTCAAGATTCATAGCTTCAATCCATTTAGGATTAGTAGAAGCCTCTTTATAAGTCTTTGGTTCTATTATTTTGTTCAAACTTGTTGAAAAATTATAGTTTTCAGTATTCAACTTAGAATAATTGACATGTTTGTCTATATTATACTTCACTTTAGTATTAACTTCATAATCACTAAGTTTAACAGGCATCTGAGTTTTCCTATCAGACCTTCTAACATAAGTTCTAAGACTGCTCTATTTACCTGGTGTCACAATCACAGGTTCTTTGAACAAATTATTAAACTCATTATAAAAATTGTCATCACCCTCCGACTGGTTTACATTTTCCTCAAGTGTAACATTCTCCTCTTCATCATTGGTTGCTTCTGCTGATTAACTAGGATGCACCCCCTCATCCTTTTTAGTGAGACCAGTATTTTCAGTACCTCTCAATGATAAAGGGTCTATGTCCTCACTTTTCTTAGGTTTCTTATCTCTCTTTTCATCATAGGGTTCATCTGACAAATGTTCATCATCTAGAAAATGATTAAAAAAGTTTAAACTATCTGTGTTTTGAAAATGAAACTCAAAATCTTTATTTTCAGATTTATTTTTAAAGGGGAAAAACCGTTTCATAAAATGTAACATCTCTTGAAAACAAAATTTTCTTACTTTCAAGACTGGACAATTTATACCCTTTTTTCTCAAAAGAATAACCAATGAACACAGATTTTTCAGACCTAGATGAGAACTTATCAGAATTATTAAGCACAGTAGCAAAACAAAGACATCCAAAAACTTTTAAATGAGAGATGTTTGGTTCAATATTATACATGATTTCATAAGGTGATTTTCCAGATAAGACAGAACTGGGTAACCTGTTAATCAGGTAAACAGCAGTTAGAACACACTCAGACCACATGTTTAAAGGAATCCCCCCCCCCTGAAACATGAGGGCCCTAGCAACATTGAGCAAATGTCTATGCTTTCTCTCAGCTATACCATTCTGTTGAGGAGTGTAAGAACAAGAAGTTTGTTGTATGATGCCATTATCTTTACAAAACTTTTCCATATTTTGATTTATAAACTCAGTTCCATTATCAGATCTAAACACCTTAACTGTTTTATCAAACTGATTTTTAATCAAATTATAGAAATGAACAATGTTTTGAAAACTTCATATTTCCCCCTCAACAGAAACACCCAAACAGCTCTAGAGAAATCATCTACAACAGTTAAGAAGTATTTGTATCCTTCTCTGCTTTGAACCTTGTAAGGACCCCATACATCTAAGTAAACCAATTGTCCTATGACATTGGTTTTGTGATCACTTAGAGGAAAAGGATCTCTAGTTTGCTTAGCCTTATGGCAGACCTCACAAGGTGCAATAGAAGAATCATTCTTATAAGCAATTTTATGTTTAAGTATGTTAAGAACTTGGTCAGCAGGATGACCAAGTCTGTTATGCCAAATGCATTTTGACAAACAACATACTTGAATATTATTATTAATGAATTTAATACCTGTATTAAGAAAATACAACCCATCTTTGAGACTACCAGTCCCTACTTGGGTCCTTAGAACAGAATCCTGAATAGAACAAGTATCTTCATCAAATATTACTCTATATTTGTATTCTTTATTGAGCTTATGAACAGATAAAAGATTGACTTGGTAATCAGGAACAACCAAGACATTGTGAATAATAATTTTATCAGTAAGTTTTAAACTTCCAATGTGAGTGACAATATCTTTAGTTCCATTAGGATGACCAACAGTCATATTAAGTTTTGAAACTTCAACAAGATTAAACATGTTCACAATAGTGTAAGTCATATGTTGACTAGCACTAGAGTTAACAATCCAACCTATGTAAAGATTATACGTGCTTATATTTGAATTGTGATTAAAGAATCTAGAAGAACAAAAGCTAACAACACAGTCACAACTCGTAATTTCTGGTCATTTTTCAAACCTCAACAATTTACTATTCACCATTTACTATTCATCGATCACTATTCATCGTTTTCGAGGTCAATTCGACATTCTGAGAAGCGTTCAGAAATTTTACTATTCACTTGACACTATTCATTCCGGAAGAAATACCACTATTCACGAGCATTACTCATGTCATCGTAAATTTAGTTTACGAGTATTCAAATTCGCGTAACCGTATTGGTTCGAGAGCGAATTCATGCATTATCATCAGGGACATTTCATACGGACTAGAAATAGTCTGCATATCATCATAATAACATTTGCATACTATTCCACTCGTAGGATAATTTAACTAATACTTTTGGTATAAGTAACTTTTACGCATAATTATTTCTATATAAACGTTAACAAACGATTAATAATGTGGCTAACACGTCCGACACTCCCGACTATGATCCTAATATATTTTTATATTCATTTTAATAATATAAAAATTATTATATTAATTTACCCGGTATTTTGGAGATTTATTTAATTATTATCGTACGTTTACTAAAAATTTCGACGGTTTTCGTAGAAATTAAACAATAATCACCCAAACTCTCCATACTTGTACCCAACATATTTTTACAATTTTTATGACTTTATTATGTCCCGAATATCTTTGATAAAATTTATTTCTAACAAACCCGGTACCCGATTAAACCTAAAACTAATTAATACTACACAATCTTACACTAATTCTCAAAAATAAATCACCCAACATTTCCCCCCTTTTCCCTCCTTTGTGAACCGCCCCCCCCCCCCCCCCTCCTAGCCTCCTCATGTGCTTAATCTCACCAACCAAATTTAATGCAAACCTAACTCTTGTCTCTAAGTATATATTACACCATTTCATCCCATTTTTCATAAATAATCATCCAAAGTGCAAGTAAACTTTTTCTCTCATTTTTCTCTATGGTGTATTCGGCCTAGGGTGAATCAAGAAGCAAGAACAACAATTTTTCAAGGATCAAGATTTAAACTTGTTCACTTAGTCATCCTTGTTGGAGTTTTGAAATAGAAACTCAAGGATTAGTAGGTTTTTATCATCTAAACTCCCTAAACCTTCAAGTAAGTTAACAAACTCATTTTTATAATTTTTACAAGTTATTACTATGATTATATACTTTTCTTACAAGAACTCATGCATATAATAGCTTATACCACTTTATTTTATAAACTTTTAACTTGTGAACCTTAGTAAGTGATTATTGTTAGATCTTTGTTAAATCTACTTGGTTATGATGTTTAGGAACCCATGACACCCTAAGAAGGTGTATGGTAGGATTAGACTAGTTTTGTGGTGATTGAAAGTGGTTTGGTTGAAGTTGGAACAAGTTTGAAACTAGGAAAATGATTTTTGAAACTATTTATTTACCTACTATCCTTATCTTAAAAACGTGGGAAACTCAGGAACTCAGGGGTAATTTTTGACCAAAGATTTAGGAAATACTTTCAAAAACGAAACTTTAGGCGAAAGAATGGATTAAAACGAGCTTATAATGAAGAAGTTATGATTTTTGCAAATTTAACGACGAAAATTATTTCTTATAAAAACTGCATGCTGTTTGGCAGTTTTCGACGGACAAAAAGAGGTGTTAAACGTAACCTAGAGGAGCCGAGTTATCAAAAATATATTAGTATATACAAAAACGAATCCGTAGACATAAAGAACAAGGAAAATGAGCTTAAAACGACCAAGTTATACCCGTTTTAACATTGACAAAACTATATATATATATATATATATATATATATATATATATATATATATATATATATATATATATATATATATATGGGGATGACTTGTCTACAATTATTGTAGCCAATTGGCTACAATACCCCATCAAAATACATAAGAAAATGAATTAGGGCCCCACAGAAAGAAGTCAGGGACCTACAGAAGGACTCAAGGACCCACAATTTGTAGCATATATTGTAGGAAATTGGCTATAATGGAATTGTAGCTAATATTTTCCCTATATATATATATATATATATATATATATATATATATATATATATATATATATATATATATATGGTCACAAATAAAAATAATAACTTACGTACTAAATGGTATATTTTCTAGAAATGATACTAAGGACTATATTCTTAACAAATGAATACGTATGACCCAAGAGAATATTTATACGACTTAACGACGTTATTTTAAGGTTTTCGATACAAGGAATTTAACGCTAACATTTTCATACGAGATAATACGACAAGTTAGATACTTCTATATATGGACTTATTTTCCTAAGTATGGAAACTATTTTACTATGACGATAACTAGTATTTCCAAATTACGAGTGGTATGGGTATCATGTGCATGTGCATTCATTTCATTACGGCTTGATCTTAATTAGATCGCGATTATTCATTTAGGTTGCGGCTAGTGTTCGCGCCTCATTGTCCCGACTACTTTTACATCATTGTACCATCGTTGTACCATCCTTTCGAGGTGAGTCTTCATAGCCCCGTTTTTAGTACTTATTTGATTTTAAATCCCACGGGGGAGAATACATTGCACAATTATTTTTGTACATGCCCAAGTATTAAATTCCGTACATTGCTTAAGTTGCTAGTACTACCACTTCAAGTCCCCTTTATTATCATGGACCGTTAATTATATTGCCAAGCAAGAGTGAGTGGATAGATCTATCGAGGGTGACGCCTCCATTCGTGTTTGGGTTGCTCCATAAGGAAAACGAATGCATTTCATGTCTAAATTATTGAGTGACTGGTAACCACTCCTTTGGGGCATATTTTAGTACGTCTGGCTTCGGGGTCATGAGCTTAAGAGACAATGTAGCTTTTTGACATTTTGTCGCTTTACTTTATACTTGTGGGCTTTTGTACTTACGATTTACTTATAAACCTATGATTATTCACCAACCTTCGTGTTGACCGTTTTTCGCAATGTATTTCTCAGGTTATTAAGGTAGCTCATGTTGCATACATTTGGACCTTCATGGAGTCGCGGAGTCGACGCGTCTCACCTTATATTTTCTGCACTTATGAAACGTTTGATCTTGTTGAACTTATTTTATCTAAATTGGCAACATCTTTTGGGACCTAAGTTTTGTAAATTCTGAATGTTTTAACGATCAAACGATGTATTTTCCAAACGACACTTTAGGTCGTTCAATATGACTGTAACTGTAGTGCTATGACAGTCACCCCCAGGTATTCCATTCCGCTGCCATACAGGTAAATTGGGGGTGTGACAGATTGGCATCAGAGCAAAGGTTATAACGAACTAGGATGTATCTTGGACCCTAGACTATAACCACATCATCATAGCATCTCATCATTTCATCATAGGTGCATATTCACTATACATGTTGTTTTACGCACACACTGTTCGAGTTATTCATACCCATACTCATATATATATGATTATATTGACCTGGTTCACAAGTGACATGTCTTCAGATACCCACGCTGTTATCCTTTCGTCGGATTCCGACATTTAAGATGCCTTGTCATCTTCCACTACCATTATACCACCAGCTGTACTTACACCACCATTAGCACTATTGAATTGTCATAAGAGCAAGGTTCTCATTCAGCCTATACATAGAATGTCGTTTGGTAGAGTATTCAGACTTAATTTTAATGGACTTATTAGGATGCTTATTACAAGGGAGATAGCATGTTTTCTTTCCTTCACTAGTAGGACGCTTGCTACTTAGGTACTACCACCACCGTTGGTTACTTATCACACTATTGGTCGTCCCATAGTGCGTACTTCAGCTTTACCTCTTAGATGTCGCGAGATAGCGCGAAAGAGGGTAGTATTCCATTCACTATTATCACCATTATCTCCTAACTCATCACTGGGATTTCATCGTCATCAATGTTATTCTCATCCTTTAGAATACCACCATTGTCAGTTTCCTTTTCCATTTTCACTTGCCATGAATTAGATAACGCCTTGTGGATAATACCAAGAATTACGAACTCAACAGGAACCTCCGCAATGCCAGGAAGTCTCTAGACTAGACTTATATCTTTACTAGCTTTTACTATTATCCTAGCCATGAGAGGTGTGGCATAGTTCGAAGAAACTTGTGGTAGTTTGATTGTTGTTCAACAGAATCACCAAGTGTTGACTCTACCATATGGATATGGTTGTGCTATCTTTGATATCGGTCCATGTAGACCAAAAATTTCATGTGTTATTCATGAGTTATGAATATGATGATTTTTATTACCTATAGATTCTCATGGACTCTTATGATTTTATGGAAATAGATTTAAGCAAACCACTCCAAGCATGACGCAAGCTGCTGTTGGACAATCCATTGCCAGGAACGTAACTACCGCCCTCACCAAGAAACTTACTCACGTGGAATTTATGGGCTGTAATCCTCCCTCCTTTAGCGGAATTAGAGACACAAAGAAATTTCTCAAATGGTTCGAAGAAATAGAAACGATATTTCGATGTGGCGACTGTCGTAAGGAAGACAAGGTTAAGTTCGCCACATGCACTTTTCAGAATCTTGCCCAGGAATGGTGGACCACACATGTTAAGATAGTAGGAGTTGATGATGCTTACTCACGCTCTTGGGAGGAACTAAGAAAGATGATGGGTATAGCCTTTTGTGTAAGAAGTGAATTACGAGCAATAGAACAGGAAGCACTAAACCTTACCATGGTAGGAGATGATGTTGTCAGGTATACTGCTCAGTTTTATGAATTAGCTCGACTAGACCCTGCAATTGGTGAACCGGAAATTAAGAGACTTGAAAGGTACGTCGGAGGACTTTCTCCTGAAATTCGTAGGATGGTCATCGCATGTGAACCCAATGCCATGTCTAAAGCTATCCAGATGGCAATCGAAGCAAAGGAACTCATAGTTCGCGACAAGACATCAGGAGACAATAATAACAACAAGAGAAAATGGGTCGATAATCAGGATGCTAATGCTACTCAACGACCATTTAAGATACAACAAGTGGTGGAGACCTTTGCTGCTGGGTCAAGCCAAAAGAAAGGATATGTAGGTAAATTACCCGAGTGCAACAAGTGTCAGTTTCATCACAAAGGATCTTGCCCCTCTCAATGTGGAAACTGCCAAAAGGTCGGACACAAAGCCAAGGATTGCAAGGCTCCCACCCTCACAAAGCATCAGAAACTCACGGTAATCTGCCGTGAATGTGGAGTAGTGGGACACTTCAAGAGTGAATGCCCGGTGTTGAGAGACCGGAACTGGAGGAGGCATTTCATGTTGTAAAACCATAGTTTGAGCCTCTAGGGTTGTACTTTCTTTTGGTACTTTCCATAAGTACGTTGATGTAACCTAGTTGTATTAAGCACTTTCCTATCCAATGTAATGACTATCTTTTGTTACCTCTATGATAACCATAACTTTCGTTTACTCCGCTTTCTATCCCAATCGTTCAATTTTCAATCGTTTCGTAACATTATGTCATTGCCTTATTAGAGATTAAGCCGATTTCGTATTTGACGGATTAGTAGATTATTACCATTCCATAGGATTTACCCATGTATCCAATACACCATTCAACGAATTTTGTTTCAAACTATTTTATTACCCTATGGGGAAATTGTTTTACAGAATTTCTAAAGTATGCTATTTTGTTACCACTCTATAAACTGATTTTTCCGATATTACGCCAAATATTTACTATTACTACGCGACACAATTTTTATATTACTTTGAAAGGAAATATCAGGATACCATTTTTGATAAGAATGCGTTGAACACCATCTAAAACTTTTGAGAAAAGTAATATTATTTTGACTAAATCAAGCATCGCATCATTAGTCCTCAACTATACATAGCCTGATCACCTATGTATACTTCAGGAAGGATTATGCCATGAAGGAAATAGTTACTTTTTAAAGTATTGCTAATAACAATCTTCATTTAAAAACGTTTTAAACAAGTAAACTTTTTTTTATAATTGTCTCTTTCTGACAAACTTTCCCTGGATACTTACCCCACTTGTCACCCACTTAGCCATTAAGTTGGATTGTTCCATTGACTTCTCTAGGAGAGACTTTCCATATCAATTACAAGTAGGATTCCTCGATACCAGAAAAACAATAAAAGGATTACGGAACTATTATACCTAGACTAAGAAAATTTATAACTCAACAACAATCTTAAGATACCAAGCGAACATCCGACTCACCATCTCTGACCTAGTTGTCCGATTTTATTATTCAAAGGTACTAGCTAGACTGAGCTACAGGATCGAACACATTGTGAAGGTACGCTAAGCAACACTATAGAAATAAACAAAGCCTCCTAACCGATACTGTAGAGTGTTTTGAGTTAACATGGTCTCATCCATACGCAAACTTCCCTATAATAAGTTTCCCCAAGGAAAATTGATTTGAGTTAAGGGTATCGATATAGATTCCCTTAAGGCATTGTGTTCTCAAGAAATTCTAGATAACCTCACCTATACATCAAGAGAGGCATCAGGCCCAAGCATATCTCCCCAGCTACATGTGAAGACAATACGGTAATTCATCGACATAGTATCAATTGAAACCCTCATATTGCCAGCATGATGGCAATTTCAACGATAAACCATCTCAAGACTTAAGTTGGTTGAATACCTAGGCTTGTAGTTCTGCCCGATAACCACCAATAGGCACCATCCAATATCAGGAACCGAACATCAGACATCTATGCATTATGCGAACATTACCTATCCTACTGTTTTATCCTTGTTAGTATTTTCACTTTAAGTAAAGTCGATTTAAAAAAAAAATTGTTTATACAAATCACATATCTTGTAGAAAATAATTTTTGAATTACCTATTTTGAACAAATACGATCCTTTTAATCAATATTTAGCTAAACCATTGTACAATGGGAAATATATAAACATCAAACTTTGGTAAACAGTCCTATTCACAACATGTCTGAAAACCGCGTCACATTTCTTAACTATTGAATTTTGAATCATCAAGAAAGATATTATTTAGTAAACCATTTGCTCCACTTTCTAAATTCGTTTATTCAGAAAAAGATTTCGACCAAAAACTCAAAAATCGCGAGATAAATTTTGAAAACCAATCACCATGCTACGTCGCTTATGCATTTAGGGCTTTGTGATTTGACAATAAGGAATATTGGAATATGTGATGAAGGAAATTAGGAGGAACACCATAGAACGATTACAAAAGTCAGTAATGGAGACCAAACACAGTAGGCAAATAATGACACATGTCTTAGCAATCGATTAGACTAAAACACGAGGAATCAAAATTATTACCCATATTCTATCTTCTTCGCATAACGCCGAATTCGAAAGACGTAACGTTGTAGAATTAATCACCAGATTCATTGTAACCGTTTCAACTATTCCCGATAAAGGTGATCGAATCACCTCAGACTTCTAACAATCATTCTAAGATTTCCTTCGGAACCTCATTAAGATGTAAACACCGCCTATCATCCTCAGACCGATGGTCAGAACGAGAGAACGATTCAAACATAGGAAAGTTATACTCAGAGTATGAGTGATTGACTCTAGAAATGGTTGGACTAACCATTTACCATAAATCGGATTCTTTTACAACCATAGTTATCGCACGAGCATAGAGACTACACCATTTGAGGCACTTTATGGTCGAAGTACCAATTACCCGTTTACAGACCGAAATCGGAAAGTTAAATTCACTGGTCTAGAACTAAACCATGGAACAACAAATGAAATTTCACAAGTCAAGAACCAGTTACAAGCAACGAGAAACTGGTAGAAGTTAGGTTGGTACATGACGCACATCATACGGATTGGGTATCCTTGAACAGCAAATTAACTAGATTCACGTGAAAGAACGAACTAAATTGAAAGCTTTGCCTTGGAAAGGCATGATACGATTTTAGTAACACGAGGGATTTAACCTTTAGTATATTGGACCATTTAAGATTCATTTTAGAATCGACCAACTGACATATAAGATTGGAGTTCTGACATAGTTCAGCAACATATATTACCCATATTACATTATAAACCTGAAGAAGCACTGATCATCTATTGACGAACCGAACTCGGAAAAAGCCAAACTCACTATTCCAGTAGGCATTCATGAAATAACCAGAAATTTCCTACAAGTCAAGAATCAATTACAAGTTCTATAAGTTGTAAACCATTAAAACTTCAAGTTGGTAGCCAGATCATGTTGAAAGTTCTGCCTAGGAAAGGCATGATATCATTCAGAAAACTGGGAAAGTTAAACCCGATATACACTGGACCACGTAATATTTCAGACAGAGAAGGCCTAGTGGCCGTCAGACTTGAGCCTTGTTAGAGAACAACCGGATTACACAACTATGTTTCACCTATTCAAATTCAGGAAATGACTTTCAGATTAGTCACTCATAATCCCATTTGAAAAGAAATACAACCCAAACACAAACGTAAACTTGGTAAGAGAACCAGTAGAAAACATGGACCGTGAGGTCGAACGGTTGAAGCAAAGTCGAATTCCTATCGTGAAAGTTCACTGGAATTCTTGAAGAGATCCTGAATTTACTTGGGAACGGGAAGACCAAATGCAACTCAAGTATCCACGTCTTTTTACCAAACATACCTCAGAGACCAACACAAACTGAACTTCGGGACGAAGTTCCTGTTAGAAGGGAAGATTGTCACAACTCGTAATTTCTGGTCATTTTTCAAACCTCAACAATTTACTATTCACAAGTTACTATTCACCATTTACTATTCATCGATCACTATTCATCATTTTCGAGGTCAATTCGACATTCTGAGAAGCGTTCAGAAATTTTACTATTCACTTGACACTATTCATTCCGGAAGAAATACCACTATTCACGAGCATTACTCATGTCATCGTAAATTTAGTTTACGAGTATTCAAATTCGCGTAACCGTATTGGTTCGAGAGCGAATTCATGCATTATCATCAGGGACATTTCATACAGACTAGAAATAGTCTGCATATCATCATAATAACATTTGCATACTATTCCACTCGTAGGATAATTTAACTAATACTTTTGGTATAAGTAACTTTTACGCATAATTATTTCTATATAAACGTTAACAAACGATTAATAATGTGGCTAACACGTTCGACACTCCCGACTATGATCCTAATATATTTTTATATTCATTTTAATAATATAAAAATTATTATATTAATTTACCCGGTATTTTGGAGATTTATTTAATTATTATCGTACGTTTACTAAAAATTTCGACGGTTTTCGTAGAAATTAAACAATAATCACCCAAACTCTCCATACTTGTACCCAACATATTTTTACAATTTTTATGACTTTATTATGTCCCGAATATCTTTGATAAAATTTATTTCTAACAAACCCGGTACCCGATTAAACCTAAAACTAATTAATACTACACAATCTTACACTAATTCTCAAAAATAAATCACCCAACATTTCCCCCCTTTTCCCTCCTTTGTGAACCGCCCCCCCCCCCCTCCTAGCCTCCTCATGTGCTTAATCTCACCAACCAAATTTAATGCAAACCTAACTCTTGTCTCTAAGTATATATTACACCATTTCATCCCATTTTTCATAAATAATCATCCAAAGTGCAAGTAAACTTTTTCTCTCATTTTTCTCTATGGTGTATTCGGCCTAGGGTGAATCAAGAAGCAAGAACAACAATTTTTCAAGGATCAAGATTTAAACTTGTTCACTTAGTCATCCTTGTTGGAGTTTTGAAATAGAAACTCAAGGATTAGTAGGTTTTTATCATCTAAACTCCCTAAACCTTCAAGTAAGTTAACAAACTCATTTTTATAATTTTTACAAGTTATTACTATGATTATATACTTTTCTTACAAGAACTCATGCATATAATAGCTTATACCACTTTATTTTATAAACTTTTAACTTGTGAACCTTAGTAAGTGATTATTGTTAGATCTTTGTTAGATCTACTTGGTTATGATGTTTAGGAACCCATGACACCCTAAGAAGGTGTATGGTAGGATTAGACTAGTTTTGTGGTGATTGAAAGTGGTTTGGTTGAAGTTGGAACAAGTTTGAAACTAGGAAAATGATTTTTGAAACTATTTATTTACCTACTGTCCTTATCTTAAAAACGTGGGAAACTCAGGAACTCAGGGGTAATTTTTTACCAAAGATTTAGGAAATACTTTCAAAAACGAAACTTTAGGCGAAAGAATGGATTAAAACGAGCTTATAATGAAGGAGTTATGATTTTTGCAAATTTAACGACGAAAATTATTTCTTATAAAAACTGCATGCTGTTTGGCAGTTTTCGACGGACAAAAAGAGGTGTTAAACGTAACCTCGAGGAGCCGAGTTATCAAAAATATATTAGTATATACAAAAACGAATCCGTGGACATAAAGAACAAGGAAAATGAGCTTAAAACGACCAAGTTATACCCGTTTTAACATTGACAAAACTATATATATATATATATATATATATATATATATATATATATATATATATATATATATATATATATATATATATATATATATATATATATATATATATATGGTCACAAATAAAAATAATAACTTACGCACTAAATGGTATATTTTCTAGAAATGATACTAAGGACTATATTCTTAACAAATGAATACGTATGACCCAAGAGAATATTTATACGACTTAACGACGTTATTTTAAGGTTTTCGATACAAGGAATTTAACGCTAACATTTTCATACGAGATAATACGACAAGTTATATACTTCTATATATGGACTTATTTTCCTAAGTATGGAAACTATTTTACTATGACGATAACTAGTATTTCCAAATTACGAGTGGTATGGGTATCATGTGCATGTGCATTCATTTCATTACGGCTTGATCTTAATTAGATCGCGATTATTCATTTAGGTTGCGGCTAGTGTTCGCGCCTCATTGTCCGGACTACTTTTACATCATTGTACCATCGTTGTACCATCCTTTCGAGGTGAGTCTTCATAGCCCCGTTTTTAGTACTTATTTGATTTTAAATCCCACGGGGGAGAATACATTGCACAATTATTTTTGTACATGCCCAAGTATTAAATTCCGTACATTGCTTAAGTTGCTAGTACTACCACTTCAAGTCCCCTTTATTATCATGGACCGTTAATTATATTGCCAAGCGAGAGTGAGTGGATAGACCTATCGAGGGTGACGCCTCCATTCGTGTTTGGGTTGCTCCATAAGGAAAACGAATGCATTTCATGTCTAAATTATTGAGTGACTGGTAACCACTCCTTTGGGGCATATTTTAGTACGTCTAGCTTCGGGGTCATGAGCTTAAGAGACAATGTAGCTTTTTGACATTTTGTCGCTTTACTTTATACTTGTGGGCTTTTGTACTTACGATTTACTTATAAACCTATGATTATTCACCAACCTTCGTTTTGACCGTTTTTCGCAATGTATTTCTCAGGTTATTAAGGTAGCTCATGTTGCATACATTTGGACCTTCATGGAGTCGCGGAGTCGACGCGTCTCACCTTATATTTTCTGCACTTATGAAACGTTTGATCTTGTTGAACTTATTTTATCTAAATTGGCAACATCTTTTGGGACCTAAGTTTTGTAAATTCTGAATGTTTTAACGATCAAACGATGTATTTTCCAAACGACACTTTAGGTCGTTCAATATGACTGTAACTGTGGTGCTATGACAGTCACCCCCAGGTATTCCATTCCGCTGCCATACAGGTAAATTGGGGGTGTGACAAACACAGTTCATACCTGCAACATTTGCAGGTATACAACCAGAACCAGATTTTTCAGTGATCAAAGCTATCAGCTTCTTATACTGATCATCAGTGAAAGAGTTAGATGAAACAGTAGGCTGAGCCCTATGACCTGAAACAACATTATTGCTAGCAGAAGTTTGATAGTTATTAGGTCTCTTTTTGAAACCAACAGGATATCCAACTAACTCAAAACACCTATCAGCAGTATGACCATTCATATTGCAATGAGTACAGACCAAGTTAGGCCTATTAAGTCTTCTATTTTGATTAGTATTATTCATATTTTTGTTCAGAGACCACTCATTAGGTTTTTGGTTAATTTTAGATGCAAATGCAGAATTATTGTTTTTAGAACCAGAAGAAGATTGAGTACTCCTATGAGACTCATCCTTAGACAAAGTTGCAAAGGCGCTTTTCACATCAGGAATTGGATCAGAGGTGAGAATAATGCTCCTGAGGGGAGCATAGACCTCATCCAACCCCATTAGAAACTGCATCAACTTTATAAGTTGATTATGTTTCTCAAAACCTTCACAAGTGCAATCAGGCAAATCCACAAGGGAATCATATTGCCTCCACATTGCATTGAACTTAAGATAATATTCAGAGAGAGGTATGCCATTTTGAGTAAATGAATGAATCTTAAAATGCATATTGAAAATTATAGAACCATCTTCTTTACTATATGTTTCTTTTAATTCATCACACACATTTTTGGCATTATTAGAAAATACTTGTCCCATAAACACATCTTGAGACACACATCCAAGAATCCAAGATAAAACCACAGAATTACATCTATCCCATTGTTCTTGCAAAAAACCAGTTTCAACAGGTCTATCAAGAGTTCCATTTATAAAACCAAGTTTATTTTTAGTATGAATAGCCAATTTTATAGCAGCTGACCAAACTTTATAGTTTTCAGTGCCTTCCAATTTAAAACTTATCAAAGGAATACCACTTGTATCACTACTGTGCAAGAACAAAGGGTCAAACTGATCAAGTTTAGTAACACTTGATTCCCCAGCTTCATCATCATTACCCATAATGATGAATCAAAAACAAAACAAAACAAAAGAAAAAAACAGATACACCTTATATCACCAGCAATCACAAGTAATCCCAAAAACCAAACAACTCCAACACAAACAATCCCTTAGATGAGAACTTATCAGAATTATTAAGCACAGTAGCAAAACAAAGACATCCAAAAACTGTTAAATGAGAGATGTTTGGTTCAATATTATACATGATTTCATAAGGTGATTTTTCAGATAAGACAGAACTGGGTAACCTGTTAATCAGGTAAACAGCAGTTAGAACACACTCAGACCACATGTTTAAAGGAATCCCCCCTGAAACATGAGGGCCCTAGCAACATTGAGCAAATGTCTATGCTTTCTCTCAGCTATACCATGTGGAAAAGTATACAAAGATCAACAAAAACAGCTTGATTATGAATTCAACCAACCTCCCCACTTATTTTATTCACAACATCAGTCAATCACTTCAAATGTGATTACTGGTTTTGAGTTCAACAATTACACAGAAAGAAGAAACAAAGAAACGATTACAATCAGTTCTCAACTTAGAGAGTAAAACACAAAGAGATAAGCAATGATAATAAAACCCTAATCTATAGCTTAAGCTTATATAGCTGCTCCAATAGTACTTTCTCCATTTGTCAACACAAGTCCTCCAACTTTAGCTAACCTGCACAACTAGTCTCTGCACATACAAAAATAAGAGAAACACTACAAGAACAAGTATATAATAATTACCACAAAGCCCCTGTACTTGACTACATACAAGTCAAGTCAACAAGGCTTAGATTATCCTTCTGAACAAAATTGAAATTTATACTATATTTAAGTTGAAGAACATATACATAGCATCTACAGAGAGTATACGTCGATCAAGGGATATTCACGTGATCAACAGAGGACACTGCTCAAACGTGCATTTCTTTAATTACAAATGCTAGACATAATTATTTGAATTGATAGAAATATAAGTAATGTATAATTTTTAATGTCAATATTGAAGCGGACAAAAATAGACCAGATCTTGAGTTATCTATAACTCCAAGATGTCGAGAGCTTTGGATACTCTATTGATTGAAAAGAAATGGTGTATATCATTTCCGACATTATATGATCAGTATATGAATATTTTCTGTTTTTTGTATAATAGTAGCAATTTAGTTTTCAAACTAATAATACTCGCTTTGTATTTGTCAAAGCTGATTTTTACCGCGGTTATTATAGTCCGTCATGGTCAGTTTTTCACGCATTTACACATGTGTGATGCATTTAGGTGGTTTTTGTATCGGGTGAGTTTGGATGGTGGGTTCTTTCTTCAGTTGTGGCTCGCTCTAGCGAGGCTCTAGTGGCTTGCTAAAGTCGTTGTTTTGGTTGAAATTTTTGTAGTTTTTGGGGCATGGTTATAGGATGTCGCTACAATTTATAGCTTCTTGCTAATTCTTATTTATTTATATATACTTTTAAGCAAAACAAAAAACAAATTTACGACTTTTAAACCTCTGTTTTAAGTGCAACTTGAGCTCTCAACCGTGAAAATGCATACAGAATACATTATCTCACATTTTTGTATATCTTATGCGGCTTAACTTGAGAAAGTCGGGTGATATTTGTATCCAACAAAATAATTTAAGTAGGACACCTTATAAGTTGGTTTTTTGTAAAAAGACAAGTTAATACCATTTCCTTTAGTGAGAAACTCGAACTTATTTTGTATTAAAAAATAAATATACGAATAAGGTTGAAATTGTCATATTTAATTATATTCTTTAAATATTAAATGTATAAAAGACAGAAGTCACAAAACACGTACAAATGCTATGAACAACTTGCCTTGATCCATCACCTTGCCATTCTTCTTCCATCATTTTGCTTTGCTAAAAACTCTTTCATAGCACCAACATACATTCATTCATTTTGATATATAACTATCACACATTAATGGCCAACTTAGCTCCCGTTTGTGCTAATTTCATCTCCATATTCGTCATTCTCATGCACCTCGGTTGCTTCATCATCTTTCCTACCTCACGCCACCACCACCATCGTCCAAAACCACCGTCTCCAAGCCCGTTCCTTCGCGTCTCCACCACCAAACATAAACGCCATAAACATGTCTCTTCCTCTTGGTCATTCCTCAAACGAATTTTCACTAATAGTACTAAATGTGCCGCGTCAACAAAAAGTTGTGAGTTCAAGTCTCGTCACGTGGTTGATATACAAAAAGAAATATCCCTCATCCAACGCGAAAACCATCTCACAACCCGGCCCGGATCCGATCCCTCCCCCATGCACAAAGAAATACACCCATGCCCGAATTGTGGTGAAATTTTCCATAATCCCGGGTTGCTTCAAGAACACCAATCAATAAAACACGCTCTTTGTGAGCTTCTAGATGACGACCCGGGTAAGAACGTGGTCCATATTATATTTGAATCCGGTTGGTCTGGTACCAAATACCCGACCATCCACCGGGTCATGAAAATCCACAATAGCCAAAAAATACTAGCTCGGTTTGAAGAATTTCGTGAGACCATTAAGTTGACGTCAGTGCGACACCGTCATGATCCACGGTGTATTGCTGACGGCAACGAGTTGTTACGTTTTCATTGCACAACTTTTTTATGTGACCTAGGGCAAAATGGTAATGCCATCATTTGCACCCAACAATATTGTAGTCTATGTGGGATAATAAGGTCCGGGTTTTCACCCAAGTTAGATGGTATATCCACATTATCAAATACTTATAGGGCACACGTGTCAGTTCCTGATGATATCGAGGAAGAGTTTGGGTTCATGAATGTGAAACGGGCAATGCTTGTATGTCGCGTTATAGCGGGTCGGGTCGGGTGTGAACAGTTAACGGGTGATAAAAATGACCCGGGTTCTGATTCTTTAGCTGTGCGAGAATCTAGTGTGATGCAGACCAGGTTAGACGAAGTTGATGAGCTTATTGTGTTTGATCCGAGGGCCGTGCTTCCTTGTTTTGTTATAGTCTACACCGTATGATTATGATTTGTCAAATGGCAATTAGAAAGAAAATAAGAGCCCACCTCTTAAAAGTGTAGAAGATTAGGTAATATACCATTAGAGCTAGGGTCGGAACGGCTTCATTTGGGACACTGGCATTGCTCGGCGTCACCATAGTGGTGTGCGCTCGGCATGAGCAAGAAAAGTGAAGGTGGCGGGAATCGTGTTTGCATGTTTTCATTTTATTTATTTATTTATTATTATTATTTTTTAAAGTTTTTATTTGAGAGTATGTTGTGTGCTAGATATAGGGCCTCTTTGTTTGGTAGGGGCTTTTTGAAGGAAATATTAGTTTTTTTGTTATAAAAATAATCTCTTCTAAAATAATAGCCTCGTTTAGATACATTAAATTCGAGTTTTTATTTCAGACAAATAGCTCCTAAATGAAAAGCTGATCCATGAAGCTTTTTAAACATCTCGGAGTTGTTAAAACTTTAAATTACTGATATATGATTGAGCCTAAACGGTCAACCTAAATTAACCAAGTGAATTGGTCAACAAGGTCAGACTGCCTAGAGGTCAATGCTCCGTGGATAGTATAGTGTTTCCCCGGGTCGTTATGTTCCGACGAAATTGAAATTGTGTTTAGAAACGTTTGTGGGAATGAGTAGTACTGAGGACAGTAACCAATAAAGATTTGGAATTGATTATACTACTAATTACTTGGTATTTAAGCAAATGAAACACTATTAACTATTACAGAAACACAGATATGGTTACACGTACACAAATTAGAAATCACATTTGTTTACAAACAGAGAAAAATATGAGTTTTAAACAATTTACAACTACAAGGGGTGCAAATGAAAATTTTACCAACTTAATATTAAAAGAAAATTAAATTAAAAAGATTTTTTTTTTTATTATTTTATTATTTATTATTTAATTATTTAAATAAAAACTATTTAATTATTTACCTTAAAACTATTTAACTTATACTAAAAAGATTTATATTACATATTTAAGCTAGAAAATTGCAAATTAATTTTCTAAAATTCTAAAGTGACTTAAAATTAATTTAGAAACTTAAAAATATATATTTTTGTCTTTTTGTGGATTTTATACTAATTATGTTATTTAAACTAATTAAACTAATTTAAATTACTAAAAATATCAAAATGACTTAGAAAATTCTGAGAAAATTTATAAAACTAATTAACTATCTCAGGAATCCTAAAAAAGTATAAAAAATATATAAAAATTATATTTAGACTATTTTACTAATTGTTTACTTATTAATTAATTATGTAATTTAACTAGATTAATTAAGAAAATTAGAAAATGAACATTAGTAATTAAGAAACTATTTTTTAAAAATACTTAATGATTTATAAAACCTAGTAAAAATATAAAAAAGGTACTATTGTTAATTAAAAATTAATAAAACTATTTAATATACTATTATTATCTAATTATTAATTAAACTAATATTAATTCTAATAAATACTAAATTGAAAGAGAAAAATCTAGAAAAATTACTGAAAATACTTTAATATAAAAGAAAATTAATAAAAATATGAAAATGATGAAGTGCTTAATAATAAGCTGAAAAGAAAAATTAAATAGATAAATCCTATTAAATAGAAGCTATCACTAATTGTAAATTTGTTTTCTTTTTGACAACTAAATGTACACTGAAAACAAACAACTTTTGTGAAGAACTTTTTGTTGTAGCTTATTAATAAGTTGTGTGCACCCCCAAATGCTTAACAGTGGGTATTTTAGCTTATTAGGACTTGTAGATGTATGAAAAAGCTGAGTTTAAGCTACCAAATGAACAAATGAGACAAAACAGATGGATACAAACTAGGAATGTGCAAAATGAATCAAAATAAGCACATGAATAAGCTGTTGCAACCAATTAAGCACTTAACAAAACACAAGGCCAAAACATGCCTTACACAAGGACTTTTGGACCTCTGTGGGGTCCACAAAAGTGAAAGGGAGTCCAAACTAATCCTAGGTCCTCAAAGTTGACCTGGTCAACTCTTAAATAAGCCAATAAGTTAGGCTTATGGCTTATTATTGAAGCTTGGGTGAGACTTGGGACTTAGGTGTAAAACCTGAGTGCTCAGGTTTTGTTTCTAAGACAGGTCAAAAAAAGGGGGCAAAAGAGCTGAGACAAAAAATAAGCAGTCCCCCAATAAGCTGAGGTGGAAGGCTTCCGAAAAAGCTAAGGGACAGGGTGTGGGGTCCACTGGGTCAGTCACAAAGAACCAAAGAAAAATGGCCAATGGGTATGCACAAGGCATGTACTTGCCCTGCAACTTCAAATAAGCTGATGCACAAGCTCAAAAAAAATCACAAAATTAATCTGAACACAGATTATTGTAGCTTAGGTGATAGACTTTAACCTCTAAAAATTTTAAGGCCTAATTCAACCCACAAAATTAATCTGAACACAGATTATTGTAGCTAAGTTGACTTTTACCAATTTCTAATGATCACTACTGACTGATTAAGCTATATTATGATATATTGAGATGAAATTAAGTTAAAATAACAACTAGTGAACTGATATGATGAAATTAGACACTAAAATCAGTGAACAAGTAAGTTGAGAGCAAAGGTATTTTTGACTTTTTTTTATTAAACACCTACTTGTATTATGCTTATGTTTTACTATGATGGACCTGAGAATGGAGTCTAAACAACTTTAGAACAAATAGACTCACAAGAAAGCAATCAAACAGGCAATGCCAAACACCCTTTTTTGCAATCCATTTCAAATTTTTGTGAAGCAACTATTGATTTAAGCTTATAAATCCATGAAACAAACATGTATAACATCCAAGGAAACTGAATCAAACTTAGTGAACACAAAGTCTCAACAAAATCCCACAGATTCCATGAAATGTAAATTGACACAAATATGAAGCAAGTAATAGAGACAGTTGATGAACTAATCAACAAGAAGCTATGACAATGCTTATAACTAACAGAATAAGCTATATTATACTAAATTAGAGCTAAAGTAACAGTTAACAACCAAGAATAACAAATCTACACTAGAAATTGATAAAATGTACTTTTTAAGCTTAAATTAGAGAAATGGAACTCACTTGGTGCCCTAGCTAAACAAGGGTACCCAAATGGGCAGCTACAAGCTCTAGCTTGTTATTAACAAGCTAGTAAAGTCCTTCTTGCCATATCCATTATTGGCAACTTCCTTAAGCTTCCAGTCAAATGCAAAGGTGCCCTGTGGTATTTTTGTTTCTGATTTTTTTATTTATTTTTTATTTTTATGTTTATTTTTATGAAACAGTAAAACCAAGCTTAGAACATTGTTAAATAAGAAAAAGAAATTTCAAATTAAATTGCAAAAAATTGAATTGGAACTGAAATGATTGGAATTCTGATTAAAGAAAGATCAAATTATATTAATAAGACATATTACAAGCTATTTGAAGCAAAGTTAACAAGTAAGGAATGAGTTTACACTATTTCGACATGAAAATTTAAACTATGTGACTGTGTGTCCTTCTCCTTGCATCCTCTTTCTTTTATAGCTTATTTCCTGAGCTCCTTGGGTCCCACTGAGCCTTTCTCACTTCACTTGGGACCATTGGATGGTCTGTGCTTGATCCTAACCTTTAAATCAGTTTTGGCACCAAAAAATGATTATGCAAATGGTACTGAGGAAGTTGCAATAGGGGGTGGTGCATTAATGGTGGTTGTTTTGTTAGGTGGATGGGATGGTTTGGGCGGTGGGAGGTGATGGGCTTGGGCTTGTTGATTTGGGCCAGGGGTTGGATCAGGCTGTGTTGTTTTTGGATTTGGCTTTGGGTTTTAATAATAAAGGGTCCGGTTTGGTTTATAAGTTTAACATAAGGACCAAATTTGTAATATGCCAAAAGTTTAGGGGTGAGATTTGGGAAGTTTCCAAGGTTATCACAAGGTTGTATCTTGCCAAGTTTAAATAGTTCAAGGACCATAATTGATTATTTCCATTTTTACACCCGAGGGACCATTTTTGTCAATTTTGCAAAGTGCAGGGACTAAACTTGTAATTTCATGAAACTTTACACCAAAGGACTAAATATGTTTATTTGTGATTCCAAAAGCACCTTTGGTGAATTTTCTTCTAAAATAAATGCTCAGGGACTAGATTTGACAAGTTTTGAAAGTTGAGGGACTAAAACTGCCAATTATGCAAACTTTGTTCATTTTTCATCTATTTTGAATCATTTTGCATCTGAAACATATAAAACACAATCCTGGAATATTTTTAGTATTTTAATGCATATTTGAGTGTTTTTGGATGTTTTGACAGTTTAGATGAGACAAAAATGATGAGTATTTACACACTCATCAATATACCCTCCAAACATTTATTTATAATAATAAATATGTTATTTTATATCTTATAATTACATTTAACAGCTAACTTACCAAACGCTTTTATTGAATAAATTATACAGCTTGTAGCTCATGTTAACAGCTTTGCAGTTTACAGTTTACAGCTTACAGTTTACAGCTAATTTTTCCAAACATACCCATAGTGTAGTCAAGAAATTGGTTGCGTGAAACCACAACGGGGTATTGTGATCGAGTAGCTATCGAAAAGAAAGTTAAAGTGACAGTTGAAAGTGATCAAGTGATCATAGCACATGCTAAATAGAATGAGAAAGCTATGTCTGGAAGTTAGAAAGGACCAAAGGGGTTGTGGCCTCTTCAAATTTTTTGACTTTACATACATTTTATATATTTTTATATTTGATTTTAGGCATTCTTCACATCAAGCTGATGAATCGGCCAATGTCATGAAGTAGTTAAACTAAGAACAGTCCTAATAGTGCCCGGCTTAACAACCGGACTAAAAGTCTCATCAACGTCAGTCCCCTGTAAATCAATGCTACTATTTGCTACAAGACGAGCCTTGTAGCGACTAAGGATGTCATCAGCCAAGTATTTATGCCGAAAAATCCACATACAATAAATAATGTTGGCACCCATGGGTCGTGGTACAATAGCCCAAGTTTTGCTTTTAATAAGTGCAGTGTATTCATCACACATAGCATTTTGCCAATTTGGATCATTAAACGCATCACAATATAACTTTGGTAAAGGCGACACCGAAGAAACATGCATATTGAGATGTTGAGTAGGACGATTAGTCCGAACACGATAGCATGTCACTATGGGATGAATCGAGACAGGGTTCGAATTGTGAGGAGGGTCAAGAATAATTTGTGGATTTTTGGTAGGAGGTGTCGGAGGTGATGGTTGAGTCATGGGTAGTGATGGAGTTGAGGTGAGGTGTTGGGCCGTGGGTGGTGATGTTTGATGTTGGACCTCATCATGTTGGGCAAGCGGTGTTGTGGGCTTGGGTATAGGTGGAAGTACAATGGGTTGTGGAACAGGGACGGATGAAATGATTGGAGGAATTAGATCGGGTGAGTCATCCAAAAAATTATAGGTGGGTGTCGAGGTTGTTTGAGAAGAGCAATATAGAAACATAGTTTCATCAAAAGTAACATGGAAAGAAAGAATGATTTTATTGGTATGTAATTCGAGACAACGATATCTACGATGATTGGAGGCATGTCCCAAAAGGATTGAGGGTGTGGCGCGAGGTTCAAGTTTGTGATTAGGGTATAAGTGAGGTATAACACCCTAAGCAAATCCCACATCGGTTGTGGCTTGGAGTGATATTGGGTATATAAGGATAACATACGCCTTACTAGACACAACACGTTTTGTGGTCTAGTACGAGTGGGGTTCTTAGGAACTGGCAGTTAAGCGTGCTCATATAAGAGTAGCACTGGTATGGGTGACCTACCGGGAAGTCTCATATGAAGGCCACAAAGCAAAGCCGTAAGCCTGCGGGTAAAGCGGACAATATTGTGGTCTAAGTAGTCAGGATGTTACATGAGGGTAGCATAAATAATCAAATGTTCGTAAAATGCTATAGTTGGGGTGTTTGCCAAATAAGCGGGTGTAAGGGATGTCATTAGCAATAGCAGTCGAAGGCAGGATATTGAGTAAATGAACAGCCATGTTGAGAGCTTCGACCCAAAAGGTTGTTGGGAGATTGGCTTGAAAAAGTAAATTTTGAATTTATTGATGGTGCGAACCATTCGTTCAGACTTGCCATACTGTTGGGATGTTTTGGGACATGAAAAATAAAACTTTATGCCATTGTTTACAAAAATTTTATGTAGGTTATGGTTGTCGAATTCACCACCATGATCACACTGAAAGGATTTGATACCATTCGTTCAGACTTGCCATACTGTTGGGATGTTTTGGGACATGAAAAACAAAACTTTATGCCATTGTTTACGAAAAGTTTATGTAGGTTATGGTTGTCGAATTCACCACCATGATCACACTGAAAGGATTTGATTCTACACTTAAACTGAGTGTGAACATAGTTACAAAAAAAGATAAATTTAGATAGAACATCAGGTTTTTTAATTAAAGGATAAACCCAAACAAAGTGCGAATAATGATCCAAGGACAATATGTAATATTTAAAACCCTAAAGACTCGCAACTGGTGAAGTCCAACATCAGAATGAATAATATCAAAACAAGCATTAACAACAGTTTCGGAACTAACAAACGGAACCCTCACGTGTTGGCCAAGCTGACAAGCATGACAAAGAACGGGATGTTTCTCTTTATTACACGAAATAAAATTATTGGAGACAAGACGACATAATGCTTCGCTTCCTGGATATCAAATACATTGATGCCACGTATTCTGACTAACAAGGAAGGCATGAGGAATCAAAGATCGAGTTGTGACCGGGTAAAGAGATCCCATGTGCTATCATATCGGAGCAGCACCCATTGAGTCGTGAAATCCTTGACAGAAAAACCAAACGCCTCAAATTCAACAGTGCAATTATTATCACGAACAAATTGACGAACATATATTTAATTAGATTTTTGACAATATGAGGGGTAGTGAGCACGTTATTTAGGTGAAGAGGTCGAAAAGGAGTTGGCAAAATACTATGGCCCGTATTGATGACAGGAATAGAATGCCCATCACCAACCGAGACAGATAGATAAATACAAGTGTTAAAAACATTATTGAGACTATTAACTGAATCATTAAGATGTGAGCTCGCACCTATGTCCAAATTCCAAGCGCCAGTAGCAGGATCATGAAGTGTCCCAGCAATGAAAGCATGAGATAGAGTGGTCTCTTGTCCCGGGGTAACTGCGGGATCCTATAGACCCGAGAGGAGATGATGTGGACCCCGAGTGGGCCTGTTGGGTTGATTGCATTACATGATTACCAATAGGAGGTGGTGGGCAAACATATCGAACTTGGGAGTATCCAAAACCAGGGGCTCCAACAGAGGGAATTGAGCTAATAGTGTTGATAGTAGAAAAAGAAATTCGGCCTTGTCCAGTGTGGGTATATAAAGTAGGGCAAATGATTAAATAAAGTATCATACTTGCCACCCTTTTCTCTTGTGTGTAGCGAACAAATTTTTTTGCTTTAGTAAGTACTTTTCTTTCAAATTCATATTTTTTAGGGTATTTTGCAAAAATTTTGGACATTTTTGCCCCTCTTAGCTAATAGAAAATGTCTTTCCCTGAAAGGTAAAAATGTCACATAGTACCCTAAAAAGGATGAATTTGAAAGAAAAGTACCCACAAAAGCAAAAAAAAATTGTTCGCTACCCACAAGAGAAAATGGTGGCAAGTATGATACTTTTTTTTAATTAACTGTCTATAAAGTAGTGGGATTCGCATTGGAGATATTAGATAACTTAGTTTCTGTTGTAGTATTCCCATTCAAGTTCTCCACATGACCAGTTAAACCTAAGTGACTTGACAGCTTAAACGACAATTCTTCAGTATGGTTCCCTTTCGTCTCAACATTATTAGTATGACTAATTTTCACATTCGCATCATGAACAAACTTACAATCCTCACCAAACTGACACATACCTTTAGCAAAGTTATAACATGGACGCCACGACTTAACTTGAGGATTATATGGTCGACGAGAAGTACCTGATTCAGCCATAAGTACCATGGGAGAAGAAGATGAGGAGTCCACTGGTAGTGATTGAAACTTAGATTTTAGGCGCATTTTTTCATTAGTTAGCATCGAGCGTGCAGTTTTTGAGGTCAGGAAAAGTGTCCCGAACTCCCGATGATGCATGATACCACACACATTGTCATGCTTTTTTGGTAGGCCTTTGAGAGCAAACGTAACAACGTCTTCACTAGTAACAGGAGATCCAAGACTAGTAAGAATAGTGGTAATCAACTCAATATTTCGAAAGTATGTGTTGATGCTTAAATCATCGAGCTTAAGTGAATGCAGCTCCCCCTTTAACGCAATGGTATGAGATCCTTTGTTGTCTTGATCAATGTTGAAAGTATGTGTTGATGCTTAAAGTCATCCGAAAGAGTAGTAAAAATCCAAGAAAGCACAATGTTGTCAACCTTCTTTTCCTCCAGGATGAGAGGGGTAGGAATGCTAGTTGAGGCATCAAGTGGGAAACCATGAATGTATTTTGAAACCTCATAGCCACTTCATAGTTGTTCAAAAACATAAGCCCATGATGAATAGTTGCAATTGTCGAGATCGAGTTTAACCGGAACCCGTGTGAGAAGATGATGATGTGTAACCCTGGAGAGTTTGTCTAACAGTGGTACAGTTTGAAGAGGGGTATCACCAGTCATTGTTGATGTTAGGGTTTAGTAGGTTGTTGGTATGAGTTTTATGGAACGAAGAGTATGGGTAAAATAACGAACCTGGATCGTGACCTAAGCACGAATCACCATAGTAATAAAAGTATGTGGATTAGTGATTGTGACCTTAGCATAATACGGTACGATAAATATAGATTCCTTGATCATAATACGGTACAATAAATATAGATACATGGATGGTTCTAGATGCGGGCTTTGAAGCTAATACAAACACATAACAAATATTACTGGCCAACACTTAATTGGAGCTGAGGGAGTAAATGTTGATGAGAAGTTTCAAAATCAAAAATAATAATCCATCTTCTAAGCAAGGTTGACGTAACATGCATACGCATGTATTTAACATTTTAACATTACAAACAATTGTTATTTTGAGTGTTCTGGTCATAGAAAGTATTGTACGTGTTTGAGAGTCTAAAAACATACATTTGAAACACAAATATGCACAAGTGATCATGTGAAAGTTATTCTAATATCGTGTACCTAGCAACTGCAATCTTATAAGGATTTATGCTCAAGCTTATAATATAAGTACGTATATACAATGAAGTCATTCAATTTATTTTTCTGGTAATATGATGTATTATCTTGGAACGCGTATTCTCATATTTTTACTTTATAATAACTTGCCCTAAAAAGGGACTTATCCGATACCCAGAAGGTATTTTGACATTTTCACTTGCCTCAAAGGGTTCTATATCTTTCCTTGAAAGATGCTTACCATTATTCCGAAGGGCATTATTTCTCATAAACATTCACAATCAATTATCTTTACATTTTCACATACATTAACATGTTAGTTTAACACAATTTAAGCAATGCTTATAAAAATGTAAACTTACAATACACCATGCTAACACGTAATAATAACACACTTACTTTGTATCTTAGCATTCATATGGCTACCTTCAAAGCAAAGTCACAGGAAACATTGACTCAGTCGCGTTCCACGTTTCAGATCGTTCATACCCAAACGTCGTACCGATGCCTACTGGTTCAACGCACACAAATGAATCGGTATAGCGTACCAAAATGAATTAGTACAACGTACCTAAACGAATTGGTACAACATACCAAATTTTAACCAACAATTACTTCAACTAATTTAATTTTATTCACTTATATCCCAAATAATTTAATTAAATCCATTCATCGTCTCTTTCTATTCCCAATTCACTTCACTCCCCTGTAACTACATCCACTCATATTTAACTTTAACCACTAATTACTTCCACTTATATCAAAGCCATTCGACAACATCTTCTTATCTGCATAAAAAAACTTAACTAATCAAAAAAACTCTTCAAAATGGTTTTTGGTAAAAAAAAAAAAAAAGGAAACCATGATTCTATGCTTGAGCAAGAAACAATCAAGAAGTTAATGATGTTGTTGACGAGGAAGAGAGTACAGATAATAATGGAAGGGCAGCTCAAACTTAAACACAATCTCACACCAATGATGGTAAGCCATTACTTGATGAAGTTGTTTTTGTTTCTACTTGTAATAGCGAAAACCCATGCGGTTCAAAAGTTTGGGTTTGTAATCATTGCAAGGTGCAATTTACAAGCTCTTATTCAAGAATACACATTTGTTTTTTTGACCCCCACCTGGAAAGGAAGCTGAAATTAGAAGGTGTAATGAGTTAATCAAGGATCAAGAGAAGTACGAGGCTTTAAGGAGAAAGGTAAGCAATGCAGAAAAGGTTGGCGTGTCAAAGGCTTTAAAAAATTTGGTTATTTCTAAAAACAGAGTAAAAGACCAATCGAACAATCGTTTGGTATAATGGAAAGAAGCTCATTTGATTTAAAAATCATGTGGGGTCTATGTTTAAATGGAATACCGTTTAATGTTTTGTGTAACCCTCAATTTCAAGAAATGGTTGCAAAAAAAGAATTAGCAAGGACCATACTACTTGATGAATGTGCTAGGGATGTAGAAAAATAATTAGCACCAATTAAAGATACATGGTATACACAAGGAGTATCTATTGTATCTGATGGTTGGTCGAATGTTAAACATAAGCCATTGATTAATATTCTTGCTGTTAATAGCCGTGGTGCCACTTTTATGTTTGTTGAGGATTTTTCTGGAGTGGAAATAATAGGGGTGGAAAAATTTCTACTCGAAGCTATTGAAAGCATTGGACCAAGTAACGTTCTTCAAGTTGTAACGGATAATGCTGCAAATTGCAAGGCTACTGGAGAGGAGGTGGAAAAGGTACACAAACACATCTTCTTGTCTCCGTGTGTTGTTTACACTTTAAACTTAATATTTAATGATTTAGCTAAAGAACTAGTTTGGTTATCAGTTACATAGAAAAGAGGTAAGATGATTGTTAAGTACTTTTTAATCATGCACAAGAATTATCAATTTTTAGAGCAAATTTAACCTTGGAATTGTTAAAAGTAGATAAAACCCGATTCGCCACCCACTACATTTTTTGAAAAGACTAAAGGACTATAGGGAAGCTCTCGCGACTACTATTGTCCTTAACTTGTGGAGGGATTGGGTTAGAAAAGCAGATGAGAACACTCGAAAGAATGCACAGATTGTTTGTGAAACAATTAGACGCGACGAATTTTGGGATGATGTTGATCGCATCCTTGCAATAACTAAATCGGTCTTTTTGTTGATTAAATTTTGTGATGGGGAGGGAGTGAAAATGGGAGAAATATGTGAAAGGGTGGATAGTATAGTTGGAGAAATTAAAGATGTGATGAAAAATGTGTACAATTCGTACTTCCCTTAAGTTGAAGATATTGGTTTAGCTAGGTGGGTGAAAATGACAATCCCTTTACATTTGTCTCGGGTTCGCATTAACACCGAGGTTTTATGACAAAACCTATCTTAGTACAAAAGCGCCTAGTGAAATTCCTAGAAAGGCTCCAAATCTCGATAAGGAAGTGATGGTTGGTGTTATAGATGCCTTTAAAATAATTTCAAAAAACGAAGAAGAAACACAAATGTTACGGGCACAATACGCAAAATTTCACATGAAAAAAGGTTCTTATTCTTGTCCCCATGCTCAAATTGATGCGGTAACAATGGACCCAATTGATTGGTGGTCAACTTACGCTTCAGAAACTCCGAAACTTGTCGAGATAGCTAAGATAGTTCTTTCACAACCGGTAAGTAGTTCTTCAGTGAAAAGAAATTAAAGTACGTATTCTTTCATTCATAATGTGAAAAGAAACCACTTGAATACTAAAAGGGCCGATAAATTGGTGTTTGTTCATTCAAATATTCGTTTAATATCAAGGTTTTCAGAATCTTAGAAAGAGGGACCGATTAAAAAGTGGGACATGAATCCCAAAAGTGCATACTTGGAAGGCTCGGCTTCAAGAATTGAAGACATGCAATGGGAGGATCTAGATGAAGACTAGAATTGCTTGTCGTTTCTCTTTATCCATTTTAGTATGTAATTTTTGATGATCTAATCTTTTGGAATGTGTTTCAAACATTCACTTATGATATATGTCCCAAACAATCCTTTGAGTATTAATATATCATATGGATATCTGGCTTATACGTATCGTAATGTAGAAATTCAATATTATTATTAATAATCGGGTACATCGTACCAAAGTTTATGGTACATTGGACCAGAGCGCACCGTAGCGTTTTGAAATGAGCCTCCCCCCCCCCCCCCCCCCCCCCCCCCGCGGTCTTACCATATTTTAGGGACCTAGAGAACCGCATTCCCGTTCCCGAACTGAAGCGAACCGCTTTCCGTGTGACTTTGCTCCAAATGGTTCTATTTCATATGATGGGTGATTTGCAAAACCTACCGAGTTTTACAATCCTCTTAGGCAGTGTACCTAACCATTGTAGTGTAATATAGGCAAGACATGTAGGATTGATCGTTCTCTAGGAGAATAGTGTTGTGAAGGCCGAAGTGTTTGACGATATAGGTCTAAAGGTGTGGTAGGATTCTTTTTGTATTTTTTATATTTTTCATAAAGCAAGTAAAAATCTCAGGGTTTGAAGAGTGGGTGCTTAAAAATACTAATTAAACTAACTAAAACTAAATAAACTAAATATGCGGAAAAATAAAAGGGGTTACTCTTGTGATACGTAAAGGTGTTTTACTTAGATTTCCTTATTCCCGAGTTATCTCTTATTGATTAGTCGAATTGTTACGTTCTTGTTTAATTGGCGCGTTATATTCCGATATTGTCATATGGTGGTACCAATGTGCCTAACTCTATGAGTGTATAAGTCTCCTTTAGTAAACCATATATCTACAAGTGATAATTAAGTCATCTCCTTAGGATATGCTACTATCTACAAGCTGTAACTCACACAATAAATGCAACGAAAATAAACCACCAGTGCACTCTATGGTACGAAGTCATTTAGTAGGATTTACAAGCTAACACATATAAGATTATAGGCAATTTTCCTACTCATAACGCAAGACAACCAATTAAATAAGAGACGGCAATCAATAATCAACAACTAGGTTTCAATAGATCTAAGTAAACACTAATTAATTTAGCCTAGTATATTAAAGTGAAGAAAAGAAAAGCATATAATTAAACAACATATAGACATATTAAATGATTAAAGAGGGATTACTTAACTTCAATAAAACATGAGCAAAGTGGCTGAAAAAGCCTTATAAAAGATGTGAAATTCTTCTAGGGTTTCGCCACTCCAAAGTGTTGGTCCCGTTTACCTGGTTAATAGTTAACTAAAGAGTTAATCTAACCAAGTTCCATGACTTTTTAACACAGATGTAAAAGATTAACAACAAAGATAAACGTAAAGAAAAGAGACACAGTATTTTTCAACGTTTAATTCTTATTAGAAGTTAATCAAATAATTATACCCCAAGTGTTTGCGGAATAACACTTGGGATTGAAACGACAAGTATGGTATAGACTCCTCTCTAAACCCAAACAATGTTTGAGTGACAACTAAAGGTCTCACTGAGCAATCTCAGGGACTGTGTTGTTCTTTGGAGGAGTAAAAGTGGTTTGTGAATGCTAAGCATTAATTGCACAAACTTGTCAACTTTTACTCCTCACTTATGCTACCTATTTATACACAAGTAAATTACAACGTTACTGATATAGAGAAAATGATGACCTATCTTGTAGAGACAAAATACTTACATATTTTGTCTCTGTTACAATAGACTATATTGGGTAAAGGACAATGTGCCTTTCTGATGCACAGTGATGACACCATCCTGACATAATGCCTTTCAGGGAAAGTTTGACTTCAGGTTGATAAGGACACCTGTTGATATGTTCAAACTTTCCCGCTTAGTCCCGCCCATTCTTCAGTACTTCAATAGTTGTTGAGGAGTCTTGGGGTTCAGTGAGTTATTGTCATCCTCACTTAACCCATCACATTCTTCTTGGCTTAGATGTCACTCGCTGAGTTCCGCCTCACTAAATGGTGAACCTTTCTTCATAGGTTCGTTCTAAGCATCCTGAAGATGACTCACTAAGTTACTGTTCACTCAGTGACTTGTTTGTGTTTACGGATATTAAACACTTAGGTTATTTTATGTTCAAATCCTAGTTAGAGGAAGATTGGGGAATTCAGTAACCCAACACAAAGTGTTACATTTACAAAGGAAAACATGCAAATATATATATATATATATATATATATATATATATATATATATATATATATATATATATATATATATATATATAGTATTACAATTGTGATGGCGTCACGTTATGGTTGTGAAGCTGTCAGCCCGCCGTCATTAGGGTTTTGTCTATAGCTGAATCGCCGTTGTGACGCCTCGCTTATTGATTAGTGATGCCGTCATGAACTGTTAAATGGTGGTGACGCCGTCGCTCTTTAAAAAGTCTGAGCCGTCGCGTGTGAAATTTACTCTGAATCTTCAAGTCTAAATACCAGTGATGGCGTCGCGTGCAAAGTGTGACACTGTCTGGAGCCCTTTTCCCAACTTTTCTGTGACTAGGTCATTTTCTTCACTTTCTTGTCCAAATTAGCCCAAAACTTTCCGGTTTTCATCTTTTGCATCCCAAGTACCTAAAATGCAAAAAGAAACAATCTAATGCAATAATTGATCAAATACATACGAATTTAAGGACTAAATGACCCCTTAAAAAGGTATGTTTCAAATCCTTATCATCGTATCATACTTGATGTATAAACATCACACACGAGCACTTGGCTAAACATTGAGGCTAAACATTGATTCTTCATTTATACTTATCTTGATAAAAAATCCTTTAACACCTTTAGTCATTTACTTACATAAATTCACACTTTCATATTCGTCACTACTTCACGTATTTACATAATACAATTCCTCCAATACAGCTAAATCAAGGCATACTAGCTGTATTAGCTTTATACTTCACTTATATGTATTGCTTTAAGCCATATTCATTCATATCACATTCAAGTTAGCTTCTAACTCATATAAACATACACATGATTCTCATAAATCATGTGCATAGATTTCTTTATTAGCATGAGACAAATCATCCACATAACCTAATGGTAATTAAGTCCTCATCATTCAAAGTCACTTAACTTAACTTACCTTTCATCATAATATATTTCGCAGACACAACTTTCCACTTCAATCACTAGCTCATGTAACTAGCTCATAACAATAAAAATAAGAGTTGCGATCCCCTATAAAGGGGATGCAAAATAAAAAGCCTAAAAAGATTTTATAGCCATTCATAGAGTGACACGTGTCCCTCACCCTAAATTATACAATAATTTCGTTAGGGGTATAATGGTCTTTTGACCCGTTTATTGCTTTTTCACCTTAAATTTCAAACGCACATATCTCTCAAACGATAAACTTTTAGAAAAAACCGATTTCATCATAATTTTTAAAATTTAATCCTCTTTTATCTGGTATAAATCTTGTTGAATATTACGATTTTTTTTCTACATATCAAATGGGTCTTGATTTTCTTTATTTTTTTGACATTTTTGGGCCTATTTTTTACCATCATAAATTTTGAATCGTGAAAAACTTAAAACATGAAAATTATAGATTTTGGTTTACTCTTTACAAAGGTTTTTGAATCACTCAAATCCAATGTCATATGAGTAAGATATCAGACGTTAAAGATGACGTTTTAATTATATTTGTTGTACACAAGGTGTTTGATAAAATGTTTAGCTTGAACTTTTAGTCTTAAAATCGAGTTAAATGCACTAATTTTTTTACAACAATACACCTTTAGTCATTTTATTAATGTAAGATTCCAAAAGTGTGTTTTATATATATATATATATATATATATATATATATATATATATATATATATATATATATATATATATATATATATATATATATATAAACTGATGAACAATATTAATTGATAAACCATATTAACTGATAAACCATATTAACTGATGAACAATACTAACTAAAATCGAGTTAAATGCATTAATTTTGTACGCATCTTTAGTCATTTTATTATTGTAAGATTCAAAAAGTGTTTTTTTTCTTTTTTTCCTTTTTTTTATAAACTGATGAACAATATTAACTGATGAACCATATTAACTGATGAACCATGTTAATTGATGAACAATACTAACTAATGAACAATATTAAGTGTTTTTTTTATAAACAGATGAACAATATTAATTAATGAACTATATTAACTGATAAGCCATATTAACTGATGAACAATACTAACTAATGAACAATATTAAGTGTTTTTATATAAACTGATGAACAATGTTAATTGATGAACCATATTAACTGATGAACCATATTAACTGATAAACAATACTAACTAATGAATCAGTTAAGGTCACAATGTTCATTAATTCATTAGTTGGTTGTTCATCAGTTAGTGGATTCATTATTTAGCCTTGTTAACAAAAAATATATTGTGATACACTAATTAGTGCATTTGATTGTACTTTTATAAGAAAAAAAAAAATCTCTTTTAGACATTTCATCAAACACCTTGTGTGCAACAAATATGACTAAAACATCATCTTTAACATTCGATATCTCACTCATACCATATCGGATTTGAGTGATTCGAATTTCTAGGTAAAGAGTGAACGAAAATCTATAACTTTAATGTTTTAAGTTTTTCAAGATTCGGCATTTATGACAATAAAAATTGGGGTTGAAAATGCCAAAAAAAATTAGGAAAATTAATACCCACTTGATATGTAAAAAGAAAAAGTTTTGAAATTTTTAACAAAATTTATACAAAATTAAAGAGGATTAAATTTTAGAAATTATGAGAAAATCGGTTTTTTCTAAAAGTTTGTCGTTTGAAATTTACTTGCGATTGAGTTTTGAGGGTGAAGTTAAAAAACGGGTTAATTACAAAACTGCCCCTTGTCAGTTTGAAAAAAGAGATATATGTCTTTTGTTTAAATCTTGTATGTCTAATTTTTTTAAGTAAGATCCAACTGTCACAATTAATTTTTAGACTTTTTATTTTGTTAGTACTTTCTAAAGGATCTTAAGTCATAAAAATAATAATACCATTCTTCATTAAAGATTATTATGAGATTGAATCACGAAAAATCATGCTAGTTTAAATTAGTACCAAGTACTTACCTCCGTCCATAACTAGTAAACTAAGGCACTAAGCATTATCCTTCATTAACATTCCTCTATCCATTCCTAACAAGGAGACGTTTATACATCAAAATTTGTATCCAAACATCCCTTTAAATTCACTAACACTTGTACGTTCATAACCTCTTTTCATTACGCTATTAAAATTAACAATAAAGATGATGATGTTATCATCAACTTTATTTCAACATCACTTTAACTTAAACATGCTTTTATCCAAAACCCCTAAATCATCAACTAAACATAAATCATTAAAAGAACTTAATCCTGTAACAACATTACTTTATCAATTTCCCTCAAAAACCTCCTTACCCAAAAACCCCAATTTCAAATGCATGAACCGTAAATTTATAATTGCAAGATTATTTTGAATTGGGCATTCTTACCTTGTGGGGATTGTGGTTAGGCTCTTAATTCTTGACAGTAAACATTAATTCATGAATCAATTGATCACTTGGAAAAAATCTTGTTCTTCCTTCTCTTTTTCACTTAACGACGCACTCACACACTCTTCTACACATTTGGAAAGCCTAGGAAGTATGAGAAGAGTTGAGTCAATAAAAATATGATATCTCTTCTAACATGGCACCTTTACTCCTTCAAGTCCCATTCTTAAAAGCCATTGGTCACTTATAACTTTCTACCCCAAAACAAAGGATTTGTGTCTCAATTATACCACATGTGTGAAAAGCTCACAATCAAATTGTTAGGCTTGTGACAGTGGTGACCCATATTGCATCATCTTTCCGGCTGCCACCTCAGTTTTCTCTCTCCTCAACCCATATTCACCTCTCTCATCACAGTGGCAACCCATATTGCATCATTTTTTTAATTCATTTTTTTTCATGTGTGTTATACCATTCTTCACACGTATGCATGCAAGGATCAAAATAATCCATGCAAGGTATCATATTAAACACACTTGTTCCAAAACTGCAATGCATGGCACAACAACAAAACAGCTGAAACAGGACATATTAATTGCCATAAAACCACTTAAATTATACCTTAAAATCCTAACTGTTTTCATGACCCATTTGAAAATCTGTGATTTGGGTCATTTTGGGGGTTGACCCATTTGATGATTCCATGTTTGGGTTATAAAGATTGAAGCTTTATGGGATTTTGATTCAAGAAAATGAAATGGGTAGTGGTAAAGACTTGATCCTGAGAGAAAAAGAGAAGATTAAACATGGATTTGCTATCGATCGTATTTCCAACCGATTTAGTGTTTGTTTGGCCGGCGACCGATTTGGAAACCAACCATCACAGTGGAGGCAACTGATGTTGATATTGGTTGTGATGCTCGATCGACCGAATTCGTCCAGCCCATTGTCACTAGCCTTATGGGTTCAAGTCTTTCTTAAAATATGTGAGATATATTTATTGTAGGAACGTTAAAATTGACGTTTTAAAAAATTAACGTTCCACTCCAAACATACATAAACTTTGTCTTTCCTCTTAAAACTCATTGACTAACAAATGATATATAGTCTTCAAACAAATAAATATTATAGTCAAACTAATATAAGGGTAGTTTGTAATAATAATACCCAATGGGTTTCAGGCTGTAACAATAAAACAACAAGAAAATGCAAGAAATAATGTTGAACGAGCTTTTGGTGACCTCTAAGGACGTTGGCGACAACCAGTGCGTGCTTACGCTATTAACATGCTACGAAGAATCAAGGACACATGCATCATATTGCATAATATGATTTTGAGAGATCAAAAGTTTATGATAAGTGAATTCAACGAATTGTATATTAGTCCGCAACCAAATATACAATATACTTAGATCGACAGATGCACTATTCAAAGAAGGAAAGTCAAAGAATTACGTGATAAACAAACACAAGAAACTCTTCAAAGAAATCTTAAAGATCATATTTGGCAACACCAACAAAATTAGTTTATTGATAATTTTATGTGTTTTTATTATTTTGTAATTTTATTTTTGTATGTTTTTTATGTAATTTGTATTTCTGTTTTAAAGAATGCTAGTAATAATTATTTAGTTTCACAAAATGGAAAGGAAAATTAAATAGCGAGTCACATAAGGGTGTTTTGAATTGATCCACGAGGGGAGGTGTTTTTTGGTGTATGAGTGAAAAGGGATATGATATGGGTAAAAGCTAACGTGAAATGACGTGACACTAAAAAGAAGATCGTGGCTTGAGTCATGACATACAGTATTCTCAAATATGGAAGAACTGTGGAAAAACTAAGTTTAACCAATTAGATTAATGAAGAAAATGTTTACAATCTCAAACAGTTCTCAAACAGCAAGTACAAATGCTTGATCTCAATCAAGTATATCAAAAGGAAAGTACAAAGATGTGAAATGATAATTTTGTGATGATCTGCAAAAGAGAGCGGAGAGCAGATATATATAGAACACCAGCAGAAGTCATTATCCAAGGTGAAGACAAGAAAACGGCTCATTCACCAGCAACATAGAAAACCACACTCACGGGAGTGAGAGTGATAACACCTAGATAAGCATCAACCTTTCCATCATTAGCACTAAGCCCCCTTCATCTTTTCTTTATTATCTTTAGACCACAAAACATGCAAAACCTGAAAAACAAACATGACAACATTAGCCCCTTAACTTTTATCTAGGCCAAAGTTATATTTTAACATCCCCCCTTAATTTTGGCCTGGAAGACATCAAGTAAGCCCAGTTTAGAGACCATTTTGAAATGTTGAGTTTCATCAAGTCCTTTTTTAAAAATGTCTGCTGTTTGATCAGAAGTGTGAATCTTAGCAGTTTCAATAAAACCAGTTAAGATTTTCTCTCTAAAAAAGTGGAGATCAATCTCCAAATGTTTAGTCCTCTCATGGAAGACTGGGTTAGCAGTAATCTTAATTGCTGCTTGACTGTCACAAAAAACTTTTACCGGCATAAAATGTTCCCAGTTAAGATCCTTAAGAATTTTAAGGATCCAAACAATCTCAGAAGTCAGAGAAGCTAAAGCTTTGTATTCAGCTTCTGCAGAAGACTTTGAGAGGGTGTTCTGCTTTTTGCTTTTCCAAGAAATCATAGAACCATTGAGACTAACACAGAATCCAGTAACTGATTTTCTTGTAACCACACACTTAGCCCAATCTGCATCTACAAATGCATTCAAAGAATTCCCAGAATTCTTAGTTATATGCACACCCACACCTGGAGAACCTTTTAAATACCTCAACACCTTTAAAGCAATTTTTAAATGAGACTTTAAAGGGAAATGCATAAATTGGCTCAGGCAGTGTACATCATAGGATATATCAGGCCTAGTATGAGTTAAATAAATCAGTTTACCAACAAGTTTCTGATACTCAGTAATATTATCAAGTAATGGATCTGTATCAGTGGTTTCAAAAGTGATATACACACTTTGTTCAAGGGGAATAGCAGAAGGTTTGCAAGCAAGAAGACCAAACTCAGATAGTAGATCTAGGCAGTATTTTCTTTGTGATAAGCAAACTCCATTTTTAGTTTCAATAACCTCAATGCCCAAAAAGTATTTGAGTTTGCCTAAATCCTTTATCTGAAACTTGGTCTTAAGATGCCTTTTGAAGTCTTCAATAGCATCAACATTGTTACCAGTGATAATAATATCATCAACATAAACAAGCAAGGCAACAAACACACCAGAGTCATTCTTAGTAAACAATGAATAATCACTTTTACTTTGCACAAACCCATTTTCAAGTAAGGTACTAGTGAGTTTGGCATTCCATTGTCTGGGTGCCTGTTTTAATCCATATAAAGATTTTTTAAGCCTACATACTCTGGTATCATTTTCATCAAAGTAACCTGGAGGTAATTTCATGTAAACAGTTTCTTCAAGGTCACCATATAAGAAAGCATTATTGACATCCAATTGAAAAATGGGCCAAGATTGTTGAACAGACAAGTTAATAACACATCTAATAGTGACAATTTTAACCACAGGAGAAAAGGTTTCATCAAAATCAACTCCTTCTTTTTGACTAAATCCCTGGACAACAAGTCTAGCCTTAAATTTGTCAACTTCTCCACTGGACTTGTATTTAATCTTATAAACCCATTTAGATCCAATAGCCTTTCTATCACTAGGCAATTCAACAATCTCAAAAGTATCATTTTCATATAAAGCATTCATTTCTGTATTCATTGCCTCTTTCTAATGCTGAGTTTTGCTGTCTTCCAAATAATTTTTAGGTTCTGAAAGTTTGTTTAACTTTGTTGTAAAGCAAAAGTTTTCAGAGTTAAGATTGGCATAGCTAATAAAGTTTTCAAGACCATATCTAACTTTGGAATCAACCACAAATTCATTATACTTGTTTGGAAAAACCGAATATCTTTCAGATCTTCTAACAGGTTGGTTTTGCAAATTTGTTTAAGAGTCTGTGATTGGACTATCTTGAAATGTACCCTCAGAATGTGCATTTTCATTCTCATGAGTTGCAGATACCTCATTTTCAAGGGCAGAACCATTGGAACCCTGAGGATACCCCAACTTATCCTCAAAAGGGTCAATTGTGGGACTACCATCAAGAAAAGAATTCTTGCTAACACTAGGAGAATTTGCTTGTTTACTTCCATCATTAGATGGTTTATCATTTATATTTGTTTCATCATAGGGCATGTCAAGATCCTCATACACCACTTTATCAAAAAAGTTTGTATGATCCAGATCTTGACAAGTCTCAATCACAGAATCTGTCTTAAAAGGGAACACATTTTCAAAGAAATCAACATCTCTTGAATACAAAAATTGTTTTCTTTCAAGACTGAAAAGCTTATATCCCTTTTTAAAAGAAGCATAGCCAACCAAAACACATTTTTCAGATCTGCTACTGAACTTATCATGATTATTAAGCACAGTAGCAAAACATGGACAACCAAAAGCTCTCAGGTGATTTAAGGAGCATTTTCTGTTAAAAATCAGATTATAAGGAGAGTTCCCATTCAGCACTGAAGAAGGCAACCTGTTAATAAGGTAGCAAGTAGTAAGAATACATTCAGACCAAAAATTCCAGGGAATTCCCCCTGAAACAGAAGGGATCTGGCAACAATAAGTAGATGCCTATGTTTCCTTTCCACAATCCCATTCTGTTGGGGAGTGTAAGCACAAGAAGTCTGATGTATTATGCCATTAGTAATGCAAAATTCATTGAACTTATCATTCACAAATTCAGTACCATTATCACTCCTGAAAATTTTTACAGTTTTTTTGAACTGATTTTTGATCAAATTAAAAAAGGCATAAACACAATCAAGCACTTCAGTTTTACCCTTAATCAAGTACACCCAAACAGCCCTGGTGTAATCATCAACAATGGTCAAAAAATACTTATATCCTTCCTTACTAGTAACCCTATAGGGTCCCCACAAATCAAGATGGACAAGGTCAGCAAGCATAGAAGTTTTATGCTCACTCAAAGGAAAGGGCTCTCTGGTTTGTTTAGCCTTTTGACAAATTTCACATACTTCCACATTATTTTTATTATCAAACTTAAGATCTTTGTTTAAAACTTTTAAGACTTGGTCAGAAGGGTGACCAAGCCTGCAATGCCACAAGTGTTTGGACAAACCAGAGAAAGGACAATGTTGGTCTCTAGAAGGCAAATTACCATCAGTTTTATCAAAGAAATATAATCCACCAGACTGTCTACCAGTCCCCAGAAGTTTCACATCCCTCAAACCCTGAGATAACACATAGCATTTAGATTCATCAAATGCCACAACAAATTTGCTATCTCTAGCAATCTTATGAACAAACATCAGACTCACACAGTATTCTGGAACAACAAGCACATCATATAGAGTTAAGTTATTGGTTAGGACCATATTTCCAACTTTTGTAATTAAAGCCTCTGTTCCATTAGGATGAGAAACTTTGATTCCAAGTTTGGAAATATTGACAACATTAACCAAGAACTTATCAGTGTATGTTAGGTGTTGATTTGCTCCAGAATCAACAATAATACCAGCAGCAATGAGAGCATTCCTAGCTTTACTATTCTTGCAAAAAAATCTTTGAAAGTTTTTGTTAAAAAACTTGCTGTTGTTAAAAACAATACCTGCCATATTGGCATGTACACCTTTGCCCTTTTCATCATCATTGACAGAAGTGTCTTTGATAAGAGATAAAAGTCTAGAAATCTGATCATCTGAGAGATTTGAAAAAGGGCTAGACCCAACAGAGTTATTATTATTAATAAATCTTTTGTTGAAATTTTGAGTGCCCTGGTTAGAAGAACTTCTAGTATTGTTGTTTCTTTTTTCCCAATTAGCAGGATACCCAATCACCTTAAAACATCTATCCACAGTATGCCCATTAAACCCACAATGCTCACAGACAAGAGTAGAACCTCCAGCAGCCCTATTGTTACCATTAGTCCTGGAGGCATTATTGGGTCTAAAAGAATTCCCAGAGGTTTGGGGCCTCTGTGAACTCCCTCTATTGGCCACATTGGAATGAAACACAGAAGACCGAGATCTTTGAGAGACCTCAGTTACTGATGAACCAGAAACCACAGCTCTGTGAGATTCCTCACTAGAGATAATGGCAAAAGCCCCTTTAACATCAGGCAATGGGTCTCTAGACAAAATGTTGCTTCTAATTTGCATATAAGAGTCATCAAGCCACATTAAAAATTGCATTAATTTCATTAACTGATTGTGTTTCTTGAAATCATCAGCAGCATGACAAGTACATCTAGGCAGTTTAACAAGAGCATCAAATTGTTTCCACAAAGTACTTAGCTTGTTAAAATATTCAGCAATGGATGCACCATTTTGAGATAAAGAATTGATTTTATGATGTAAATTAAAGGTGACAGATCCATCAACTCTATCAAATGTTTCTTTTAATTCAGTCTAAACATCAGAGGCTATTTTAGAGAAAATTTGTCCAAGAAACAATTCCTCATAAATAGAATTTAAGATCCAACCTAAAACAACAGCATTCACTCTGTCCCATTGTCTTCCTAACACATCATCAGTATTAGACCTCCTACAAGAACCATCTATAAAACCAGTTTTATTTTTACCTTCAAGAGCTAAGAGCATAGCACAAGACCACACATTATAATTTTCAGTACCTTTTAGTTTTATAGATACAACAGTTAATGTAGCAGAATCATTAGGATGTAAGTGTAGAGGATGACTGATATCAAGTTTGCTAATAAGAGTGACAGGTGTAACATCATCTTCCTCTGCATCAGAAGCCTGAACAGAGGGTGGTGGAGTAGAATTATGCAAAGACATAATGAAACAAGTAAACACTAAACAAAGCTAAACACGTAAAGAGGAAGGGAAGAAAGAAGTTCCCAGGCTTCCTTGCCATTTAAAGTGGTAGGTCAAGGGCTTTATCTACTAAACAAACATAGGAGCATGAATAATAACAAAAACAAAAGCCACAATATCAACTTCAGCAACCCAATTCCTACTCCCCGTCAATCTAAACAAAAAAATGCAGGAAAAATAAAGGCGTGAGAGGTGTTACAGAGTACGCAAGCCAGAGAAGCAGCGGAACCAAACCTACTATACCCTAGATTCACTTAGTCTAGGGATATAGCAGATATACACAGTGAACCCAGATCCACCAACCAAAATCCACCAATCCCTGATTTTTAAATTAGGGCAAATCACCAGAACCACTTGCAATTGACTCAGAGATTACCAAATCTTCCAATTAAGAAACTTAATCAACCTCTGGAACCTTTAAAATGTAAAAGCCCCAAATTACCCAAACCCTAATTTTTCAAAAAAGTTTTTCAGAGCAACCTGTCTCTGATACCATGTAGAAAAACTAAGTTTAACCAATTAGATTAATGAAGAAAATGTTTACAATCTCAAACTGTTCTCAAACAGCAAGTACAAATGCTTGGTCTCAATCAAGTATATCAAAAGGAAAGTACAAAGATGTGAAATGATAATTTTGTGATGATCTTCAAAAGAGAGAGGAGAGAAGATATATATAGAACACCAGTAGAAGTCATTATCCAAGGTGAAGACAAGAAAATGGCTCATTCACTAGCAACATAGAAAACCACACTCACGGGAGTGAGAGTGATAACCCCTAGATAAGCATCCACCTTTCCATCATTAGCACTAAGCCCCCTTCATCTTTTCTTTATTATCTTTAGACCACAAAACATGCAAACCTGAAAAACAAACATGGCAACATTAGCCCCTTAACTTTTATCCAGGCCAAAGTTATATTTTAACAAGAACTTAGGTCCACAAAAGGTTGTATTAGCCAAAAGGTTGTGTTAGCACCAATCACTAACTAGTTCACTTTGTTCCTGTTAAACATAAAAAAACATTGTCTTTGAACCCAAGAAGGTGTTATAAATTTCTTATATTCTGTGCTTATGAGATCTAAACATGCATTTCTAGTTCATATATATTTTACATGAAGGCCATGTAGAATTAGCATGTCATATCTAATCTGACTGAAATACTCTTGCAATAAAAAAGAAAAATAACCTTAAGAGCAAATAAAACATTTGCCCTAACTTTTCCATGAAAAATACATATGAGACATCCAGTCCCGATTCTCATATGAATTACAAAGTCCCTCTTATTAAAAAAGGATAAAAATAACCACCCTAAATTCAGTCTACTCTCCCAATGATATTAGAAACATAGTAATGTAGTAACTTAGGACACATCAAACAAATAGAAAACAAATTAGTCAAAATTTAACATTATAAAGCTCCAACCTTGTAAACTTCAGATTCTTTGAATCAAATTTACCAAATCCATGTCTTCTTTGCACTTGATGAAGAACCATCTCCATGACAACCCTGGTATTTTGAACTAGGCATTGCAATGGTTTCTTCCAAGTGGTTGACATCAAGAGCTATGTGGGCTTTCGAAGAATCTTCTTCAGGGTAATTTTTAAAGTACATATTCGAGTTCTCGTCATTAAGAGTTGAAGAAAATAAAGAAAAACCTAACTGACAACTGATAGTTGGAGATTTTGGCTCTATAACATGGCTAGAAGTCTCACTAGAGTTTGTAGTTTGGAAGAATGTTTTCATAAAATCCAACTCGTCATCGTTTGTCTGAGTGATCTCTAGAGATGGGTCTGAATCGTTGTTGCTTAAATTTGATAGCTCTGGGATAACGGTGGAATTCACGGTGGTTATGGTGGTGGTGCTAGAGGAGGAGTCAAGACTTTGATCACTAGTTTTGCTTCTAATATAATCTTGTAAAAGAGTAGATTGAGGCTTTTTATTTTTGGTATCATTTTTCTTGTTCTTTCTACTTGAATATTGCTTTCTTTTCGTTGCATTCCATTGATTCTTTATCGAATTTTCAGTTCTTCCCGGGATTAGTTTCGCGATTACAGCCCATTTGTTTCCGACTTTTTGATGAGCTTCAATTAGCATTTTCACCTCTTCTTCACTCCATTCATCTTTCTGAAAGCAAACAATTGAAAGTCCCTATCAAACACCTTTTGTAAAACATTTTGATCAATTTATGCAATAGTTGTCGAAAATCACATGCAAGCGAGCACCTAATTATAAAGTCACGACATTCACATTACTTGATTGCTAAAAACATTTCAAGTAAAGTACATTAGAGTTATCACTGTCTCTTACTTATTCTGCAAGCCTTATGTTGATTTTAAAACTAATTGCACTTGCAAAATGGATATGAAAAAAGAAAGAATTTCAAGATAATATTCATGATTCATCGAGATCAACATCCAAATTTGGATAAATTAACCAAAATATAATTGCACAAAATGGACACAAAATCTTAGTTACTGGTTACTAGATGTCATATCTATTTCAGTATCAATGCCTTCACAATGTAGATCTTTGTAATTAAAATTTACTAAAACAAATATGACATTCATGAAATGAAGAACAAAATTCATTGACATAAACAAAACCTTGATATCAGGTCGCAAGTGGTTGTGCCACCGCTCACGACATTGTTTCCCGGCTCTTCTAGCCATCTTCTCAGCGATCAAAGCCCATTTCTGTTCTCCATAATGTTTCACCAGCCTAAACAAATTGCTTTAAACACGAAAAATAAAAATAGTTGATCACTGATAATGTGTTATTTATACATGAACATGTAAAGTAGATTAACTTAACAAACAAAACAATTGATCCAAATAAGAAAACATTCAAGAAAAAAAATGTTGAAATTTACCTATCTTCTTCTTCTGTCCATTGTCCCTTAATTAAAACCTTAGAAATGGCACCACCTTTCACTTTCTTCACAGAATTTGTAAAGACCTTTTCGGGTTTAATCACTTGGTTAGATTCTCGATTCTGGGCATAATTTGGGTAACTTCTAAGTTCATCCAAACTTAGACACTCCCCGATGTTGTTAATAAACAAATCTCCATCATCATCAACCATAAAGTTTTTAGTCATTGGAAAATATGGTGCTAAACATATCCCGCTTTCATTGTTGATCCCATTACTATAACAAGAAAATTCAGGAACCCCATTTAAAGGAACAAATGGTTCATTACTTTTTTGGTTTTGTGATTGAGTTTGATCATTTTGAGTTCGGCCCCATAAAAATCGATCAATGGCTGTTAATGGTGGTGGTACAGGCTTATACCAAGAATGGCGGTTTTGATAATTTATATAATTAGAAAAACCGCCACCACTGGAACGACCGTGGCTACCATTTTCCATGGTTAAAGAAAGGTTTATTAGTGCAATGTGGTTGCTCTTTGGTGTTTTAATGCCTAGATAACATAGTAAGAATAGCTTATAAATGTATTTAGCAATGGGTTCAATATGCCATGTTATGACAGCCGCTAGATCAATGGCTGATCTAATGGATGATAATCAATTTTGCTATGACTTTCGGACTTCACCACTTACATAAAGACTACGTGGCAAGGTATTATTGGTTAATTTATAATTAATTGTTTTTATTAAAATGTAGTTATTAAGGGGGAGGGTATTTGAGAGAATATGGAGATCATCAAGTCACGATTAAATTCCTTAAACGGGGACTTTTCTTTCAATTCAATTTGGTTTAATATACAAACTAGCATAATATTCGTGCGACAAGGCGACGAGTACCTTGTAACTAATACTTCCGGTGAGGACATATAACCTTAATAATAATAATAATAATAATAATAATAATAATAATAATAATAATAATAATAATAATAATAATAATAATAATAATAATAATAATAATAATAATAATAATAATAATAATAATAATAATAATAATAATAAAATTGACAAGTACTATGTAATTAAAAAAGCGACAACTCTATATATACCCGAAAGAAATATCATGATGTTTCTTATGGATATATATGAATTTTCCCATTAAAAATATCAAGGAGTTGGTTCTAAATATGTTGTTTGAGTCTAATGTAAATATAAGTTAATTCAAGTAAAATACAATAAGATTTGATTCTGCAATATGATAATGCAATAAGCAAATATTCAAGTTCTCCTCATTAAGAGTTGAAGAAAATGATGAAAACCCTAATTTATAATTGATAGTTGGAGACTTCGGCTCTATAACATGGCTAGAAGTCTCACTAGAGTTGGTAGTTTGGAAGAATGTTTGCATAAAATCCAACTCGTCATCGTTTTTCTGAGTGATCTAGAGATGGGTCCGAATCGTCATTGTTTAACTTTGTTTAACTAGTTTTTCTTTCAATATAATCTTGTAAAAGCTAAAGTAGATTGAGGCTTTTTATTTTTGGTATCATTTTTCTTCTTCTTTCTACTTGAATTTTGCTTTCTTATTGTTGCATTCCACTGATTCTTTATTGAATTCTCAGTCTTCCCGGGATTAGTTTCGCAATTAGTGCCCATTTGTTTCCGACTTTTTTATGAGCTTCAATAAGCACTTTCACATCTTCTTCACTCCATTCATCTTTTTGAAAGCAAACAATTGAAAATCCTTATGAACTACCTTTTGTAACATATTATGATCATTTTATGCAAAAGTTGTCGAAAATCACATGAAATCGAGCACCTAATCATAAAGTCCCGACCGTTACATTACTTAATTGCTAAAAATGTTTCCGAAATTACATTCGAACTATCACTGTCTTTTATTTGTTTGTGCAAGTCTTATGGCTGATTGAACTAAAACTTACAAAATGAATATGAAAAAGAAAGAATTTGTTTAGTTATTCAAGATAAGAATCATAATTTTGTAACACATTATGATCATTTTATGCAAAAGTTGTCTAAAATCACATGAAATCGAGCACCTAATCATAAAGTCCCGACCATTACATTACTTAATTGCTAAAAATATTTAAGAAAGTACATTCGAACTATCAATGTCTTTTATTTGTTTGTGCAAGTCTTATGGCAGATTGAACTAAAACTTACAAAATGAAAATGAAAAAGTAAGAATTTGTTTAGTTATTCAAGATAAGAATCACGGTTTTGTAACACATTATGATCATTTTATGGAAAAGTTGTCTACAATCACATGAAATCGAGCACCTAATCATAAAGTCCCAAACCGTTACATTACTTAACTGCTAAAAACATTTAAGAAAGTATATTAGAACTATCATTGTCTTTTCTTTGTTTGTGCAAGTCTTATGGCTGATTGAACAAAAACTTACAAAATGAATATGAAAAGAAACAATTTGTTTAGCTATTCAAGATAAGAGTCACGATTTATTAATATCAATACCCAAATCTACTATATAATTGTTTGGAGACATTAAGAAATTACTTTTTGGGATTTGCTAACAACTTTTTTAAGCATACCATGTTTAAAATATTAGCATTTAATGATCTCTAAACATTCTTTATTTAATATCACATACCATGTTTAAAATGATTTAAAGTATATAATTATTGAATATATGAATTCATTAAATGTGTTTTTTTATATATATGGAATGCTTAAATAACACCCCAGTGGGTTGTTGTTATCAAATCCCTTATTGTTTTTAGTACATAGAAACAAAATTCAAGTTTCTAGATTTCATATAGAAATTACATTCAAACTATCACTGTCTTTTATTTGTTTGTGCAAGTCTTATGGCTGATTGAACTAAAACTTACAAAATGAATATGAAAAAGAAAGAATTTGTTTAGTTATTCAAGATAAGAATCACGATTTTGTAACACATTATGATCATTTTATGCAAAAGTTGTCTAAAATCACATGAAATCGAGCACCTAATCATAAAGTCTCGACCATTACATTACTTAATTGCTAAAAATATTTAAGAAAGTACATTCGAACTATCACTGTCTTTTATTTGTTTGTGCAAGTCTTATGGCTGATTGAACTAAAACTTACAAAATGAATATTGTAACACATTATGATCATTTTATGGAAAAGTTGTCTAAAATCACATGAAATCGAGCGCCTAATCATAAAGTCCCAAACCGTTACATTACTTAACTGCTAAAAACATTTAAGAAAGTATATTAGAACTATCACTGTCTTTTATTTGTTTGTGCAAGTCTTATGGCTGATTGAACAAAAACTTACAAAATGAATATGAAAAGAAACAATTTTTTTAGTTATTCAAGATAAGAGTCACGATTTATTAATATCAATACCCAAATCTACTATATAATTGTTTGGAGACATTAACAAATTATTTTTTGGGATTTGCTAACAACTTTTTTAAGCATACCATGTTTAAAATATTAGCATTTAATGATCTCTAAACATTCTTTATTTAATATCACATACCATGTTTAAAATGATTTAAAGTATATAATTATTGAATATATGTGTTCATTAAATGTGTTTTTTTATATATATGGAATGCTTAAATAACACCCCAGTGGGTTGTTGTTATCAAATCCCTTATTCTTTTTAGTACATAGAAACAAAATTCAAGTTTCTAGATTTCATATAAATCTCAATATCCATGACTTCATAGTGCAAATTAATGGTTTCAGTTAAAGAAGTTAATTACTAGATCAAATATGATATACTAGCTTATAGACCCGTAGATTCACGGGGTTTTTAAAAAAATTATTCATTAAGAAGTTGAATGTGGGAATAACGTAATAAACAACAATGAACATAAACATGTTCCATTATTTTTTTTAAAGACTAAAATACAACGTGGGTCCCTAAACTTTCCACAAAACATCGCAATGCACCCTAACTTTCAAAATTAGTCGCCAGGCATCCAAACCTTAGGATTTTGAGTCCGATTGCCTCCCTTGACCCATTTGGGCTGGGTCAACGCACGTTTTATATTCTAGTTTCAGGGGCATAATAGTCCAATCACTATTTAACTATGATCTAACTCAAGCTAAACCCGACAGTCAACTTGAGGGACCAAATGTGAACACTCAGCTTAATAATTGGCTGGAGTTTTAACAATACCAACGGCAACATAGACAAATTGAGGGAGCAACAATGTCTTCTCTGACACGCTCTATTTACGTCTAAATGCGTGTATATTTCCAACAAATAATGGGGAATCGAAGAGTTCAAAAAGTACTTCTAAAATTTAATACAGACTCTTCGTTTTCCCCATTATTTGTGTATATATTGGATACTTCCATATGTTGCTGCATACCAATCTTATATCATCAACCTCAAACACATCTATCACATTCACTTGAAATAATGTTGTCCGGAAACAAACGACCAAGAGATGCGGATGCTATCCAAGACAAGGAATTGACCAAAAGACCAAATACTGAAGCAAATGTGGCAGCAGAAAACCCTGTATCTAACCAACAACAGTCGGCCAAAGTTGAAGGTGATGAAAGCTGGTACTATCAACTAGAAGCTGTGTTGGAATAGGAGGAATATCAAAAGGAGAAGGAAGAAGCAAAGGAGCAGGAAGAAGGAAATGAGGAGGCAGAAGGAAGCCATGCTGAAGTGAAACAAGAAAGGCGTTCTGCACCGGCAGAGAGCATTGGAAAGAGAAGGCTGCACTTAAGAAATTAGAAAAAAAATGGATAAAAAAAATAAATAATGAAACTGAAGATGATGAATGTTTAGAAACATTCAGTTATGATGATGTACATTTGGCATACGCCTCGGATTAATGTCATTATGTAACGAAACATATTTTAAATGATAATTTTAAGACAATTTAATCTTGATTTTCCGAGTATTTTACTTTCAATTGCAGGTTTGCATCTGCATATGCAGTTTAGCGGGTTTTTGGATTTAACCAGTTTGACTTTCACAAGTCAACATACACCCAAAAAGTGAAAGACTGTGTAACCAACGGTGTATTTGAGTGACCAACGGTGTATTTTAGTCATGATATAATCTACTAACTTGCTACTTAACGAGATGTTAAAAATACCCCATATGAGGAAAGAACACACTAATATGGTGAATTTCCATGAAGATCTATGCTTACTAACTTCAGAAACAACTAAGCACAAAAATGATGATGTTAAAGGAGTTTAGGTTAGATTTAACTTAGATAAGGTTGAAAATGTGATTGGTCTATTATACCCTTGATGTTATACCTAAAAATGGGCGTTGGCCTTAGATTTCCAGGTCAAAGGACGCAATCGGCCTCAAAAAACTTAAGGAGGGACGCACGAAGACGTTTTTCAAAAGTTAAGGTGCATGGCGATGTTTCGTGGAAAGTTTAGGGACCAACGGTGTACTTTTGTCTTTTTTAAATGAATAATAAGTATTAAGTCTACGATCATATAAACAAATGTGTTTGTAACTACTAATATAATAAACGTCCATGGATCAGCGACTCTAAATTTGATGTTCTTCACAACATTACCGGGACACCAACTTTTAACACAAGCATGTGTTTTGGAACACCGTAGAATTTCAATCCGTAGAATAAGTTGTAGAGATCCACTAAAAAGCACATCAAATTGATAAATCCTACCTGCAATTTTAATAAGGATTTTGTTACCACACAAACTTTCAACATTATTAACATTTATTTAAATTTTATAGATTTCCAGATTGACATTCATACCAACCTACTCATAACAAAAATTGATTAGTTCTAAAGTTTGTGTCATTGCAACCATTCCAAGTTTTCAAGCTATTGAAGGCGCATTCTTTCCACCTATTATCTTAGAAGCAACAAAAGCATACACATGCGTCAACCAAAAGCATGAACGTTATGGTAATCACTATGGGTATGGGTTTAATTGTATATAGTACTAAAATGACAAAACTAAAACACCTTATGTATGACACAAGCGGAAATAGTCGATGCTCATAATGGTTACCTTTAAAAGTTCAAAAACTATTGATTTTACAAAAAAGATGCATACATCAATAACTAAGGAAACTTATTTAACATTACTAATTTAGGAGGTTGGGTACTCGAAATATCACCGCATTTGTATTTGGCTTTAACGTATTAAACTGGCTTTTAGAATGAAGTCATCTATATAAATTGAGAGTAAACTGGGCTTTTAGAAAAAGCTTACTCTGACCATTATCGCCATAACTGAATAAAGAGTAAACTACACCGTTCGTCATTGTGGTTTGTGTTGACTGCAGCCCTTTGTCCTTTGACAAAAAAAATTGCACCGTTCGGCCTTAAGTCAGAAACGTTATGCACCGTTTGTCCCTCCATCCAACTAGGCCCACCAAATCCCACTAACGCCCGTTACTTAGGATTTTTTTAGGGGGTGTTTGCGTCATTTCCCTTCCCACCCTTTTCCCGCCTATATGTTTAACCCTAGCCACTTCCCCTCCCATCTTTATTAATAGCCACCCACCCATATAACGTCTCTAATCTTAAACCCTAGAGTACTCTCAAATCAAATCAAAAAAATGGCTAGATGTCCTCGTTGTCATTCAGTTGCAATTGTCAAAACATCATGGATTGATAGAAAACCAGGTCTAAGGTTTTATGGTTGTCCCCAAATTGTACGTGTTTATCATCAAATCAATTAGATTAGTTAGATGTTATGAAAATCATCAAATCAATTAAGCAGCAGTTTTTTTTTTTTTTTTTTTTTTTTTTTTTTTTTTTTTTTTCAGGATTGTAACAGGTTTATTGATTGGTTTGACCTCGAAATGTGTCAACGTTCTGTGGTAATTATACCTGGATTATTAAGGTCCTTGAACAATCATCAAGCAATGGTATAAGATCTTGAGCAAGAAAGATCAAGATTGAAGAAATATCTTATTGTGGCATAGGTTTTGTTTATTGTGTCTGTTATGTACAACATATTAGGTTAGTTAGATGTTATGGTCAGTATGTATTTTGGGGGTTTTGATTAAGGCTAGATGTGTCTTGGCGGTTTAATGTTTGATGTATTTTGGTGGAAGAAGATGTATGTTTAATGTTTGATGTAATGAAAGCAAGTTCATTTGGGACCATCGGTTTAAGTGTGTGAAAAATTATCTAGTTTAGGGATTATTGGGAACTGACGGGGTATAGTGTTTTAAATGCTAGGGTGGGAAGGGAAATGACGCAAATGCCCCCTAAAAATCCTAACTAACGAGCGTTAGTGGGATTTGGTGGGCCCAGTTGGATGGAGGGACAAACGGTGCATAACGTTTCTGACTTAAGGCCGAACGGTGCAATTTTTTTGGTCAAAGGACGAAGGGTTGCGGTCAACGCAAACCACAAGGACGAACGGTGTAGTTTACTCCTGAATAAATGTTATGCAAGCTGAACAATTGAACTTGACCCATGAACCACTTATTTTACCCATTTTAAATATAAATATACCTTCATCTTCATGGCTGATATGCTTCAAACCCGAACAAAAAAAATTTAATGGGATTATTATTAATTTGTTTTTCAATTAATGGGAGTTGGATTATCTAGTTAAATTATATGACCAGATTTGTCAAAGATACTTGAGCATCTAATTATTACAACCACATTCAATAAATCTCACAAACTAACTGCATCACAGTAGCCTTAGATATGTTCCTATTTATGCACCAAATATCCACATTAGTCATATGAGCCATACGGCAGATGAATGATGACTATTAAGGAATAATAGACATAATCAAGTACAATCTACATGTTAATTTCTGTAACAGATGTAAATCACAACACATTTAAATTTTATCATTTTTAAAATATTTGCTAATGTTATAAATCAATTAAACTAACTGCATCACAGTAGCCTTAGATATGTTCCTATTTATGCACCAAATATCCACAATTAGTCATATGAGCCATTGGTGATTGTCCTCCATATGCGTACCTATTTTCTCGTACTTCGTTAAATACTTAGGTGTAACATTCGCCTGATGTAGAATCAGTATCATCTCAGTCACCAAATTTTGTAATTACAGGACCATGATCAGGCTGCCAATAAGAATAATTCATTTAGAATCTATCAAAACCTTATGTCCAACTTCATAACCAAGTTCATTATATATAGACATACAAATTGCACAATATTTCAGAACCTTCAGTTAGTAACCATGGTAACACTTTTATGTTTCTATAATTGAAATGACATAATGGAGTTAGAAAGTTACCACTTCATGCTCAATTGTGTGGCCTAATTCCACACACAGATTTAACTAACATTGTGCATACGTGTATAACACTTTCCAGCTAGATGGATGGTTTCAGTAACAAATCCCAAAATACCCTTGTAAAGACTTTCAAAAACCAAACTCAAACATGTATTCCACTTATATAGGCGTTGTTTGGAATTGCTTGTTAGAACGGCTTATCGGGATTGTTTGGGATTGCTTATGAAAGCTTCCAATACGAACTACTAGCAAATATAACAACATATTTAACTCTGTTAAGAAAGCAAAACAATCAAAAATTCAAAAGTAATTACTTAAAACCATTAGTCACAAGCTAAGTCGGTAACCCTTAAATCACAACGGAATGATTCAAAAACGACACTCACTTACTTGATTAATGAAAAGTGAAAGGTCAAACTCAATTTTGGCTCAGCGCATGTTATAGTATGCTTAAAACAAAGAAACATGCTTAAATTTACAAATAAGACAATGAAATCCCAATTCATAGTTCGGACACCCGAAACAACAGCTCCTTTTGTTTCTACAGCCCGCTCAAATGCAATTTATTGAATCAAACTTGAAGCCCTTAAAAAGGCAAAAAAAAATACACCTCTTCCTGGGGCTCTATCGATTCCCATAAACCTTCTTCAATTGCACCTGTTATCTCTTATGGGAATATCTTAAAATAAATTTCACATACCCCCATTGACATGCCCCTGATTATTGGAACACAGGCAACAATAGCTGCATTTACTTATATAATGTTGCAATTTTCATAAAAACATACAAAGGGCAAGTTAGCAATCTTCATGGATTGAGGAAGCATTTGGAAGCAAAATTGTCCTAATTATCAGGGGCTTACTTCAATGCAGTTACTTATAAATGGTTGATTCGGTTATGTTTATTTATAAACGGGTCAATTATAAAAAAGACAGCTGGGGCCACTGGCTGAAAGTTTGCCAACCTACTTTTAATGAAGATATCCTCATGATTAATTAACCGTTTTAATTGAAAATCCAGATATTTGGTATTAGCATATTATTTTTTAATTAGGATTAACAAATTCATTATATACAACAAGAAGAAAAAATTGTAGTCGATTAGCCCAGCTCATGCAGGTTTATTTCAACACCTACTTAAAAGATGACATGTTTCGGTTTGATCCCGGTTTGATCCATTACCCAACCCACCCGACGGGCCCATTGTACCACCTCTAATCAAAAAAGAAATTAATTACGGAAAGGAAACCAATAGACAAACACAAAAGTAAATAAAATATTTAAATATGTCTGCAAACAATACCTGCTATAACAGCACTATGCTGTAAAACAATATTGTTGCACCGATGTAGCATTTTGTACTCAAATGAATCGTATAGCAGCGTCCATGGAAGTTGGAAGCCATTGGCCATTGCATTAAAGATCTTGTTGGTTTCTCCTGTAAGAATAAATGAAAGTTTAATATAAGGTCGTCACTTGTTTATATAATCACTGTTAATTAACTCTCATTGTTTACCTTTTAGACCTCATATTCCGAAAGATTGTGCCAAACATAAAAGCTATGACAGTTGTCAATAAGAACCTCACAGCAGTGTATGGAGGGTTTCGCGAATATGAACAATTTTGTTTCCATTAACATGCCATACATTGCGTCCAAAAATATTGTTAATACTGGGTTCAGAACTCTATGTCGCAAGAACCAGGTATCGGTTTACTACTTTCTTTATTAGTTTTTTATTTAGCCTCAAATAGTCACCAAACAACATAATTAAGACACAAATAAATTGTGTTATAATATAAGTGATTGGTTATATTCACTGGCATCCTACTTGTATTGTTGTGAGTTCTTGTATACTTTTACAAAACTAACGCCTAAAGTTGTTTCCTGTGCCGCTGATATCACCTCCAACATCAAAGTGTTGGATCTTCATATTTTTTATTCCAACTATATATATGGTTTTATCATACATTTTTACATGTTGATGATACTGACCTCAAAGTACTTGGTTAAGTGAGAAGAATGACGACCCGCTGGACCGACATACTATATCTCTTCACCTCCTCTTTTCAAGAGAAATAACTGTATATAGAAAAAAGAATAGGTAATTAGTTTCGTTATGTTTGAGACTAAGAGCATAATATGTGTATCCGATACAAAATTACCACATCAAAAGCATCAAGATGTCGATACTTGGCTGATGTATGGTGTAGACCACTATTCTTATTGTGTCTACCACGTTTCTCATTGTTCTAGACTATATCGACTTCTCTTGCATCAAGTCCCTATGATGGCTCATCCATGAAAGTAATAGACGAGTTTGCAGCTAACGTAACAGCAATCATTAGACGTTTAAGAATGTTACAAAAGTATCGCTCTGCCCATTGATGTTGGTGACTTCCAGATTATCTATCAAAATAGCATCCTTGTAAAATCAAAATTTCCGGTTTAAGAATGTTACAAAAGTAGATAATGAAACCAAAGAGCGAAAGACGTTACAAAAAGTTACCTTAATATGGAAAAATGATTCCCAAAGTTTTTGAAGGTTTCAGTGTCATTGCTAAATCCGAAGCCGGGATAAGTCCTTGTTAATCCTAACCTCTTTAGTATAATGAGCACCTTCTTCAGTGTCATTGGTAAATCTAACCATAAAACTACTTAAGCTAAGCTGAAAATGATGAGCAATCCAGAGTCCAAACACCCTTTAATCGTAATGACATATTGCTTTGAACCCAGCCATGCTATAAAACATCCAAACATGACAATCCTATATTCAAAAACCAACTTAAAACACTACCAAAACTTTCACTTTCTTCTTATTTTCATCAAATAACTGACTTATTCTAGTATCACAACATGACCGCACATCCTAAACAACATCCAAACATAAATCACCAATTCAAAAAAATACCATTCCTTTTACCACCTTCTTATTTTCATTAAATAAATGACTTATTACACTATCACAACATAACAATTTTCAAACCTCACGTCCAAATTTCAAATAGAACACTATCGAGTAACGATATCCATGAAAAAAGCATTAACAAAATGATCCTAAATCCATTACCTACTAATTCTAATCGAAAAAGTTCAAATTGATAGGTATCGAGTAAAATAACCAAAATACATTATAAATTTCACACTTTTTTCATTAATCAACTTATCTGTTGTTGCAGAAAGCAACACACTTTATCTCATAAATCCCTTAAAATCAACCAAGAAATCAATCTTGCCACCAAAATTAAATTTAAATCGAAACCTTAAAAAATAGTTGTACTATGAATCGGTACTTACCAAATCATCCATGTTGACAGCATACAAATCACTTGCACACGGATGTAACCAAAATGTTTTGTTGATTGTGGTTGAATCGGTATGGCATAGAAGAATGAGGGACAGGATTTGAATTGAAGGAGATATGATTTCAGTAGAAGGGAAGTCGTAGGTGGTGTTAATGCTTAACAAAGATAGGCTAAAATGAATTACAGAATTGGACTACAGTGATTGAGGGAGCGTATAGAAGAAGTTTTAAGCATGGCTAAAGAAGAGTTGTACGCAATAAATCATCGACCAATAGGAGAAGAGACACATCAGCGCATTGGTTGCATTTGTTGCTTTAAAGAGTTGTAACATGTAGTTGTTTACTATATTGTATAGATTATACATGAAATGAAGAACAAAACTTATTGACAGAAACAAAACCTTGATATCAGGTCGCACTGTTTCAGCCATCTTCTCCGCAATCAAAGCCCATTTTTGTTCTCCGTAATGTTTCACCAGCCCGATCAACTTGCTTTAAACATGAAAAATTTAAATAGTTGGTAATTCTTGATAATGTGTTGATTATGCATGAATACGTAGAGTATGGGTTTTACTAACATATGCCCACTGGACACGTATTAACATGTAAATAAAATGAATGTTTTGGTTCATTTAAGTGAAAATTATGTCCAAATATAGTAATTTATCAATTTATATAATATGTATTTAATGATTTTTTTTGTTAAATTAGAAAGTTTGTGTTTATCAACTATACGCTAACTTATGCGCAATGTGCACTTGTCAGCAAAACCTTTATATTAATAAACAAAATGATTGATCCAAAGGGATAAAACACTCAAAAAAAATGACGAATTTACCTATCTTCTTCTATCCATTGTCCCTTGATCGAAACCTTAGAAATGTAAAGATCTTTTCGGGTTTTATCACTTGGTTGGATTCTCGTTTCCGGTCATAATTCGGGTAACTTCCAAGTTCATCCAAACTTAGACACTCCCCAATGTTTAATAAACAAATTTCCATCATCATCAACCATAAAGTTTTTGGTCATTGGTAAATATGGTGCTAAACATATTCCGGTTTCATTGTTGATCCCACTACTATAACAAGAAAATCCAGAAACCATTTAAAGAAACAAATGGCTCATTACTTTGTTGGTTTTGTGATTGAGTTTGATCATTTTGAGTTCGGCCCAATAAAAATGGATCAATGGCTGTTAATAGTAGCGGTACAGGTTTATACCAAGAATGACGGTTTTGATAATTTATATAATTAGAAAAACCACCACCACTGGAACCAACGTGACCGCCATCATAAGCACCGTGGCTACCATTTTCCATGGTTAAAGAAAGGTTTATTAGAGCAATGGGGTTGTTCTTTTGGTGTTTTTATGCCTTGGTAACATAGTTAAGAATAACTTATAAATGTATTTAGCAATGGGTTCATTATGCCATGTTATGACAGCCGCTAGATCAATGGCTGATCTAATGGATGATAATCAATTTTGCTATGACCTTCGGACTTCACCACTTACACATAAGATTACGTTGCAAGGAATTATTGGTTCTTTTATCATTAATTGTTTTTATTCAATAAATAGTAGTTATTGAGGGGAGGGTATTTGGGAAAATATGGAGAATTGGAGATCATCAAGTCATGATTAGAACATCCACTATTTTAAACCTTTATAAGGGTTTATAATTTTATTATGATTTTAATTAACAAACCTTGAACATATCTTCACTATGTATAAATCTCATAAAGCTTTATAAAAATTATACAAAATTCAAATGCATTAAATTTTGAAGAGGTTTAATATTCTAGACCTATTCGTCATAAACCTATTTATAAACCTATCTTCACTGTGGTTTGCAAGTTCTTTGGCCTATTCATCATTTTACAAACCTTTTCATAAACTACTATAGTGGATGCCCTTAAATTCCTTAAAGAGTCACAGCTCGCATTACTTGCTATTTGAGTTTTTAAGATAGTTTCTTTACTAAACTTCTTGTCATACATTTCAATCAGACAATTCAATTAGATAATCAAATTGCTGCCTGTGGCAAAACAAACAATATTTTTATCTCAAATTCCACCTAAAAAATGTTTTACTTATACATATAGATTTACAGTTCGCTTAGTGTTTTTCCCGTAAGGAGTCATTTGCTTGTTCGTTGTTCCTTTTTTTTCTCGAAAAGATATAATAATCTATATGCTAAAATCATTACAGTAATATACGTACAACGTGTTTTCGAATAAATTGATTTATGTTGTTCTATTCATCAAACTCATCTTTGACCTTCATTGTATTTAATTTTTTACATTAATATTTTACTTTAGTCGTTTGACTGACATGTTGAAAAATAAACACTACCATATGGGGATATATAATTATATATACGGACAAGCCCAAACCATACGAAAAAAAAGCAGAAGGCCCGAATCATACAATCATAAATTCATAATCAAGTTTCATCGACCCAATGGGTTTAAAACCTGCCCTTTTCCAAAGGACATAACCCATTAACCCCCAAAGGTTTTAATAAACATCATGACCATCTCGTTTCTTTTTTTGAAATGAAACAAGTATACACCTATCGTGATTCGTGACAAGTGACAACTTGACAAGTCACAGCAAAGAAGTTACCACAAGCTGCCACGTTTTATGCACTATCTACCATCTCATTACACGATAGCAAAGTGTGTCGACATAGCAAAAGTGTGTCGACAATAAAACTATAAAATCAACATCAAACTAAGCATATCACAAACAAACAAAAGCAAAACTCAAGCGTACATTTAGCAAAAAAAGTAAACAAAAATGGACAATGGACAACAAGAGGACATGAAAGTGAAGTGGATGGGGCGACGTAATATGTCGATGAGCCCTGCCACCATGGTTGTTCTTGGTATCGTCACTGCGGGTTCTATTGGTTACTTCTTTTATCGAAATAAAAAAGGCGAAACTATTGATGGAAATCGTAGGTATCCCGAAAACGTTCCTCCACCGCTGGCTCGAAATTCGTGAAGTTTCAAACGTTTTGTATGGAGTTTCTTCTAGTGTTTTATGTATGCATCTTTTGTGTAATATTAATAAAATGTAAACTACGCTCGAATACTAGGGTTATGATATATGAAGTTGTTACGTTTGACAAGTAGCCTGTGTATATCTATCATATTGTGTTTCCATTCAATATCTATCATATCCAACGGTACATCTTATAAATATTTAGGAGGTCAGAGTTACAGATAAAGATATCGAATGACTTATGATATGACCATAGTGAAAACCCCGCCATAGTAAATTAGTAAGGTATTTGTAAACTTCAAACCTAAGAAAATTAAGCCACAAACGGGTCTCAGGCCTACACAAATAATTAGTATACGTACGGTCTGTTTTTGTTAAAACTCGAAATGGAGTAGTAACTTAGAGGGATAACATTTCGAAATATATCAACTTTGGCACGTTTTTTATTTTGAGTAGCTTCATATATCTAACTTAGACGCGTTTTTCATTTTCATGTAGTGTAGTCAAAATTTTTGCAACTTAATTTCTTAACTTTTGAATTTCGTCATTTTTACCTGTTTATTTTGTAACCACTTTATTGACAAAGACGGTAAAATTGTTATTTACATAAGCAAAATACAAGAAAGTGACGAAATTCAAAAGCATGGGGAGTAACTTGCAAAAATTTTATTACTCACTCCGTCCCATATTAAGTGTCCATAATGAAATCTTTGGATGTCTCAAATTAAATGTCCACTTATACATTTTAACAAATAAGATGGGACGGAGGTATTACTATATAAAAATGTTACAACTTATACATTTTAACAAATAAGATGGGACGGAGGTATTACTATATAAAAATGTTACAACTATTTTATTGATGAAGATATTCGACAATAAATGATCGGGTCTTCAAACAACATCAACAACAAAAGAAAACTAAAGAAAAAGTGGCAAGAGCAAAGCGGAATTTTTGTTTTTTATTTTGCGGTATAGTTGGGTTCCAGTGGCGCCGCAAAGTTTTATCTTGAGGGTAGCATCGGAGGTTTAGAGGTGGTAAATTGGAAGATTTAACGGGGTAGTTGAGAGGTAACGGCTCGTGGCATTCGAATAGATTTTCGTTGAAACCCGCTCTAAGATCATTTTAAATAGTAAAAACTCTGTAAACTATTATGTCTTAATAATAAGTATTAGATTACAAACCTCATAAACTTTAAGAGAGCTAAGCCCACATAGAGATTAGGTGTACTACTTATTTATTAATAAGGTATTTAGATTACAAACCTCATAAATTTTAACAGGACCAAGAGTGGTAGAACCTGGTACGGGGGAGCCTATTAAAATCTACGAAAATAATCTAAACGTGCCAGATTTCCTTTAATGTTAGAAAGGTTGTGAATTTTAATTGTTAATACAAATAATCGTATAAAAACATTATTTTTAGTTAACGATTTCTCTACGTTCTGTTAATGACAAATATAAAAACGTACTACGTAAAAGTTTACCTAAACACGTTTCAGACATAATGCATCAAAACACTTGCATCATTTTATAAATTAGCTTAAGTTATGAATATGAATTTCTAAACCAGCTTAATGATCAAGGATGTTTTTATCACATATATAATGCATCACAACACTTGCATTATTTTATAAACCAGCTTAAGTTAAGTATATGAATATCTAAACTAGCTTAATTAGGGCTGTAAACGAACCGGACGAACTCGAACGAAGCCCTGTTCATGTTCGTTCATTTAATTTTAACCGAACAAATAAACGGACACGGACGCTTAAACGGACGAATTTTCTTGTTCATGTTCGTTTATTAATAAAATGAATTGTTCATGTTCGTTTATGTTCGTTCATTAAGACACTAAATGAACGCTAAACAAACATAAATGATCGAATATAAATGAAAATAGACAAACAAACATAAACTTTATTAAATTCTTCACAATATATTGTTTTTTATAAGTGTTGCTTTTTTTAAACAAACCAATTTTTAAAATTATAAAATTAAAAGATATGATAATATGAACATAAATAGATAAATAAACATAAACGAACTTTAACGAACGCCTAATCGGACGTTCACGAACATAACTGAACGAACGAGACTTTTGTTCATGTTCGTTCATTTAACTAAACGTACGTGAAATATTGTTCATGTTCGTTCATTTAATAAACGAACAAACATAAACGAACTTTTTACCGAACGGTTCATGAAATCAAGGCTGTCAAGATCGCGATCCCACGCAGGATCGTTTTTGTCTTTGCAAGATCGAGATCGTAAGATCGGATCGCGATCCTACGATCCTACCAATTTATCATATTTTGTAAACAAATGATATACGAGTCAAACTGTTTTACATTTTTACTCAACGTCAAAGATAGGTTCATATAATATCCTCTTGAAAATGACAAAGTTTAAATTTCAAACAGTAAAGTAATAGTAAAATACAAAAAAGTCAAGTTTCAATTGTTACATTAACGATTTAGTGCAATAATATTACATAACATAGGTCCTAAATGTCTCAAAACATACGAGCCATCAACATGATTTCAAGAAAACAAACGTTTCATAAGTGGCATTACAAAACATACCCTTTGATTAGTTTAATCAAGGTGAAGTAAAGTAAATTAAACTATTGAACACTTTTTAGACTATAATCTATTCAGAAAAGTAAAAAACTATGTATAAACTATAATCTATTTAGAAAATGAAACAATATTAGTTTACTCATTAGACATTATTAAAACACAATTTTTTTTTTTTATTTTTTTTTTATTTTTTTTTTTTTTTTTTGCCTAAGCAAGTGGGATGGACTTAAAAGATTAAAAAAAAAAAAAAAAAAAAAAAGGTGAACTCGGATCGCGTGTCGATCTTACGATCTTACGTGCGATCCTACTTACGATCCTACCTCAGATACGATCCTACCACGATCCTACACGATTTTGACTGGTGTGCACGTAAGATCGTACGATCTTACGTGTAAACTCGCGAGTTTGACAACCTTGCATGAAATGTTCACTGAACGTTCAGTTCATTTACAGCCCTAAGCTTAATGATCAATGATGTTTTTATCACATACATAATGCATCTCAACACTCGCATCATTTTATAAACATGTGTATCATTTTATAAAACATATATGAATTTTATTTACTTTCATTCTAAATAAAATATTTTATAAAATGTGTTTTACAACTAGCTAGAATCTTCCAATTAGAGTCATTCAAACTTCGTCCATCATTGAAATTAGGATTTATCACTTTTGGCATAGTCCAAAACAAAAGAGGAAACCATAATGTGTGTTCTTGAATAAAAACTCATTAACCATTTTTACCTAGTGTTCAACATCTAGGAAAACTGCTTTCTTCACTAAGCAATCAAACAAAAGTATGTTGAGATTTTCAAAACAAAAGTTGAAACACATTTTAAAAAGACAGTATGTTGAGATATTCAAAACAGAAGATTTGCAGACCCACGAAACCTGCAAGGATACGTGGATTCGTATGGGTCAGGGAAAGATCATCATTTATCTATATAAACAAGCCGTTTTGCTACAATTTTACTTACCCTTTGCAAACACATCTCAAGCATTACTAAAAGCTTTCAGTCATAATAATATTTTATCATTATCTTGTTTAAATTCATTCAAAGTGATCAAGCCTAGCAAAGGAAGACCATAAGAAAAGTTGAGTCTTCTCTGTGAAGGTGACGGGAGGCATCCACAGTGGAGGTGGCGCGTGAGAAGGTGAGGTGAAGGTGAGCCGTCACCAGTGGCGCAGCTTCATAGGGGCGGGGGGCGGCCGACCCCCCGAAATTTTTTTTGCGATGTAGGGGTATATAGTTTTCGTGTAGAAAAATTTCGGTATTTTCGGTTTCGCCCCCCCAATTTAATTCGGTTTCGACCCCCCATAGTGTTAGGAAAAAAAAAATTTAGATCCCGACCCCCCACTCGAAAAATCCAAGCTTCGCCACTGGCCGTCACCCATCATCGCGTTCGGTCTTACATAAGCATGTGAAGTTGAAATAAAAGTGTGAAAAGGAAGAGACCTTGTTTTCATACTATTTTGGTAAGCATGTGAAAGCGGAGTTGACTGAATGCTCGAAAACAACACTTACTTCCCGTGCGATAAAAGTGTAGCCTTTAATCATGCTTTGACATCTTTTTCAAACAAATTAAATTTGCTACAGGTTGTCTAATTAACAAGGTTTGATGTTTATCTTAGTTTAAATTACAAACCGTTGCAAGTATTGTTTGTTTGTTTATGACTGCAGTAATGTTTGCGTTACAAACTCGTGAAAGCTTTTGGGTTGTTATCTTGCAACTCGTCAAATATTACTCAATGAATTTATGATCTCATATCAGTATATGGTGTTTAGATCATATAAATATGTCAGTAAAAATTGTTAAGTCATTGGCAAACTGTGTGAAGCCTTTTGTACAAAAAATGTAACAAAGGATAACACAGTCGTCAGTGTATGTAACAAAGGAGTAATTGTTTTACTTATGTTTTTTGGGCATCACAAAATACACACTTAGCATTTGGCTGGATGGGCTGGTTTTTAAAATACTGTACACCAAAATTGTTCTTCTCATATATTTATCTTTCCCAGAATAGAAAGCCTTAAATCATAGCAACATGCAACTTTTACATGATATACTACGTACATCACAACACTGTCACTCTGATCTTAACCACTCCATCTCCGAGAAATTTACATGATATACTACGTACATTACAACACTGTCACTCTGATCTTAACCACTCCATCTCCGAGAAAGTACAAACTAAGCTAAACTACAAAGTGAGTCAATGCCATCATAGGCTTATTTTCTTTATCTTCTATCTATTTTCATAGCCGGAGATGTTTAAAACTCTTCAGAATTGACACTCTCAGGCGACTCGAGAGGGAAGCAAGTGTCATCAGCGCCGTTGGACCATAGAAAATGTGCATAGGATGCAGTATAAAAGGAATTAGTAGGATCAGCGGAAATGGCTTCTAAAAAGGTCTCTTCAGCAGCCCATAAGTCGTTTTTAGCGTGCCATAAAAAACTTGCGTATTTACTTAGTGTCTCTGCGTCCTTTGGCTCTATTTCAGAAGCCTTCTTGAAGTATACTTCTGCTCTGTTTCCCGAATAAAACAAACAAAAATAAATAAAAAAATCAGAATTTGACAAATTTGATGACTTTTATGCCATAAAAAAAAACTATTTACACACCACCCGTTTCTTCAATCTTATCAATCCACAAAATGATTGAATATAACGTTAACGTTGCCGTAAATTAGTTAAATTTGATAGAAATGGTGTAATGAAACTTTGTAATATGTTGTGAACATGATCACTTAAAAGTCAACAAATTTTGGGCAAATAACTAATATGGTCACAAAGCCTTAGAAACTACTCCACAAAAACATTTCTCAATCCTCAACTCGATAAAACTTAACACAAGGTAAGATGAACAAAGATGGTTGTTATTATTGATCCTTATTTAGGTAGCATTATCTTAACTTAAATGCAACCAATATCCATTTTCCTATATGTGAACATTTTTGTAAGATGTTTAACTTTTATTTTCCCAATTTCCATAAAGTAAAACAAAGCTATTAAGCTTTAAAAGAATATGAAGCAAGTCACATGACTATAAAAAGATTGTCGGTAGCCTTTTCAATCCGCTTTATTTGCAGCAAATCCAGCTAAAAAGGGCACTTAGAAAAGGATAATTAACTATGATGCCTTTCAACTAAATCAGAAACTTCATGATTATCAAATGAAAACTAATCTAGTTAGCAAAGTCATTTATAATCTAGTTTGCATAGTCATTATCAGACTCCAAGAAGAACTAATCAGTTTGAAACTATCTTATTACACAACTAACAATCTAATTAGTCCAAAGTGCCTAATCAATCAACGTAATGCTAAAGTGCCAAACACTCTCATTAACAAATAACACTGATTTAAAGGCATGATGAACAACTAAACATGTTTATATACTTATATTTTCCCAAAATTGATAAGAGAGTATGAGATTAGGAATTGTACCTTTTGTGATCATGGGCAAAGAGGTAAAGGAACTGAGCATAATTAGCCAAAAGAAGCGGATTATCAGGCTCTGTCAATAACGCCCTTTGATAAACAAGCTCCGTTTTCAAGTAATCCTCAGTATCCACTTCTTCTTCCATTTTTACCGTCACTGGCGAAACAAACTGTCCCATTGTTTCATGGTCAAGACCACCATCCCCCATAACTCCCCGCATCTCATCAGTTTCAGCCAACATCGACTTCCATAAACGCCATTCCTCATCCTGACCCGAAATGGACTCCTCACCAATTCTACTTGGAACAATCGTTTGATGCTCAATAGACTCATCAAATTTCCCATCCCCATCTGTCCCACTCACAAGGGGGCGAGATTTCCCACCGCCCCCATTAATTCCATCTGTATTAACAAAAAACGTCTTGACTACTGAAGAGTCAAAATCGCTATTTGTTTGATCCTCCTCGGTCATTGAAATAGATTCCACGACCGAGGTAGGCATTGGGGTTGCTATGGTCACATGATTTGCAATCGAGTAAACGCTATAATTCGCTAAAAGGATCATCACATATACCATTAGTGTAGGCGTGTGCGAAAAAACTTGCTGGAACAACCAAACAAATGATGCATTCATTTCCTTTTGAACTCTTACCAATATGGATTGCAAGTCTTCCAAATATAAAATTTCTCGCATTTGTAGAGTGTAACTTTGAAGCTCCTGAATTATAAACACCATTGACGAAAATGCTTTTTTCATTGAACAATAAGCGGATTCACTTGCTTCCATTATCCCCTCTTCTAATCGTTTCTTCTTTTGTATAATTCGCAACGAAAATGGTAATTCCACTTTATTCGCCTTTCTTTCTATACTTCCCAAAATCATATCCATATCCTCATATCCAGACCAATTCGCTGGATAACCAGCGAACTGGTACTGGTTCACATTATGTGATTCTGGTTCCAGAATCACATCTCCAGACCAATTCGCTGATGAGCTAGCGAATTGGTCTGTATTCTTTAATTCTGACGACGAAGCTCTTTCGTCGTCAGACAAATACGAATCAAAATTTGCGCTTACGACTCGTCTAACAGGCCTTTTCGGTCCCGATAAATTTAAGGTTTCACACGACCGAGATCGACTAAGACTCTTTCCAAACATTGGTGCCCGGTGGGAAATCAATGTAAGGTCATTAAAGCTACCTCGTTTTGGTAAAGGTGTCGAAACTGTGGAAGCTAAGGTTTGTGGTGATGAATGTAAAATAGAAGATTGTGACCAATTCAAACACCCCTTCACTACCATTTCTAATACACCTATAACAAAATAGCAAAAAAGAAATAAATACAACATATCATCATTCATATTCATAATATCATCAAACAATGCAAAATGACATGAACAAAAATTTAATAAAACAAAATGTACTAACCTTTTGACAAACTGTTTAAGCGTGGGTCGAATTAAGAAAATAAAGGAGGTTGTGCGGTGATATATATATATATATATATATACACCTACCAATGTTGAATATTCATCACATGGGAAAAAGGCTAAAAAAATCTTTGCAAGTGTTGAATCGAATAATCAATGAGGTTCACATTTTTTATTTTATTTTATTTTATTTTTTGTACTTTTTTCTAAGAGCCGTATGTGCATGGAAGGTGAGGAACCGTGTATGGTAAAAGGATGTAACAGGTGTCGTTTTGTTTTGGGAGTCGGACCTGCGTTTTTTTGTCTAGCTGTTAGATTTGTTGCAATTTAGTACCTAAACGTTTAGACTTTATTAAAAGGCCACCTGTAACTTTACAAGTCAAGTATAATTACAATTCTTCCAAAATTTAGAGCATCCACAATATGATAAAAGGTGAACCGGGCAAACAGAGAGAAAAGATGACAAGGCTTGTGTTCTATAACATTGTGAAATTATCTTTATATTTGTGTCGGCTCGTATCAAGGCGAACGTGAAGATGAACTGGTCATGTTGGGTGGCTAAGCCTTCTCATATTTTCCCTTAATGGTTTTTGTAGTTGTGATCTTGTATTGTTCTTAGTTTAATTTTGTGGCGTTTTTGCCTCCTGGTTTTTTTGTATTGCTCGGTTTGTGAGGTCCTGTTTTGAGTTTCTCTGTATATACGTAATATATAGCCTTTAAAAAAAATTACAATCTGATTCACTACACTGTCTACGAAGGAAGGAACTCAGCGGAAGATCAGTCTGCAAGAAAGGTCTGTCACGTGAGGAATGATTTTCTTTCCCCGTAGTTTAGTTTTGTAATGCATGTCTTGAATGTCCTTGGCATAGTTATTTGTTTTTTATGTAATTTTACGGTGTCAACAAATTTTAGATTAATAGTATTTGAAAATTTAAATTAACTATGAAATACAGCATTTGGTGATGCTTTATAATTTTTTATTAATTAAGCCATATTTATGTATTCTTAAAATAAGATGACGATGTAAAATTTATGAGATATAATGATATAACAGTGATGTGACAATGCATTGAACCCAGTATGGTCTATGCTTTGAGGATACTCGCGAAACATCGTGTTGACCTTCAAAATTCTTGAGACCAAATTACATTGCTTCAAAACGTATATTTTTTTTTTTTTTTTTTTTCTGAAGGTCATAACGCTTTATAAAAATCATTACCAAAAATTTATCTATGGTTAATTACGTCGTCTGATCATTATTTCTTCGAATTTATGAGCACGTAACTTCTGTTACTTTAGTAACTTCTTCTTATGTATAAGATAGTCAACAAGTTATTGTGTCGAAAACTTTGTAAGGTTGTATTCCCATTCGTGTTTTGCTAATCTCTGCCTATCGGGCAAAGGATTAAGCGTAATTAATGAAGATAAAATTTCTTTTTAAATCAAAAAATGCATTTAATGAACATTTATTCATTTCTAAATTACCGTAATTAATCATCACTTTATAAAGTTGTATTCCCATAAGGGTTTTGCTAATTCTTTGCCTAGTGGGCAGAAATTAGCAAAACCCTTCTCATAATACCATGTGTCGCGCATATCTATTTTGAAACAAAAGGAGTACATGTAGTCATATATTAACCTAGATTACTAAGGGCCTTTATTAAAACTTCTTGTTTCAACAGGTATCAAATAGCAATCTAAGAAGTGGGAGGTGCATTAATTTACATGGTGTTTTCCACTTGGTGGGTCCACGTCAAGGGCCTCGATTAAAGGGTTTGGAGGGCAGTGGTGGACTGGTGGCGTCCGGTGTGGGTGCATGTCACTGGGTTTTTATGTTGCAGCTTGCAACGCTGACTTCACGTGTATCTAGATCTACTGTTCACCCGTCTTTATTTTCTACCAAAACGTGAAATTAGACCTACATTTTACTAACATGAAATTTTCTTATGGGCATACGTGTATAAATTAATCACATAAAAAAATAAAAAAAAAAAAAAAAAAAAAAAAAAACTCAAACAAAAATACAGAAAAGTATATTTTTATATGAATTCCTAAGCTCTTTTTTGTGAGTCTTATAATAATTTATTGTGTTTAACTTGTATTCTAAAGTCATAAGTTAGAAAAATCTTTTTACTCCCTCCATATCAAAATTATTTGACAAAAATTGCACAGTTTAATAAAAATGAGTCCATTATAATTTTCAACTAATTAAATAAAATATTCTTTCAATAAATTCTTTTTTTATTACTAAATATGAAAAATGGACAATTAATTTAAGACATTCTAAAAAAATATGAATGATTAATTTAAGATGGAGGGAGTAACATTTATATTTTTAAACAAACATTTATTGTCGACAGCTTTGGACTATTTGTGATACAATGGACGGTCAATATACGTTAAGAAATCAACGGTATCGTGAAGACTTACTAAAATATTTAGAACTTTTTGATAGCATCAACGAGTAAACAAACACTTGCCGTTAAATCGGACCATGTTAAATTGCTTCAGACTCAACGGGTTGTTTGATTTTGAATTATTAGACTTAATATTAAAAAAAAAACTGAATTAATTAAGTCATATAAAAATTGTTTATTCGTTGCTTAATAGAGAAAGATGACTAAAAATATTAAGTAATAAAACTGAGGTTATAAGCATTAAGTCTTTTAATTAAATATGACTTAATAAAAAAATTTAACAAATAAACCTTAAGTTAATTATGTGGTTCGTTTAAATGATGGTCCACTTAGCTGAACCATTTAACAAAATTGTTTTTGATAAATTAGGTTGGAGCTACTTGTTTAAATTAATAGTTAGAAGTTGATGTATTCAAACGAAGCTACTTGTTTTGGAGGAGATTATTTTTGTAACAAAAAGCTTACAGCTTCAAAAAAAACTGTATACCAAATAGGCCAATGATTGTGGATTCAAGTTATGCTTAAAACGTGTGAAATATATTTTGATATAAATATTGTAAGATAGTTAGTTGTCGTCTCAAAAATATATGTTAAGCTAGTTGAGAAACGTATGTTAAGTTGTACCGTAAATATAAATTATTTTAATTATTTATACGAAAGTGTCCTAATCAAAATTTGTTAATTTGTCAACTTCCTATTTGTAAAGTATGAGTGGTTATTTTTGAAGAAGTAACAACATTATACGTGTCACAACAAGTTACACTTGATATTAGGGCTGAGCATCGGGGAAAAACCGGACCGAGGACCGAGAACCGGAAAACCATAGACCGAGACCGGACCGAATATGGTCGGTCCGGTCTCGGTCCGGTCTCGGTCCGGTCCAATTAGGCAAGTTTTTTCAGGTTTTTGGTCGGTCCGGACCGGACCGACCGGACCCAGGACCGAATTTGGCAAAAGGCTTAGACCGAGGACCGGACCGAATGTGGTCGGTCCGGTCCGGTCGGTCTCGGTCCGGTCGGTTTTGTCGGTCGGTCCGGTCCGTTTGCTCAGCCCTACTTGATATTGAAAGAACGAAAAGAAAATGTTCGCCATTATTGCCGTGGAACGTGCGTAATGTTCTGAAAACGAGATACACGTGTAAAAAACCAACGCGTTTCGCCATTGGAAGTTTCTTTTGTCCAATTAGGGATTTTCAAAAGAATATATATGAAAAAACTTTTTTTAGGCAGAATTACATATATATCTTTTCAAAAATAAATAATTGCATATATGTATATCCTTTGTGCAAGTTTTTTATACACATAACATAATGGTTTTTATGCATAATTTGAATATATATGCAATTATGCATTTTCGAAATGATATATATGCAAAAACCCCTATTTTTTAAGTATGCAATATGATATTTACGGGGTGCTTGATTGGGGGTTAAGAGGGTGTGAATAGAAAAGGAAATAATTAAAGGTGCTTGTTCGGAGGTAAAGAATGCAATCAATACCTGATATTGAGTAATCAACCATTACCCAACAATTTGAGGACTAAAGTAATCAATACCGTATTGAATAACCATATCTTATCACTATCATCTTCATCACATCACCACCTCCACCTCCGGCAACTACTACCACCACCATCCCGTAGATTATCATCACCATCACCTCCGGCAACCACCAACACCACCATCAGCCACCATTCCGTATGTATATATATATATATATATATATATATATATATATATATATATATATATATATATATATATATATATATATATATATATATATATATATATTTCTTATTTGTTTGATTTGAAGAATTAGGGCACACCTTCCTCAAATACTTGTGCTTGGTTAGTTAGAGGTAAGGGATTGATTACCCCGTACTGGGTAATCAACCATTATAGAGTAAATTGGGGGGTAAGGTATTGATTACCACCTCACTCATTCCTTTGCATTCTCTTACCCTTACCATTTCCCTTTCCCCACTTTAAACCAAGCGGACCCTTATTATTTGTAATAATCATTAAATGGAATTAGGATGCATTTATTGATGATGATGATCGAAAAAGAAGCGGATGACGATGATGATCGGAAATGGAGATGGCGAAGGGGAGATGGTGGTGGTGGCGGAAACAAGCAACAACAATGGCAAAGGTAATACTCATTGTATTCCTTAGTATTTCCATTATCTTTTCTATTGCTTAACTTCAACCAAACACCCCCTTATTGTTGTGAAATGTGAAAAGTAAGATTAAAGAGTTCGAGGAAAATGAGAGAATCATCGTTATTTACTGGCGATTCTAAATAACAATAATATAATACTAAATAATAATTTTTATATACTAAATAAGTACTTGTGAAACCCTGGTGCCTTAGTAATATAATACTATGGTAGGAAATATACATAAGCTAATAATATATTTGCAACATTTCTCTTCGAATATTTACCGTTTATCATTGTTATAGATTAACTAATTAAAATCCTTATTAAGAAAAACTCAATGAGATAAATAATAATAATATATTTTTCTATGCACACATGTTCTCCTCGGGTCTTTGAGCGTGCTCAGATTTCATTTGATGTGGCACTTCATTCTTCTCTTGAGCGTATTGTCACTGCTTCTAGACATGGTTTTAGTGATTGGCAATGGAGGCTTGCCACCTTACCTTTTGCATTTGGAGGGCTTGGTGTGTACTCTGCAGCTGATGTCTTGAACTATGCATTCCTTGCGTCTAGACTCCAATCTGCTAGCTTACAGACTAAGCTCCTCAAACATTCTGGTATTGTAACTCCTGGGCCTTCCTTTGATGATGCCTTGTGTGCTTTTAATGCAAAAATGGAGATTGATCTTTTCAGTAATCCAAGTGAGATCGTTGCCCCCAAACTCCTGAAGAAATTGGCATATATATATATATATATATATATATATATATATATATATATATATATATATATATATATATATATATATATATATATATATATTTCACATGTGTTACTCAAACGGTTAAATCCACTTTTTCCCTATCTACTCGGCAGATAGCGCTATGGAGATCGCAAATGGAGGACCACACTTCGGACTGGCTTAGGGTGGTTCCGATATCTGGGTTGGGACAGACTATAAATGCTAGGACTTACTGGTGTGTTATGTTATCAGCTAGGTGTTCCCCTATTCTCTGTACAGATGCCATGCTTAGCTTGTTCCAGGGTCTTTACTGGGGATATTTATGGGGACCATGATGTATCGTGCGTTGGTATTATTGGTATTAAATATCGGCACAACGTGGTGTATGATGTCCTGGTTGATATATGTTCTCGTTCTGGGGTTTTGGCTAGTAAAGAGGTTGACATTGGGCGTAGTGGGGAAAGGGACAAACCATTGCGTCCAGCTGATATGTTGCTCTACTCGTGGGACGGAGGACTTGATGTATGTGTTGATTTGACAGGGTCATCGCCCTTGACGCAAACTGGTATGGTTGATTTTGTGTCGGGTCGTGCGGTGATTGAAGCTGCACAACGTAAACGCGTCAAGTATGAGGCTAAGTGTGCAAATATTGGATGTGTTTCTCCCCTTCTCATTCTTTTCTTTTGCGAAACTTGAAAATGATGCGGTGACCTTACTGAAGCGAATCCGAAAGTTCTCTATGACTTAAGATATTGGGGCACGTGCTGCTATTCATATTTTTAGTAGAATTTTTGTTATAGCTAAAGGAGTTGGGGCTCAACTGGTATTTCGGCTCCCTACTAATTTCTTGTAAATCTTATGAGTTTCTAATAAACCAATGGTTTTATAATAATAATAATAATAATAATAATAATAATAATAATAATAATAATAATAATAACATATTTTTAGTATGATTGGTTTTGTTGTAGCTAGAGGTGTGGGGGCTCAGTTAGTATCTCGGCTCCCCACTAATTTCTTGTAAAATCTTATTTGTTTTTCAATAAAGTGATGGTTATAATAATAATAATAATAATAATAATAATAATAATAATAATAATAATAATAATAATAATAATAATAATCAATGTTGCAAAAATCGGTCAACTCGGCCTTGTAATCGGCGATTATAAGGCGCACGACCTTTCACCTTGTTGATTTTTTAAGGTAATCGGCCTTGTAATCAGCGATTACAAGATAATCGGCCTTGTAATCGGTTATTAATTGCTACAATGCCTTCAACCGCCTCACTACCGACTCACGATTTTTGCAACATTAATAATAATAATAATAATAACAGCAACAACAACAGCAACAACAACTTGATGGGAAAAAGAGTGCAGTGTGAATAGTGCTCATTCTCAAAGTATATATCTTTCAAGGGTAAAAGCTATAAAATACCATCGTACTTTCAAAAAGGTACCAAGTTGAACCATTTACTTTTTTATTGCTTACTTGACTAACGAACTTTCAATTTTAATTCGACTCGAAACATTTCTTTATACCGTTAGTCATCATGTGGCAACGTTAGTCCTTTTACTCAACGAACGTTTGTAAAGTTGGTCCTTTTATACTAACGACTGTTTTTAATTAACTAAAAATTTGGTTTTTCTTACGTTTTCATACTTATTCGCCCGGTTTTACACGTTTTGATCCGTTTTCATACGTTTTGGCCCCGTTTTACAAGTATTCGTCCGTTTTTACACGTTTTCGCCTGATTTTACACGTTTTCATCCATTTTTACATGTTTTCGTCTATTTTTGCATGCTTTCATCCAGTTTTTCACGTTTTCGTCCATTTTTACACCTTTCCACCCGGTTTTACACGTTTTAGTCCATTTTTACACATTTTCATCCATGTTTTACACGTATTCGCATGGTTTTACACGTTTTCATCCATTTTTGCACGTATTCGCCTAGACAAAAATGTGTAAAAACGGACGAAAACATGTAAAAGTGGATGAAAACGTAGAAAGAGGATGAAAATGTGTAAAACCAGGAGAAAACGTGTATAAACGGATCAAGCGTGTAAAACCAGGCGAATGCGTGTAAAAAATGGATGAAAGCGTATAAAAACGGACTAAAAAGTGTAAAACCGGACGAAAACGTGTAAAAACGGATGAAAAAGTGTAACGAAGGATTAAAACGTGTAAAACTGTACGAAAACGTGTAAAAAAGACGAAAACGTGTACAAATAGATGAAGACGTGTAAAACCACACGAAAACGTGTAAAGACGGACGAATACGTGTAAACGGGGCAAAAACGTACGAAAACGGATCAAAACGTGTAAAACCGGCGAATAAGTATTAAAACGTATGAAAACATAAGAAAACCCAAATTTTTAGTTAATTAAAAACAGTCGTTAGTATAAAGGACTGACTTTGCAAACGTTCGTTGAGTAAAAGGACTAACATTGCCACATGATGACTAACAGTATAAAAAAATGTTTCAAGTCGAATTAAAATTTGAAAGTTCGTTGGTCAAGTAAGCAATAAAAAAATAAATGGTTTAACTTGGTACTTTTTTGAAAGTACGATGGTATTTTATAGCTTTTACCCATATTTCAAACGTCAAAAGTTAATCTTCTGAATCAGTTGCTCAGACACTTTTGCCAGCAAATATTTTGTAATAAAATCCACGAAATAAATAATTGATGCTATAAATAAGTCTTGCAAAATGATAAAATATGTGTGTAACTTCTAACCTAATATCAAATGCATTGATTGAAAAGTATACATTGCTAGTATCAGTGCTATAAGAGAAAAATACGCTTACCTGATGCATATTAATTAATAAAGCATCAATTGCACTTAGGGCTGAGCATGTGAGCTTCAAAACCGAACCGACAAAACCCACCGACCCGACAGCCCGTCGGTTAGGTTCGGTTTCGGTTTAGGTTTTTCACGATTTTTGGTTTCGGGTTCGGTCAGGTCGGTTTGACCAAAAACCGACAAAAACACACCTAAACCGAACCGAACCGACGGACCCGACATAAAACTGAACCAAACCGACCATATTCGGTTCGGTTTCGGTTTAGGGTTTTCACATTTTTCGACTTTTGGTTTTATCGGTTCGAGTCAGGTTGGGTCGGTTTTAGACCGATTCTCAACCCTAGTTGCACTTGTGTATGATACTTGAGGTCCAATTATTTTTTTAAACATATGCAAAAACAATATAATACATGACTAATTAAAACATATAACTCAAAGTGGGGTAGGAGGGGGACCATTAGAGCAAACGGTGTGGTGACACGAAGCCCTCACCATTCTTACGTAGCATGCTCGCTGTTTTTTGCCGCTATACAGGGGTGGCTCATTGTTTGCATCTCGCCGTTTAAACGAAGCAAATACGACAAAAAAACTTTTGGTAAAATCCTACCATTTAATATTTAGCCGCTGCATTTTTTAAAAATATATCAATTACTTTTTTCTTTTCTTTTCTTAATTAATCCCACTTTACACACAATAAATAACACACCATTTTACCAACAATTTTCACACAATTCTCTACCAAAAATCATTACTTTCAATATATAAAAACACACACACAAAAAAAGTCTCAAGGTCCATATGACGGGTATTTTATTTCACTTCTCAACTTTAACCCACAACAGTACTCGACTTCTTCGAACCCCTCGAATCCGTCTACCTCATCGTCAAAAAACTCAAATTCTTCCTCGCAAATGATTCCACCATTTGATACGCAAACACCCGATCAAAGTTATCAACTACAACTTGCATATCATCAAAACCAACCACAAGGATTCCAACATTTCCAATATCCAAGAAATGCACCACAACAATTCTTTCAACCACAATTTTTTCAATCCCAACCATAATCCTTTGAATCACAATTCAAAGTACCACAACGCCCATCATAAGACGCAAAGGATGTACGACGTAAACGAAAAAAAAATCATGAAACTGTAAAAAACGAAGAAAAAAAATTCACTTATGGTGAATTTGGACGCGGGCAACGAGGATGACATGGAGGAAGTGACAGTAGCGAATACCCGTTGGAGACGCGACGAAGAATTGTTGCAAGCCGAGACTTGGGTGGAACTTTCCCAGAACTCCGAGATTGAAATGATCGTTCCGACGAAGCGTTTTGGAACCATATTATGGAGGATTTCATACCAAAAATATGTTCTCAGAGAAATAGAGCAGGCTTAACCGTGATTGCCAAAAGTTCAACACTATTTACAAGCATGTAAAACGTAGAAGCAATGATGTTGATCTTACCGATAATGCAAAGACCAATTTTAGCCAACGCTTTGGAGGAAGAAAATTTTCATATGTTCACGCGTGGCAGGTTTGAAACAATACCTAAAATGGGGCGCGGAGGCCCCGATTGATTTGGTGAATCTCACTGATCTATTCTACCCTGATTCGAGACCTCGTCCTGCCGGCAAACCTCGGCCTGCAAAAAAAGTCAAGTCGGTGGAAACGTCGAGCATCAGGGAGCTCCGAGGGGGAGTCAAACGGAGTCTTTTTCGAGACTTTTATCTTTCGATTATAGATACAAAGCTGAAACAGTCACAGCCGCGTACGAGGCGAGGAGACAGAAAGAACTGGGGTACCTGGAGTGTAGAGAGTTGGAGTCTCATACTTGATCCCGAAACAATTCCACCGCACAAAGCCTCTTACATCCGGAGGAAACAAGAAGAAACAATGAAGAAATATCCGTCGAAAAAAATGTATTTCTTAAGTTTCATATCTTTTTATTCCGTATCGTTATTTTTATGTTTCATATGTTTTTTAAGATTTCTATTTAATTTTATTTTATTCCGGTGTTAGACCTATATTTAGTGATTTTTTATAGCTTTAAGGGTGGTGTCAATCATTCCAATACCTTTTAACCCACCAATAATATCATTCCACTTTATTCATATTTTTTTCATATCTCTCAACCCTTTTTAGTAACAACCATGATTTCATACCTCAACTAATTTTATTTTTTTATTTTCATAAATTATATTAAACAATTTAATGAAAACATAAATATTTCATTAATAATTACAAGAACATTAATTGGCTCGCGACGCGAAGGACCTTCACGGTGGTCAATAAACGGGTCGAACTCACTTGTCATTGTTATATTATATTGGCTTGGATTTATCGGTTGTGGAGATTGGGTATAATGTTGTTGTTGAAGGTATTGTGGATTCATCGGTGGTGGAGGTTGGGGATAGTAGGCCGATTGAGGACTCATTTGGTGTTTAGGGTATTGCTGATTCATCGGTGAAACTTGCGGACGAACGTCCACGAAAGCCCCGTCCACGACCTCTTGTTGACGATGAAACACCTCTTGATTTTCTTTGATCCATGCTACACTTTTTTTTTAAAGTATGAGATATTGGAGGAATTTTTATTTGAATTGAAAGTATACAAATGTAATGTTAAAGTCTAGTATATAAAGGATTTTATTTTTTATTTTTTATTTATTTTTTGGTTGTTTTAAACCTCAAACAGTTACTTCCTTTCCAAATGGTGCAAATAATAAATGCCCAATGGTATATTTTTTTCCAAACCGTTGAATTATTCTTTGCTGCCCAAATTATGCCGCTGCTTATACCGTGAAAGTGGCGGCGGTGTTTACCGCCGGTATGAAGCATGCCACTGCTCATACAGCTGCCACTCTAAACCTTTAAGTCTTTAAACCTTACTTTCGTTTTAACAACTTTTTAATTTTAATCCTTAAAGACCGAGAAGTTTGTCAATATATGATAACCACCAAAAAAAACAAAACACATCAACACAAAACCAACTTTGCCGCCATTAACAACCTCAACCATATTTCAAAAACCCAACCAACTATAACCGCCAAAACCAACCACAATGACAACACCCATAATTCCTATCACCTCATTATCGCCGCACCACCGCGTATCGCGCCCATCTCCACCCACTTCCATAACGGTCAATAACGACCGATACTTTGCGAACCACCCCACACTTCTACTCCTCAACCAATGCTCAAATCCAAAACAACTCAAACAAATACACGCCCAAATGCTCCGTACCGGGCTGTTCTCCGACCCCTTTTCGGCTAGTACGCTAGTCTCGGCTTTTGCCCTTTCTGATTTTAGAGAAATTGGTTATGCACATAACGTGTTTGATGAAATTGCTAAACCGAATGTGTATAGTTGGAATGTGCTTATTAGGGCTTATGCGTCGAGTGAAGAGGCGATTGAAAGTGTTTTGCTGTTTAAAAGGATGATTTGTGGCGGTGAAGTGTTGCCTAATAAGTTTACTTATCCGTTTGTGATTAAAGCGTGTGCTGAGATGTTGGATGTTAGGTTAGGGGAGGTGTTTCATGGGATGGTTGTTAAGATGTCACTTGGTTCAGATGTTTATGTGCTTAATTCTCTAATACATTTTTACGCGTCGTGTGGGTGTTTGGATTTGGCGTATAGGGTTTTTTGTAATATGCGTGTGAGGGATGTTGTTTCTTGGAATTCTATGATTACGGGTTTTGCACATGGTGGTTGTGCTGATGAAGCGTTGGAGTTGTTTCGTGAAATGCAAGGTGGGAGTTTGAAGCCAGATAAAGTGACGATGATGAGTGTGTTGACTGCTTGTACGAAAAAGTCGGATTTGGAGAATGGGAGATGGGTGCATTCTAATATCGAGAGGAATGGGCTTGGAGGGAGCCTGAAGTTGAATAATGCGTTGCTTGATATGTATACAAAGTGTGGAAGCTTGGAGGATGCTAAAACATTGTTTGAAAAGATGCGTGAGAAGGATATTGTGTCGTGGACAACTATGTTAGTTGGGTATGCGAAATCGGGGGATTATGTTACAGCTAGGAAGCATTTTGATATGATGCCTAGTCAAGATATAGCTGCGTGGAATGCATTGATCTCGGCTTGTGAACAAAGTGGTAACCTGAAAGAAGCATTGGCTATTTTCAATGAACTAAAAGTGAGCAATAAAGCGGTACCTGATGAAGTTACTTTAGTTAGTACTCTCTCAGCGTGTGCTCAAGTGGGTGCTATGGATGTCGGTGGGTGGATCCATTTGTATATCAAGAAACATAACCTAAAGCTCAGTTGTCATCTTGCAACCTCACTGATTGATATGTATTCAAAGTGTGGTGATCTAAACAAGGCTTTAGAGGTGTTCAGTTCTGTTGATAACAAAGACGTGTTTGTTTGGAGTTCGATGATTGCTGGTCTTGCAATGCATGGTCATGGAAGAGATGCGATAGATTTGTTCAGCAAAATGCAAGAATCCAACATCAAACCGAATGGTGTCACTTTCACGAATTTACTTTCCGCTTGTAGCCACACAGGATTAGTGAAAGAGGGCCAGAAATTCTTCAAGATAATGGAGCCCGTTTATGGAATTATCCCTGGCGTCAAACACTATGCTTGTATGGTGGATATGTTGGGACGTGCGGGTCATTTAGAAGAAGCTATAGAGTTAATAAAGACAATGCCAATGGCTCCTTTGGCTTCTGTTTGGGGCGCTCTGTTAGGTGCATGCAAACTCCATCTAAATGAAGAGGTTGCTGAGCAAGCTAGTGCTCGTTTGCTTGAATTGGAACCATGGAACCATGGGGCATACGTGCTTTTGTCTAATATATATGCAAAATTGGAAAAGTGGGATAAAGTTGCTAAATTAAGAAAGCGTATGAAAGATGTTGGATTAAAGAAAGAACCAGGGTGTAGCTCGATTGAGGTAGATGGCAGTTTTCATGAGTTTATTGTTGGAGATAACACACACCCACAATCCAAAAGAATATATTCCAAGTTAAATGAGGTTTTTGAGAAGATGAAGTTAATTGGGTATGAGCCAAATAGGTCTCAAGTGCTTCAGTGTGTTGAAGAAGAAGATATGCAAGAACAAGCCTTACATCTTCATAGTGAGAAGTTAGCGGTTGCCTTTGGACTTATTAGTTTGAAAAAAGGTCAACCAATTCGGGTTATGAAAAATCTTCGAGTTTGTGGGGACTGTCATACTGTTGCTAAGTTGATTTCAAAGGTTTATGACAGAGAGATTTTGCTGAGAGATCGTTACAGATTTCATCATTTCAAAGCAGGGGACTGCTCATGTAATGACTATTGGTAACTGGTGAATTTTCGATTTAAGAATTTGTACAAGGAGTTTGATAGATTATAGAACCTGGTCCATATAAGATGATTCTAGATGATATAGAATTGTGAAATATCTGTATTAATATGATAATAATACTTTTGTTTAGCTAAACACCAAATGTGTCAAATTGTTAATTTCCATTTTTTAGCTGTTAATATCCATAGTAGTTACTTATGATTAATAATGGTCAAAGTATGTTTACATGTCAACTTAACTCAAGCGAAACTCTTTTCATCTGTTATCCCACCTAACCCACTCCGTTCGCCATCTTTGATTTTGCTATGATTTGAGACTGGCTGAAGAGTCACATTTAGCAACAAATTTATAGCAACCACAAACCTAAAAATGGAGATTAAACTGCAGAATGCAGAACACCATTTCCATTATGCTCACCAACTTCCAGACAGTCATAGGTTCAAGTTCTCATTTGAGTAAATGTCTTGGCCCTAAGACTGCAGCACTGCATCACGATGCACTAAACTACTAATTTAGGATTCAGTCAACTCATGTGTGACGAGAATATCACTCTACTGGTAGTTTGGTACGTATTACGAGTTCATAGAAACCAAAAAGAATGATAATCAGAATCCCAGAAGTTTCATGACATCTAGAGATTTAAAACGCAGGATTTACAGCTCTTAATTTGCAAGCTCAAAATTATGTACCTATTAAACTAAACTTTAGGCCCCAACGAGAGGTAACTTGTCTATGTACATAAACAACCTCTTTGAGTTCTCTGTCGAGATTATGGCTTGCTCAATTATGTCACTGCTTTCAACACAGGTCCAGAGATCAGTTAAGTTCACTCCTTTCAAACTTTTCCTGCAGAATGGGCATGATTGTGATCGCCCATGCCTAGAAAACAAAAACAAAGGTCACTATTCGCAAGAAGTTAGGATACCTTTTACAGAAACTTATTTCAAGCTGAAAACCTAAAAGTTTTAGCTTGAAATAGTGAAAAATTAGAGAAAAGGATTCAGATGTATAATAAACAATTGATCTTAAAACATAAACCTGTAATCCTAAATTACTGAAATGGTCAACAGTTGACCAATATTATTAAACTACTTCAACCAATCGTAGGTTGAGCATTGTTACAGGTTTCTTCAAAATGGACAAAATGTGGATTATCTAATTTGTGTAACATGTAGGCATGATAATGGTCATCTTTAGACTAGTAGTAATAAGAAAATGACGAGGTTTGCTATGCCTATGTGGCACGCCAAAGACGCGTCTTCCCTTGTTACCCTCACCCTGAAGACGCGTGCTATGCTATGACTATGGGAGAACTCAGTCGTTCAGACGACCGAGTTGTGTATTTGTTGTTGTTGTTGTTGTGTGTGTGTTTATTAAATGGTTTTTGTGGGGTATATTTGTGTTTAAGTGGGGTATGTTGGTGGTGAAGTACTCAAGTTGGTTGTGGAGAAAGAAAATGACGTGACGCTAAGATGGCGGTGGTGAAGTTGGTTGTTATTGCCACTAGTCTTAGGGTCAAATATTGACTTTCATGCTAGCTGCGACAAAGCTACGAAAGTTATCCAGTCAAAGTGTAAGCTATAAAAAAAGAAAAATTAATCTTACCAATCACGATAGCACTTCAAGCATAGTGAATGAGTACAGTTGGGCAACACCACTTTGCCATTTGTTTCCATGCAAATCCCGCATTCGGCTTCTCTTTCTACATCTGCATCTGAGAGCTTTCCATTGCCCAACTCGTCCATTCGTGAGTATTTCTTCAACAAAATCTCCTTCTGTTTCCTCTCCTCCAAATCCGTGATCCCACTTTGGAGTTGCATAATCGAAGGAAATACAACACCTGTTCACATAAACTCATACACTTCATGAATTCCTAACACCAAGTTCCAACACGAATTTACACATTTCCAGTTTCTCACCATAAAATTGCCTGAGACTTGCCCTTTTTTCATGAACATGCATGGTTGTTTTTCCATCAGCATATATCTGTATCATTAAGCATTTTGCAATTTATTTGTATTTGTCCACGAAGTGCTTAACAACATGGGTTGGAACCCAATTAGCTCGTGTCATGTGCCGCCTCACTCAATCGCAACCAATCATGTCATCTGCATTATGCCAACATGAATGGATGGAACTAGAGGTGTTTGGGATTGTTATTTGGTGGAGATTATCTCATTATTGAGTTTGCAAAACTCAAATAATCAGAAACGATAGTTATGAGAAAACATTTGAAAAAAGTGATGATCTGCATTCTTCTCAGAGATAGAGCAAAATTTTGAAAATCCGCATTTCATAACTTTTCAAAAACCATTTTCTAACACCTATATTAAACATTCACTTTAGTAAGTGGACAAGTTACATAAGGTATCAGACTATCAGCATGACCTCAACGTAACTAAATCCTGAAACAAATACAATAAAATGTACCATATAAATAAAAACACGGATTAAACCAAAAGCTCCTGCAATTTTACAATCTGCCCACGGAAAAAGACACGGGAAAAAGTCTGCAGCTGGACTAAAATACAGTCTCATTTGAATACATCCTCCATTATCATCCTTAATTGTATTTAATGCCCTGAATAACATCACAAAATCATCATAAATTCACAATTCCTGATGCCAAACTAGAAAAAAGTCAACATGTGACCTTATATACGAGGTTGTTTAAGATTTTGCTTATTGAGTGCTCATTTGTTTAGTGTCAAAGCAAATCACCTCTTTGAAGTGTTTACTTAAAATTGTTTGTCTGGTTTTTAATGGGGCGTTTGACATTGCGTTTTCAAAACAGATTATGCTTTTGCAAAAACTGCTTTGTATCTCTAAGAAAATGCAGATAAGCACTTTTTTCAGGGAAAAAAAAAAAAAAAAAAAAAAAAAAAAAAAAAAAAAAAAAAAAAAAAAAAAAAAAAAAAAAGCTTCCCAAACATTATTTTCTGATTATTAAATAATCTCTTCAAAAACACAATCTCAATCGCCCTCTAAATAAGCACTCTCTAGATCATGGTACACACTAAACAGCTAAACATCAAGCCAAACAGTGAAAATCCCACAATCTACCAATAAGAAAACTAAATTCACCATTACAAAGCACTCAAAACATTATAAACTTTACTTGAACCACAAATAATCATCACACACAAAGACATAAACCCTATAAAAACATTTAAAAAAAAAAAAGTACTTACAAAGTATTAGCATGTTGAATATCAGCTTCAAGAGCTTTAAGTGAATCCTTATAATTTTTCCTCATTACTACTAAACTGTACTTCAAGAGAAACAACACTTGAATCAAAATAAAAACCCCATGAAAATTATTCAAACACAAATTTCGATAGACATTGAAAATCCCAAAGTGTTACTGATTTCGATAAATGCACTTTTGTTTTGCCTCGAAAAATATGATTGATATCTGCGCCTAGTAATGCCACTACGACTCACGATTCTTACTTTCTTACATCAGAACTGTGCACTTTTTATTCTTTTCAGTTTTTATATATTACTTTATTTATTCGTTTAAATACTTTTGTTATTACTCCGTATTTTTACTATTTCATTCAGTTTTTATTTACTAAAATAAGTTTTGCCATTGTGTGAGTTTTCGTGCATAATAATACATTCTATCTTTGTTTGGATGCGTATCGTGAGCTTATCAGTTGTCATTTTTATTATCTTTTACTTTGCATGTTTACAAACTTGTCATATATAAAAGTAGAAAAAAACAAACATTTATAACACAAGACATTTTTATGTTGATGCATCTTCGTTTTCGCATTTTTCTTCATGTCTTTAGAGTTCCAAAACTTTTGCAACGTTTTAGTTTATGCAACGAGTTTTTGGGAGGTTTTGAAGCAATTAACGTCTGGTGTTTTGCATGCATTGATTTGAAACAAGCGACTAACGTTTGCAATTTTTTAAACGTTGTAAAGGAAATGTTATTTGTGGTACAAACAACTAGCGTTTACACCAAGTAGAGCTACACATTTAGATTATTAAACACTTTTATATAAATAATAAATACGAGTAATAACCAATTGCTTCCAACTGCTTATTCTTGTTAGTGCTTCAAGAGGGACCTTGGTGATTCACATTTACTACATCACGTACCATGTAAAAGTTCTTGGATTTTCATACCCGTAAATATGAGGGGCCTTGGTGAATCATTCGGTTTTAAGTCAACCTAAACATATTTACAGGTATGGCATAAACAAGGAAATTGATTTGCTCACTTTGAAAATTGATTAGGACACTCCATATGTGCATTAAATACTTGTATAATATTAAATATTCTGCTTCAATTTTTGTATCTTAAGTGTGCAAATAACTTTTTAGAGTGTGCAAATCATTAGCCTATAAACAAGGGTACGGTCATATTAATATAATTCATTCCTTTTGGTATATAACTTGAGGTTTATTTTATGAAAGAGTTGTGTTATACAAACCCTCCGTATATTGTCACATCAGAGGGATTTGGTCAAACCATACAATCCGCGATGCATACTATACGAATCGGTGATGCGTGCAATCAAATAACTTGCACTTTATGAAAAAGGGTGCAAAATAAAAGTTTGTTGATGGTGCAAGTTTTAACTTTTTCACTGAATGTGACATGTGTACGGGAATAGTGGATGGAATAGACCTCTTCGTGGGCCAAAAATAGTGATCGAAATGGCCAACCCGTATACAAACAAGAAGAGGCGTATTATTGGGTTGCGATATTTGTTACTCAGTCTTGTTCAAACAAAAAAGATATTTGTTACTCAGTAACTAAATTTATTTACGATCAAAGGACGAAAAGTAGATACAATATCAAAATATGAAACCAAAATAAATATCATTTTAAAAACACACTAAACTAAAAATATTGTGTGAAATGAGATACACAAATATGCATACTAATCTATCTATCTTTTATATAATAAAATAAAACCCTTATTGAAATTTTTTCATTTCAAAAAAATCAATTCATTCTTTTTTTAGTAATAATTTTTTTCTATTATTATTTTGTTTTCGATATTGAAAAATAATTAATCATAATTATTTCCTAATTTGTCAAAAAAAACTAGAAAAAAACGTTTTAGTAATCACATAAAAAGAGAAACCAAAATACACATGGGCCTCTATGTTTTTTTTTATAATTTCAAGTGACAAATGTAACTTTATAATAAAAAACGGACTCCCTGTCATCACCCCATATTTACTCACCATTTTCATCCCATACCGAAATCTGGTTTGATGAACCACCAAATCACTTCCATCCACCATCACCACCAACCCGATCCCCAAATTCATACCCAATTTATTATTTTTCTTCTGAATAATACAAGCTACAGTCATTTGGGTAACGAGAACAGTTTTTTTTTTTTTTTTTTTTTTTTTTTTTTTTTTTTTTTTTTTATTGTTGACAGATGGCATTTAAATGTGAATTAGGATTTTTTGGTCAAATTAAATGTTGATTTAGGGCCAGATTAAAAAGGATGTTATTTTTAATTACATTTGCAACAAGTATGGTTTTCATTTCATGATCCAAAAACAATTAGACGAAGGTTTAAAAGATAAATACTAAAAATGCTACTATGTTGTTATCATTTAAATATTGTTAAGTTTTTACTGATTTTTGATAGTATATCTAAATACAAGATAAGTGTTACAATATCTAAGATATATCTTCTCTTAAATAATCAATCAACTCTATGCCTTATATATAGTTAAACAACCCATGATTTTGTATACATTCTTCTGTCTAATACTTTTGTTACACTCTTAACAGGTTATACAATGTCAATTACACCTCTTTAAGAGATCAGTGGGGAAAAGAAACGGTGGAATGTTAAGGTGAAGATTACATCCATGTAGAATAATACTTAACAAACAACAATCAATTCAGGCTATCTAGAATTGATATGATCTTGATAGACGAACAAGTATCATTAACTAAGTAATCTCATATATCAATGGTTCTACCTGATTTTCATACTCTTTTACAAGAGGATGGGCTACAAACCTGCATCACATTAATTGTATTTTTATCATACATAAAAATAACATCTTTGGAATTAATTACTATATCCAACTAAGTATTCTCCTTATTTAAGTGTTAGATTTCATTGAGCAATACATGTTTACGAGGATATTAGACTATGTTTCTTTTAATTTTGTGACATGAGATTCTTGACTTCCTCACAACTTTATACAACAACACTATAGTATAGAAAAATGCAAAATTTTGACTTGGTGGGTACTTTTAAGAAAACTTTGAGTTTGTATATGTAGGATACACCCATTCATAGGGGTATTATCATCGATGCCCATAATGTGTTAATTGGTAATCGATCTTGAACAATCCAGTTTTACCATGTGGTATGATTACCCTATCTCTCAAAGATACTAATCTCTTACTACTCTTTTGCAGACGTTTGAAATCATCATATTTGAAACATCGCAAACGTGGAAAGGTATGTTCTAAATCATATCTCTTTCTCTCTCCAAACTCATATATACAATGATCGGCCAATCAGGTGTTAGATAAATTATTTGCAGTTAATGTGTTATTCGTTTGCTTTGATATTGTATGCTCGAGCTATTTTTTTGTTATATTATTAATAGCCTGATCACTTTATATTTTATGTTTATATCCATAAAAGAGGCGAGTCAGTGGATGAGAAAATCAAGCGACTTGATGGAGAACTTTCTAAGCATAAAATATCCCATTGATAGTTTTAGGAAAAAAAATTCATATATACTAGGAGAATAATAGTTAGGACAGTTAACATATTTATATGGACCAGCATATATTAGTTACCTTATGGTATATGGGCTATCGTCATCAGCAATACCAAGTAATATTACTAAATTCTGTAATTTCAAGCACCTAAAGTAAAGTAGTACATAATTCAATAATCCAACTGGAATCAAAGGCCAGTTCTAGATCAGTTTCTATTAGCCTTTTTATGAAAAATCTGGCATGGTATGCATAATTCTATAATAGTATAATATAAGAGTAAGAAACCAATAAGATTATATATTTGTGTGTGCAAGGTTCTCCGCCAATTGGAAACCTGACTAATTATTAATTCGAGATTCAAATTTCTCACCTATTTCTTTAATATATGTGATGATTTATAACTTTGCATCATTCTTAAAGGCAGTCTCATAAACATAATAAAGATTTCATTTTTTTTATACGCAGGGTTATTAGACAAATTCCCTGTAGCAAGAACAATACTTAAAATTATGGAAACAATGGACAGACTAATGGAGTAGCCACCAACATAATGTGATAGTAGCGGTGGCGAGTAACCCTAAGCCACTAAACAACTCAGACGACATAACAAGGTATTAAATATTCATATCCCAATGTTCAAATTAAAGTTGGAAACCTATCAAAATTAGTTTTGAGTACAATATGAGTAGAAACATAAGTTTATTAACTTGAGTTTGATACAAAGTCATTTATTTTGAGTTCCTTGTGATAAATAAGACTAAGCGGAGCATTCTGAGTGTGTATATAGGTTTGGTCAATAGTTATACATTGATAACATAGTGTCAAAGAACAACCTTTAACAACCTAAATAGGATAACGTAAAAAAGTGAGTCTGGTCCAATAGTGTCGAAAACCAACATTTGTGCACATTGTTAGGATGGACCATGGATTGTCTCTTGGCTGCTATTTGTTTTGATACAACCTCTTTTATGGTGTTTGGTAATATTTGGTTGATACGTCATGTTAGATATAAGAAAAGTTAAAGAAGTGAGTATGGTCCAATAGTGTCGGAAAAAAACCTTTAACAACCAATACATCAAATTCGCCTGGTATAATTATTACCTCTTTGTTTATAATAAAATTGGTTGATGTTGTTACAATCCGTAAAATCTATCCCAATGAATCAGGATTTAAGCACAAGAAAAACCGGTCGATCCGAGGTATGGTTTTTGTTTTAAGTATTTTTTATTAGGTCAATCCTAGATTCAATTTTTAATTATCTTATTATGTCGCTGTGTTATTGGGGGAATTGAGAGTCTTTTGTGCAATTAAAGTCACAAAATAACGATTTAAAGTGTCACGGAAATTACTGATCTCAAGTGTAATAAAAGAGGATATTTGGTTTTTTAGTGCAAGAGAAGTAATCTATGTATTTCCATCCGCTTACCTATGGTTTGTTTTTGCTTATTTTAGAATCATAGCCATTTTTTACAAGTAATCCTGAACACTCGGCTTATCGTGCAAGAGATCATGCAGATTAAAATCGTAGCCAATTTATTCAAGAGGTATCAAATAACTCTAAACTATAAGGATTCTTTCTCACTAAATACACTAAAATTATATTATTAGTTTGTTTTAAGAAACTAAGTTCAACTCTTTTGTCTTTGAATTTTGCTCCCTCCAATCTTTGGATCAATTAATTATGGAGTTGCCATATGATGGGAATTTTTTTTGCAGACAAAGGAGAAAAAGAAGCCAATCAAGGCTCTTCTAATTCATGATAAGTGTGCACATTTTCCCATATATCCAAAATTTTGCTCATTTGCCTTCACGTACAACTACCTATTCTTCTGCTCAATTTCTATTTGCGGATAGTCATGTTGGACCATCTTCGTGTTCAAGATGACCTTGAGTCAAACGCTCCAATCCTAGAAAGAAATCAGTCGATGCGTCTTCTCAAAGTATGTGTTGTTCATATATGCCATTATTCTATCCATAAAGTATTTAATTTGTTTTATTGAAAATATTTTTTAACTAACTTTTATTGATTCTAAATTTATACACTTAGGAGACTCCAATCAGGTATGTGAGTATTGTGGTGCCTGTTTATGGTACGCGGAGCGTCTAAAGGGATATCCTTACAATAGAAGGACCTAAATATAGCCGGTGTTGTAGAGGTGTCATGTCACTTCCAAGGCAACCAACACAAATTATGAAAGACCTTATAAGAGAGGCATTTCATGGAAAACATTCATGCTTATAACTTGATCTTCACTATCACTTAGTTTGAAGCCAAGATATATGATTCAATGAATAACAGTTCTAAACCTTATGTATTTAAGTTCGATTTTCATTGGAAGGGGTCTTTATGTCCACCAACAGATGAGAATCCATGATTTTTGCAAATGTATATTTAATTTTATCTTTATTGACACTTTATGCTTTTATGCGGATGAGTTGTTCTTTTATCTCTGTAACAACTGAGCAAAAGCCTTTTTAAGTTATTTTATCATCGGGATCTTCGACATGAATAAAATTGATTATGTTACGCAATCATCTTTTTAGGTTTCATAGAACACTGGACAATTCACAACAGGTATTCATATCTAAACTTTCATTGTTTAACGCATGAAAAAAGCTAAACTAAGTCGCCTAAACTTCGTCTGTACCTGAGGTTGTGTAAAAACTAAATTAGTACATAATGCAACCTAGCTAGGATTAAGATCAATACTAACATCCATGTACGACAACAGTTATACACAATATAGCAAATACACTTTAAACATGACTTACACTAACCGATTTACACTGGAATTTAAATTACAACTTTGTCAAAATACATTATTCAAAAAATTAGAAAAAACCCCGCGCGAGCGCGGGCATTATAACTAGTACTACCTATAATGGAAAAATGGTCAAAAGTGAAATATTGAACTTTCAAGAATGGTCAAATGAGAGAGAAAATGAAATGTAATTAATACTCTTATTAAAACACCCAATACTTAAAAGTACAATTATTTATTCACATTATACAACAAAATTAAAGCATATCTACAAATTAAATACAACCAATTCAAAAACAAATCGGGTTGACCCGGGACGCTTCAAACCCGGCGGGTTGACCCGGTTTAATTTGACCCGTTTTCGACCCAACCTAGCAAGTTGACCCGGTTTAAATCGACCCATTTTTCGACCGGAACGGTTTAACCGGTTGAACCACCCGGGTCGAACTGGGTTTTAAAACATTATCCATTACTTAAAAGTACAATGATTTATTCACATTGTACAACCAATTAAAAACATATCTACCAAATTAAATACAATCAATTAAAACACAAACCGGGTTGACCCGGGACGCTTCAAACCCGTTTTTCGACCGAAACAGTTCAACCAGTTGAACCACCCGGGTCGAACCGGGTTTCAAAACATTATGTTTAATTCCCAAATCTTCAAACTTTTATTATTTTTCGCTTATAACCTATAAACTTTTTTTTATCAATAAACTATATGTCGCTATAAAATCCCGTTGCTATGCATGGGTACTCGTCTATACTATCTATAATGGAAAAATGGTCAAAAGTGAAATGTTGAGTTTCAACAATGGTCAAATGAGAGAGAAAGTGAAATGTAATTAATACTCTTATTAAAACACCCCAATACTTAAAAGTACAATTATTTATCCACATTGTATAACCAAATTAAAGCATATCTACCAAATTAAATACAACCAATCAAACAAAAATCGGGTTGACCCGGGACGCTTCAAACCCGGCGGGTTGACCCAGTTTAATTTGACCCGTTTTCGACTCAACCTAGCAAGTTGACCCGATTTAACTCGACCCATTTTTCGACCGGAACGGTTCAACCGGTTGAACCAACCGGGTCGAACCGGGTTTCAAAACATTATCCATTACTTAAAAAAGTACAATGATTTATTCACATTGTACAACCAATTAAAAACATATCTACCAAATTAAATACAACCAATTAAAACACAAACCGGGTTGACCCGGGACGCTTCAAACCCGGTGGGTTGACCCAGTTTAGTTTGACCCGTTTTCGACCCAACCTAGCAAGTTGACCCGTTTTAAATCGACCCATTTTTCGACCGGAACGGTTCAACCGATTGAACCACCCGGGTCGCACCGGGTTTCAAAACATTATCCATTACTTAAAAGTACAATGATTTATTCACATTGTACAACCAATTAAAACATATCTACCAAATTAAATACAACCAATTAAAACACAAACCGGGTTGACCCGGGACGCTTCAAACCCGGCGTGTTGACCCAGTTTAATTTGACCCGTTTTCGACCAAACCTAGCAAGTTGACCCGGTTTAAATCGACCCATTTTTCGACCGGAATGGTTCAACCGGTTGAACCACCCTGGTCGAACCGGGTTTCAAAACATTATGTTTAATTCCCAAATCTTCAAACTTTTATTATTTTTCGTTTATAACCTATAAACTTTTTTTTATCAATAAACTATTTGTCGCTATAAAATCCCGTTGTTATGCATGGGTACTCGTCTAGTATAGTAATATGCGTGATCGATTTATCATAAATATATATTTAGTAATTTATCTTTTACCCTCTGAGAAGTTCAATGGAGATAGGAGAAACAAAGAGATGAAAGGGAAAGTTTGTTATTTTGATTAAGGGTTTTTTTTTATTTTATTTTATTTTATTTTATTTATTTTTTTTAGATTAAGTGGGTGGGCCCCTTTCTCTTAATGAGTCTTAACGGGGAGTATCACATTTTGCTTCCTCTCCTCATATAGACCATTTAACAGAAAAAGAAACGTATTATATGTGTTGCTCCACCACTATCTCCCCATTAAGACTCATTAACATAAAAAAGAAACATGCCCTAAGGGTAGTGGCAGTGGTGGCGGTTTGGCCATCGGTTTGCCCCAAACCGCCGGGGAACACCGCCGCCACCTCAGCGGTTTGGGTGAGCGGTGATGTACACTGCTGCGGTTTGAAACAAACTATCCGTTGGAACATTGAATGCAAGGAACGTTGGGGGTAAAATCCAAAAAAAAAGACGTTGGTTGCCTTGGAACAAAAAAAATAAAAATAAAAATCCTATAAATACTACAATTTCAATCAAACTATATCAAACTCTATTTCATACTTTTACAATCAAACTCTATAATCTCTATATCATACTTAAAAAAAAGTGTAGCATGGATCAAAGAAAATCAAGCTCAACAAGAGGTCGTGGTCGTGGTGTTCGTGGACAACATTTTCGTCCGCAAGTTGCAAGTCAACAACACCCTCAATCCGCCTACTATCCCCAACCTCCACCACCGGTTCATCCACAATTCTTTCAAGAACAATATTATGCACGACGCCCACCACCGTTGAATCCAAGTCAATATAACGTAATTATGACAAATGAGTTCAACCCGTTTTCTGACTACAGTGAAGGTCCTTCACGTCGTGAGCCTAGTGTTGAGCGCGAACTACCTCTATATGATGATGATGAAGATGAGGTTGAGTTTGTTCCCGAAACGCAACCACAAACTCAAACCGGTATAAATTTCTATATTTTACAATGTTATACGTTACAATTTTATATAAATTTCTATATTTTACAATGTTATACGTTACAATGTTATACGTTACAATTTTCTATATGAAGATGATGAAAGACTTATCTTCAATTAAGCATGGATGAAACAAAGGGTTGAAAACCTTAAAATATCTGTAAATTTCGTCTAGGGTTTACTCCCTTCAAAGTTGCACACAATAAACGAAAACTAGAAAACTATATATAGATTTTGTATCCTGACGGCGTCAAGAGATAGGTGTGACGCCGTCAACTCGCCGCCAAAATAAACTCGTATTGCCTAGATCCACTTCTGACGCCGTCACTCTTTATGGACTATGGGCCGTCTCTCTTTGCATTTACTTGTGACGACCTTGACAACTTATAACGTGACGCCGTCACAAACACTTCAGAAAACATTCTGGCGCGTCACGTGTAATTGATTTATCCACCTCTTTGTCAAGTCATGACACCGTCACTAACAACCTGTGACGCCGTCAAGTGCTATTTCCAGCATGATTTTGAGACTTTGTCGTTTTCTTCACTTTTTCGCTCCAAAAACGTCCAAAATGCTTTCTTTTGTAAAATTCCTCTCAAAAGTACCTAAAATGACAAAATGAACGATTTAGGGCAATATTTGATCAAATAATCTCGACTTTGGCCTTAAATGACCCCCTAAAAGTGGTACACTTTTCGCTTTATCAAATACCTTTACACTTGAGATTTGCTTGTCCTCAAGCAAATGCGCTTTTATTCTAATCAAAATACAAGTTAGGGTCATTTAACACTAATATAAAAGTAATTGCGACAAATAATCGTTCCACTTCAACCAAAAACAAGCACGGAAATTATACACTAGCACCTCACAAATAGTGTTTAGATACTCACATCTCTCGGGTGTAATAAAGTATATATAACAATATGGAAATGGAAAATATCTCTCACTACCTGTCATAGCAAATAGATTACCATAGGCTTGGGAAAGGATCAAACCTCCACCACTTGGCGTAAGCACCTAATTTAAACTATCAAAAAGGTCTTTTAAAGGGTTTATAATGTGAGGTGTAGGGATATGATAAACACGGTTTTGTTGGATAAAGGCAATATTTACTGGTGGCGAGTTAATCATCTTGGTCAATTACATGTACAATGTAGCGTTGCTAAGCCAAGACTCGACTCGACCTAAGCTAATCAAAAACTAATAAAAAATAAAATAAACATAGAAGGAAACGGGATGGTAGTCCGTATGTTTTTTTCTCTTTTTCTTTTTCTATTTTTTTTTCTTTTTCTTGAATTTTTCGACTTTTTTTTCATACACTCTTGCCCTACCATCCAAAATAATACATCATAGGGAATTTGCATTCCCCTTACACTTGAACTTTTACATACTTTACAATCGACTATTCTAATGACTCGAATTAAGATAATCAAAACACTTTGAGTACTTTTTAAGATTAACGCACATGTGGGGGTAATATATGATGTTCTTCCCCATTATTTCATAACAATAGTACTTTACCCATGAGTCCCAATCGTCCCAAAACAATATGTACAAGATATGACTCGACTTAGCAACCATGTAATCAATTAGATAATTAACTAAGGGTTTAAACATGTAACAATAATGCACTAAATATGAGTGCATACACGGAAGGGTAAGGCGATTTGGGTGTACATTTGGGGTGGATTGTTAACAAATTCTTCCATTAAGTAAAATGATTAAAGTTAGAAACGAAAAGATAGGCTCAGAGGGGTGTATTAGGGGTATCGTGTACTAAAAATGAGTACAACGCAAAGGTGTGGGAAAATTAATTGACTTTACTAGTCAAGTAGTTTGACTTTATTGGTCAAACAATTATTATACGGGTTTAACACAAGGGTGATCCTAATGCCTCTTATCATGTAGTAAATCCTAACTACACAAATGTAGTCTCACTAGCGGTCTCGGGATGCATCACTGACGCAAGTTCTAGAATCTAAGTACTACCGGTACACTTATAAGCACTAATAGTGAATGCTTTTCCTAACAAATCTAAAGGCGAACCTCACATATTTTGGTGGAAATTTTTTTGAGTGGTACGGTTTTTGTGCTAGTCATACAACTCCTATCCATGAGACGCTCATTAACGCTAAAGCTTCACTCCTAAATGTTGTAAAAAATTTTAAATTTGGCGTTAAAATTGCCCTAACAAGTATTTCTCTTAGTTTTATTACACACCTACTTTTGAACAAACAAACTCAAGTGCAATTGTATTCTCTAAGGTATCATCATTTACCCTCCCCTTACACTTAGGCTGAACATTGTCCCCAATGTTCAATAAAAAGGATGTAAAAGTAATGAAGGTAAAAGAATGAAAACAAATACTCCTCTGATTCGTTCGGTGTGGATAAATGGATAACATGGTTAAATCCTCCTCCAAGAAAATGAACGTTGAAAGCTTCTCTCCAGAAATATAAATCATCTTCTTGTCCGATATAACCTGTTGAACCTGAGAAAACAATCATGGCAACCTCGCGTAAAATCGGCGGCAATATATATATATAAGGATATAATGCTTGTGGAATGAATGTTTGCAGATTTCCTGGAATTTATAAAACTAAAGAATTAACAAAAACTTTAAGACTCCGTTAGAAAAACAAAACTTGCAAAATTTTTCAGAATTTTTACCCCTGACGCCGTCAGGTTATGATCCTGACGTCGTCAGATTGTTCTGACAGAAATCTCATGTTAAGTTTTCGGAAAATTTCTGGAAAAACTTACGTCTTAATTCCTGGAATTCCTGAAAAACATCATTATGACTCGATACAAGCATTTGACTCAAACAACTACTAATATACATGTTCATTTAATATTGTTGTCGTTCATGTCCAATTTCGTTCTTAAAAACAAATTTAGGTTTCCCTTACACTTATCTTTTGCGAAATACCTTTTTATAAAGTTAAGACAAACAACAAGGTAAAACATTTTCACAATTTATTATGAATCATGATCCACAAACAATAAAAATAAAACATGCATACGGAAGCAAATAAAATCAAACAAACAATCAAACAAACAAAATAAAACAAATAAAACATGGGTTGCCTCCCAAGAAGCGTTTTTCTTTATTTGAGAGTCTTGTAGCTAGACTCAAAGTCATGGGCTACGTTTTCTTTTTCCACTTTTCAAACGATTCTCTTAAACTTTGAACTACTTTTTTTGTCAACTTTATATTTAGATCCAAGGGCTAAACAATTATTATAGTAAAGGCTCCTCTTCTCCCAAACAAAATTCATTCCTTTACTCTTATCTTCTTCGTTAATGTCCTCGATTGCACTAATGTTATCCATATCAAGTTGAGGCACCTAACAAAAGTCCTTCATTTTATTAGGCATTCTATAAGTGATCCAATCGATTCCATTGGAAAATTGGACCGTTCCCTCTATTTAATCGTGTTTTAACTTGGACTCCTCAACAAATGACTTACCTAATACCATATGTGATAAACGACAATCTATAATATTGGCCAAGTCTTCAACAACCATAAAGTCCACGATATAAGTAAAGTTACCAACAAAGACATGTAGACCTTTAACTCTTCCGACAAAGTTACAAACTCCACCGGGGTATTTGGGATCTTTCCTAGGTCCGAGTCTTGTTTTTACTAACTCATTATAGACACTTGAAGACATAATGTTGACTGGGGATTCAAAATCGATGTAGGCTTGATCAATGCATTTATACCCAATCATACATGGTATCTTCACATTCTTAGGGTCACCTCTCTTAATCTTAGGGTCAATCTTAACAAAAGGAGGCCTAGGGTTATCAATGAGATTGTTATACTAAGCGATTTCCTCCTCAGTGGGATATAAATTGAAATAATCATCATCTAAACCCTCCTCTACTTCTTCCTTAACATCTTTTACAGTTGCCAAGTTATTGGGTTCAAGTTCCTTATCTAAGTCCATGGCTATTGCTAAGTCATTAAGCGCATAGTCAAGCTCAATATCAACCAATCTATTGAGTTCTCTAAGTTCCTTAATCTCATTCTCAATCTGTTCATGCAACAAAGCAACCTCGATAGGTGAAAGGGGTGGATTCGCGTTTTCCATAGTGGCCAATGGAATAATTAATGAGAATTATACGAACAAACACACAAAGAAAAGATAGACTAAAGAAACCTATAAAAATAAAAATAAAAATCTTACTAGAAAGGAATCTAGCAAGTAGACCTAATAAAAAGAAATTTTAACCTAGACAATAACTATTCCCCGGGCTGCGGCACCAAAAACATGATGCGTGGAATTGCGCCATCGCAAAAGGTTTTACCTCTCAAGGGATCTTGAGAAGCTTGCAATCCCCACTAGGCAGTGTACCTGACCGTTGTAGTATAGTATAGTGGCAAGTACGGGGGGATTGATCGTTCAACTCAAAGAATAGTGTTCGTTAGGGTTAAAACTCACTAAAACTAGGTCTAGAGGTGAGGGATGATTCTTTTTGTATTTTTATATTTTAAAGGAAAGCAAGTAAAATCTCGGTTTTGGAAGGAGTGGGCGGAATTAGTTGCTAATCAACTAACCTAATTAACTAAAGATGCAATCAAAATAAAATAAACTAAACTTAAACTAAATTATGGCGAAAACAATAATGAGAGAAAATGTGTTTACTTAGATTTCACTACTCCCTAGCTATCTTTTACAGGTTGATTAGTTTGTTACAATTGCATTGATGATGGGTTATATTCCTTAATACCATTCGTAGGGCCGTGTATGATCTTCCCTAACTCTATAAGCTTCTACCTCTGTCACACCTCGCCACGGCGGAAACGCGCGGGTGTAACTTCATGGATATCATCACAACACTTGGTGTCTACATAGAGAACAACTACATGCACATAAATAGAGCAATGTACAAACACAAAGTGTTGTAACAATACCCCAAAATAAAATAACCAAAACAAAACATAAATCCAAACATAGATGATAAACCACTTCCAATGCAACTAAGGTCTTGTCTATCCACATCTTTCTATCTTATCCTTAGAAAGCTCACCTGAAAATGATTCTTAAAACGTCAACATAATGTTGGTGAGATTCATAGGTTTAAGACTCAAACACACTAGGCAACCAAAATCACTGTGATTACAAAATATAGCTGGACAAATAATTATAGTTATCATGTAAGCTACATATATTACTAGGCAACATCACACATAAGGCAACCATCGGGCCGGAACGTGACCCCCGCTCCCAAACACATCATACCAGGTCGTATCGTGACCCCCGCTCCCAAAATATGGGTAAATTAATACCCTCCAATTAGGTCGTATGCACGAGCAACAGGGTAGGCACCCTCCCAATTGGACCACACAGCTATCACACAACATATCATTACCGTTCACATATAGCATAAATACGATAACATTAAAAGTCTAAGCTCTTTAACACCATACACATAATCACAGTAACTCAAATCATTTAAGACAAGCATCATTCCCATCCCAAGTTTAAAACAAATTAAAAATATGGGACTATGAACTTACCTCAAACCTTGCAACTTCCACAACACAAATTCCAAATCTAAACAACACAAATAAGTCCACGTTACACAAGGCCAAGCTAAAAGCTACAACCCATGTAATACTCATATGATTGATGTCTAAGACTCATATGACCCACCATGGATCTCCTAGACACCATACTAGCCATTACCATAACCTAACACTCACTAAATCCCTTGCACTCTTAAAATCAGAAAACGCAGAATTTTTGGATACATTCGCCCACATAAAATCACGACAAATAAAGCTCAACAACTCACACAAAAAATTCACCATGGTCTCTCATAAGCATAGAAGCTAATCCCAGAAGGCCATGGACCAATAACACACACAAATAATCACAAGAAATTCAAACTTGTCAACTACTCAAATTCGGATCTGAACGCACACCAAAAAGTTTTGATTTTAAATAAATACTTCCACAAGTTTTTATCACGAATCCTCTTCGCGGTAGTCTAATATAACCTAATACTTAACTATTCCAGAAGGCCTAGTCAAAATACCACTTTTACTACCACATGACACCCTCAAACTTTTACCCAAAATCTGTCCCGGTTTGACAGCTTTGATACCTTAACAAAGAAAAATCAAAAGACCGACTTCCCGACCTTAAAATCGATCGTGGCTTGACTTTTTGGAAAGATCTTTCATTATAATTCAATTTAGAACTAAAATTCGTGACTTAACTCCTCACCATCTGTTATTACACTCACATATTTACAGCCTTACAAATCTGTCCAAACCCTAACTCAATAACTAGCATGTTTTACTCTCAATTCTCTTAACCAAACATCATAATATAATCATTAATTGATCCCAACATGTTTTATAGCATAAATTTACAGAAGTATATAAACCCTAGATTCGATCATAATAATTATTACATGAATCATAACAATAATTAATTAATTACACATAAGGGTTAATGATTTTACCTTGATTCTTGATTATTGCTTCACAATTATAAACCCTAATTTTTTTCTCCCTTCTCTTGCTCCTTGGATCGACTAAATATGCAGAAAAAACGTTTGTGGGGTGTTAGCGTTTGTTTATATATTATTTATTGATAATCCTTATCATTAGGTGTTGTAATTGGGCTCAAATTTGGTTTCCTTTTTCCCTCTTATCCCCTTCTAGCCGATTTTCTTAACATATATATATTTTTATATATTTTTTTCATTAAATTTATTTATTACACTCAAAACCTCATACTTTTCATATTTTATAAACACTCGTAGCTAATCCTAGCGTCTTACACGATAAACCTCAGTTTTACGACAAACCGGAAAAATATCATTTTCAAAAATAAAGTTTCCAGAAATAGATTTTTACACACTCCATAAGCATTTCCTCACAAAAACAACATTCCCGTAACTCAGTAACGCTCAATAACTTGAACGAAGACTCGTTACGCAAAACCTCAAAACGCCAAATATACACAAGTCATTTCTACACCACATGGGTGATCAAAATGAACTTTCCAAAATTCCAAACTTTCCAAACTTTCCAAATCACAATAAAACCATTTACGCAAAGGGATTTAGTGCTAAAACTCACTTATATCACTTCAAACACCTAAGACACACCAAACAAACGTCAACCGAGTCAAGACTATCAGTCAAACTGACCTCTTAAAACCACGGTTGTTACATCATCCCCTACTTAGGGAAATCGCGTCCCGAGATTTCAACTACTATAGTCACCACTCACAACAACAAAAGGAAATTTATGGATTTTTAAGTGGAAAAATACCACACCATAAAATCACAGAGAAAGAATCGCAAAAATGTGAACCGACTAAATACTCGAATTCACACGATAGAAAAACATTCCGTCACTCCAATGATACACGCAAATAGATACACTACACCGATCAATAACACCAAAGATCCGAACGACTTTTCACAGGTAGGTACGATACTCTCGAACCAAATGAAAAAAACAACTGGTAACCGCAAGACGCACTCACAAATAACAGATACCCATAAAACAAGCATTTATGAATACCCCGCTTCTAACTTCCACGATCTAAAATCCAACTACAAACGATCTACTTCACCAACCACATCAGCAAACAAAATTGGGTACTTAAATTTCATCGGATCCTCACGTTCCCATGTAAACTCAGGACCACGCTTAGAATCCCACCATACCTTTACCAACGTTATCTCACCACACTTCAACCCTCAACATCTCGATCCATAATCTCAACAGGTTTCTTGACAAAACGGAGAGTCTTGTCAACCTTAATCTCATCTAATGGCACATCCAGACTAGCATCCGCCAACCACTTCTTTCCATTAAATACGTGAAATGTATCATGCACTCTACTTCACTCCTCAGGCAAATTCAACCGATATGTCTCAAATCCAATCCCTTCTATAAATCTCGAACGGTCTTACGTATCTCGGTGCTAGCTTGCCTTTCTTACCGAAACGCACCACACCCTTCCAAGGAGATACTTTTAACCTCACAATATCACCAACACCAAACTCCAAGGGTTTACGGCAATAATCCGCATAACTCTTTTGGCGATCTCTTGCTACCTTAAGTCTTTCCTTAGCTAGAAAAACTTATTCGTAGTCTCTTGTTCTAGTTCAGGACCAATTAGTTGGCTTGTTCCAACCTTTGCCCACAGAACATTCCATACAACTTTTCACACGACACATACTCCATACTAGAATGATAATTGTTGATACAGAAGAACTCAGCTAAGGGTAAATGTATACCCCGGCTTCCTCCAGCATCAAACACACCCATGCTCTCAGCTCACCACCCAACGCCTGATTTGTACACTCACTTAGTTCACTCATTAGAGAATGATAAGTCGTACTCATCTACATACGCGTTCTCAAGACTCCATAACACGTTTACCACTATCACGAAGTAAGTATTTCATCATGTTTCTTGATGATCAACGCGACACCCCATGGCTCTTTACCAACTCACCGAGCGAAAATAAATCTCGCCTACTCCTCCATACATCTCTTGCTAAGGTAATAATACGTCTTATCCATTCTCGGATGTATCTTATACCTTGCATGATCGATGTCCTTAAGCTTCCTCTCCATGAAATCATTAGCGGGTCCACATAGTACAATTGTCCATCTTCATTCTTTTCCATTTACTGGTCTAAACCAAGTAATCATTCTTCTTACCTGTTCTCATCCTTGAACCTCTATCTCTAGGCTGTCAACATCATCCTCTTAACTCCGAACTGAATTATCAAAATCATTGCTCACAAACATCTAAGTTCCACTCGTTTACTCCTGCTCAGCGCTCTTACCATGATGTCCGCCCTTCCTTGACGGTGGCAAATCAGACAATCGTAGTCACTGAGTAATTCCACACCCAACTTCTCTTCGACATATATTAGCCTCGTGTCAAATATATGCTAAAGATTCTTATTATCTGTGTCGATAACACTTTCTGCCCCATACAAATATCATCTCCAATTTCTACTTCCCAACTTTACATCATGTATCACACAGTTCCTCTTATGGATCTTCCACGTCCTCGATGCCTACGCAATCTATAGAAAGATAGAAATGAATCGTCAATAGTACCTGCCAACCCTAAGGACAATCGTCTCTCAGATGGTGTCTTAGGTACTTTTCACTCTTCACCACTTTTATCTTACTAATGTCCACGAACACTCGCTATCGTTAACCACCTTCCTGAAGAGCGTACATCTTGAAGCTGAACTTCTCACTTGGACACTTGGCAACATCCTCTTCTTCTTCAACGAATAAATTGATAATCAACACGACAATCTATCCTAAGTAAATGACGCGAACCATGAAACCGGTCGAACTAAAACGTATATCAACGAACTCAAAAGGGATACGAATTACCGACTAACGAAGTAACGAACATCAAAATCAAAGCTAGAAAAACACAATGAGAAATTTTTCCCCAATAAAAGTAGACACAGATAAAATGTTCATGAAAACCCATACAAGAAAATATAAAATACACATACCTATAAAACATCCACAAGCGTACCTCAACGAAAGAAACACTCAATGAACCAAATACATAACAAGTTTGGTAAATGAGAACCATAGACAGTTCTTATTCCCGTACTCAACCTTCCCAAAAACAAATGAACACCGTTTTATTCACAAGACATATCTTAAATTTATACATTTCTTTTATAAAATATACATATAAACCATTTTATGTAAGACATCAACATAACCATTTTTTTTCCACACTTCATTTTCACCATAAAAATAATAGTTTCCAATAAATGACCTTGAAATACCCAAAACGAATTTTAAAATACTATAAGGACTTTAACTCAACCTCTTATACGAATGCGAAAGACATGGAGAAATCACGTAATCAAAATAATCATCAAATGAACTCATACCAGTGAACACTCACGCAAATGCATTGCAAACCAAGCGAAGAACGCAAAGACTCATTTGTACAACAATCAAACCAAAATCATAGAAAAACACCGATACTAACAGGTCACAAAAACATGTCACGAAATCCAATTGGTGTGTGTAAATGAGAGATCAAATATCCACACCAACTTGTCACGAACCAACAATACTTGAAGAATAGTATAACATTCCTTAGAGAAATGAATACAAAGAATAACCAAGAAAACGAACCAGTATCCAAGAAAATGAATTCGATTACCCAACACCTATCACGACATCGAATAGAAAGAATATGGCATCTGTACCATCATGGTACGAATAGGAATGCCAACCAAAGAATTAGGTATACAAACGGAGCGTCTAGCAAACAAATCAACTTAAATACCACAACATAAGTACCCACCGATAATTGAGGTATCAACATATGATAGGTAGGATGGAATCTCACCACCTACACACCCCAACATATAACGACTGCCCGAACGGTTAAGAGAATACTTCTCTAACCATACAGCCATCACCAACATGATATCACATACCATCTACCACAACATATAACAACAAACATCAATCAATGCAATAATGGTCACAAGTCCATATGTGTGATACCCTTATAATTATGTTCGCGACCATAGTTATAAGCCTATTTCACATGCATACTTACGTCCAAAACCATACATCTCAATGATAACGCACATATACCACATAGCACCTAATACACCATGCAATCCATGCTATCATATTTGCAAGTCCACTTGTGTCGTGACGCATGTATAATTATGTTGGCCACCATAATTATCTATGCCCCCTTTTACAAGTGTACTCCCTCCTATGACAATACATCATGCAAACAATCACGCAAACAAAACAAAAGACGTCGCAAACAATCATCTCGCACGGAACAATTCCAACGATCACGTAAACTCTATAATCAAAATTACTTGGATAAGGTCGATCCAATATCCAAGAGTAATCATGCTCCAATATCGCTCCAGACGTCAAAAGACAATATACAAATTCCAAAACATAACACAAAAGACGTCGCACAATGGCTCAAACTCCACTCTCGCACTTATTTCTCCTCTTAGATCAATTCAACTTACTACTCACTGTGGACTCTAGATCTGATTCCACACCATTCCATCCTAACTACCTTTCATCTTTACTCAACCAACCATTCATGTTTCCTACATGTTGAGGTAGTCGACAACATGCAAAACCATCTCTATTCTTTTCTTCCAGTTCTACATAATTCACAAGCGCATACAAATCACGAGGTTTAGACTAAACCACATCTCCTTCGTATGTGAAGTGAGGACACTACCAAGGGTATTTGGTAATGGCTCCATCTCCAGAAGTCATCGTGGTTTCAAACCTCTCCACTTCTTCTCCATCAACGTTTCCCATAAACATCCTCTCCTTGTCCGAACATAGATACATGCTATCAGAAACTCGGATTCTGCGGTTAGTCCGGTTCATCCTACCACCTCTCTCGCATCCGATAGCGACAACGGTTGTCCAACGAAGCATCTTACACGCGGAAGACGATATAATAAAGTCGATATATACAATACTACGTATAGGGAATAGAATAGACGTCCGAAACTCAATAAAACATCTCATAAATATAAGAAAATAGACATATAAAATACTATGCTTACACATAGATCCTAAATGCAACTATATGAGAGACTCCTAGGTTATAGTCTAGGTCCAACCGCCTAATTCTCTATAACCAAGGCTCTGATACCAATCTGTCACACCCCGCCACGGCGGAAACGCGTGGGTGCAACTTCATGGATATCAACATAACACCTGGTGTCTACATAGAGAACAACTACATGCACATAAATAGAGCAATGTACAAACACAAAGTGTTGTAACAATACCCCAAAATAAAATAACCAAAACAAAACATAAATCCAAACATAGATGATAAACCACTTCCAATGCAACTAAGGTCTCGTCTATCCACATCTTTCTATCTTATCCTTAGAAAGCTCACCTGAAAATGATGCTTAAAACGTCAACATAATATTGGTGAGATTCATAGGTTTAAGACTCAAACACACTAGGCAACCAAAATCACTGTGATTATAAAATATAGCTGGACAAATAATTATAGTTATCATGTAAGCTACATATATTACTAGGCAACATCACACATAAGGCAACCATCGGGCCGGAACGTGACCCCCGCTCCCAAACACATCATACCAGGTCGGATCGTGACCCCCGCTCCCAAAATATGGGTAAATTAATACCCTCCAATTAGGTCGTATGCACGAGCAACAGGGTAGGCACCCTCCCAATTGGACCACACAGCTATCACACAACATATCATTACCGTTCACATATAGCATAAATACGATAACATTAAAAGTCCAAGCTCTTTAACACCATACACATAATCACAGTAACTCAAATCATTTAAGACAAGCATCATTCTCATCCCAAGTTTAAAACAAATTAAAAATATGGGACTATGAACTCACCTCAAACCTTGCAGCTTCCACAACACAAATCACAAATCTAAACAACACAAATAAGTCCACGTTACACAAGGCCAAGCTAAAAGCTACAACCCATGTAATACTCATATGATGGATGTCTAAGACTCATATGACCCACCATGGATCTCCTAGACACCATACTAGCCATTACCATAACCTAACACTCACTAAATCCCTTGCACTCTTAAAATCAGAAAACGCAGCATTTTTGGGTACATTCGCCCACATAAAATCATGACAAATAAAGCTCAACAACTCACACCAAAAATTCACCATGGTCTCTCATAAGCATAGAAGCTAATCCCAGAAGGCTATGGACCAATAACATACACAAATACTCATAAGAAATTCAAACTTGTCAACAACTCAAATTCGGATCTGAACGCACACCAAAAAGTTTTGATTTTAAATAAATACTTCCACAAGTTTTTATCGCGAATCCTCTTCGAGGTAGTCTAATATAACCTAATACTTAACTATTCCAGAAGGCCTAGTCAAAATACCACTTTTACAACCACATGACACCCTCAAACTTTTACCCAAAATCTGTCCCGGTTTGACAGCTTTGACACCTTAACAAAGAAAAATCAAAAGACCGACTTCCCGACCTTAAAATCGATCGTGGCTGGACTTTTTGGAAAGATATTTCATTATACTTCAATTTAGACCTAAAATTTGTGAATTAAATCCTCACCATCTGTTATTACACTTACATCTTTACAGCCTTACAAATCTGTCCAAACCCTAACTCAATAACTAGCATGTTTTACGCTCAATTCTCTTAACCAAACATCATAATATAATCATTAATTGATCCCAACATGTTTTATAACATAAATTTACAGAAGTATATAAACCCTAGATTCGATCATAATAATTATTACATGAATCATAACAATAATTAATTAATTACACATAAGGATTAAAGATTTTACCTTGATTCTTGATTATTGCTTCACAATTATAAACCCTAATTTTTTCTCCCTTCTCTTGCTCCTTGGATCGACTAAATATGCAGGAAAAACGTTTGTGGGGTGTTAGGGTTTGTTTATATATTATTTATGGATAATCCTTATCATTAGGTGTTGTAATTGGGCTCAAATTTGGTTTCCTTTTTCCCCCTTATCCCCTTCTAGCCGATTTTCTTAACATATATATATTTTTATATATTTTTATTCATTAAATTTATTTATTACACTCAAAACCTCATACTTTTCATATTTTATAAACACTCGTAGCTAATCCTAGCGTCTTACACGATAAACCTCAGTTTTACGATAAACCGGAAAAATATCATTTTCAAAAATAAAGTTTCCAGAAATAGATTTTTACACACTCCATAAGCATTTCCTCACAAAAACAACATTCCCGTAACTCACTAACGCTCAATAACTTGTACGAAGACTCGTTACGCAAAACCCCAATACGCCAAATATACACAAGTCATTTCTACACCACATGGGTGATCAAAATGAACTTTCCAAAATTCCAAACTTTCCAAATCACAATAAAACCATTTACGCAAAGGGATTTAGTGCTAAAACTCACCTATACCACTTCAAACACCTAAGACACACCAAACAAACGTCAACCGAGTCAAGACTATCAGTCAAACTGACCTCTTAAAACCACGGTTGTTACAACCTCTTCCTATGTCGAGCCGACTACTAGCTCCTAACATGGCCTCATTAGTAGTTACCTACGCATTAAATACAACCAATATATCGTAGTACACCTCCGATCATGTTTCTTAAGACGTTCAAGCAAGTTACCAATTGGAAGTCTGCCAGTTTTCTTAAGCCTAACATCGACTTCATTCATCCAAAACAATTATAAACAAACAACCGACCCATAATCAATATCTAAGTTTCATTGCATTTAAGCAAACACAAAGAAAACCTAGCCTAGCATGTTAAAGAGAAGACAAGCGTAAGATATAATCAAACAACACATAGACATATTGAATGATTTGATGAAAGACTTATCTTCAATTAAGCATGGATGAAACAAAGGGTTGAAACCCTTAAAATATCTGTAAATTTTGTCTAGGGTTTACTCCCTTCAAAGTTGCACACAATGAATGAAAACTAGAAAACTATATATAGATTTTGTATCCTGACGGCGTCAAGAGATAGGTGTGACGCCGTCAACTCACCGCCAAAATAAACTCGTATTGCCTAGATCCACTTCTGACGCCGTCACTCTTTATGGACTATGGGCCATCTCTCTTTGCATTTACTCGTGACGACCTTGACAACTTATAACGTGACGCCGTCACAAACTCTTCAGAAAACATTCTGGCGCGTCACATGTAATTGATTGATCCAACTCTTTGTCAAGTCATGACGCCGTCACTAACAACCTGTGACGCCGTCAAGTGCTATTTCCAGCATGATTTTGAGACTTTGTCGTTTTCTTCACTTTTTCGCTCAAAAAACGTCCAAAATGATTCCTTTTGTAAAATTCCTCTCAAAAGTACCTAAAATGACAAAAGGAACGATTTAGGACAATATTTGATCAAATAATCTCGACTTTGGCCTTAAATGACCCCCAAAAGCGGTACACTTTTCGCTTTATCACTTGCCTTTTTTCTTTCTACAGAACCATCTGCTTTCAACTTTGTCTTAAAAATCCAGTGACTACCAATAGCTTTCTTTCTAACTGGTAAAGTGGTGAGTTCCCAAGTACCATTTTCATCCAATGCAGTCAATTCAGAATCCACAGCTTGAGACCAATCTGGATCAGTTATTGCTTGTTTAAAACTTGTGGGATCCTTTTGAGCCAAATGAGATACTAAGAAAGCTTGCAACTCAGGAACAAGAGATGTTTTGGACGCTTGATTTGCTTTTGGAACATGATGCAAAACAAAGTCCTTGAATTTTGCAGGTAAAGTAGTTGTTCTGAATGATTTTCTAGTAGGCAATTGAGGTGGTTGAGATGGTGGTTGATTATCAACATTTTGAACACTTTCAGAACTATGAGAAGAAGAAGCAGGGGAATGAACAGGGGAATTATTTTGAGGATCATCATTAGTGTTAGAAGTTGTGTTTGGTAAAGGGAAATGATTTTGCACTTCTTCAGAATAAGTAGTAGTATAAAACTGACATGGTAATGTAGTTGGTAACGGAGTCAAGAATTGTTGCACACTCTTTGAAGCAAAAGGGAAAATATGCTTATAAAAAGTGGCATCTCTTGACACAAAATCAGTTCTGTTTTGTAGATTAAAGAACTTGTAACCTTTTTTATTAGCAGGATAACCCAGAAACACACATGGAACACCTCTTGGAGCAAACTTATCAGGTACTCTAGAAGGATTACTAACAACAGTAAAACAACCAAACACCTTTAAATGTGAATAATCAGGCTTGGACTTGAGCAAAATCTCATAGGGTGTTTTATTGTTCAAAACAGATGATGGTAGCCTATTTATGAGGTAAGTTGCAGTTGTTACACAGTCTCCCCAAAACCTCAAAGGCAAGTGTGAGTGAAACCTCAATGCTCTTGCAGTGTCCAATATATGCCTATGTTTTCTTTCCACTCTGCCATTTTCTTGAGGTCTGTCCACACAAGATGTTTGATGCACAATACCTTGGCTTTTCAAATAAGGTCCATATTCACCTTTTACAAACTCCAAAGCATTATCAGACCTAATCACTTTCACTATCTTCCCAAACTAAGTACTGACAAACTTAAGAAAAGCTTTTAAAGCCACAAATGAGTCAGACTTATTAACTAACAAATAGGTCCATGTTGCTCTACTACAATCATCTACCACAGTAAAAAAATACCTAAACTTCCCATTTGTTGGTACCTTATATGACCCCCAAACATCAATATGTACCAAATCAAATACATCACTACTTTGTGAATCACTCAATGAATAAGGAAGCTTAGCCATTGGACATGACAAACAATCAGCATAATGAGATTTTGAAACAACAACTGGTAAATCATTCATATGCTTCAACTTTGAGTCTGATACATGTCCAAGTCTATGATGCCACAATGCATATGAACTATTATTTACACTTCCTACATCAGAAAGAGAAAACTTTTGCAAAGTTTCCTTAACTAAAGAATTGAACACCCTGTCCACTTTGTCACCTGGTAGATACAAGATGATACAATCCTGACTTCTTCCTACCCAGTCCTGTCACCTTCTTGGTTGCCAAGTCCTGGACAACACAAAACTCAGGATAAAATGAAACAACACACTGATCATCTTCTGTAAGTTTAGGCACAGGCAACAAGCTAAACATAAAAGAAGGTACTACTAGAACATCCTTTAGTAAAATGCCATTATTCAACTTAACTTTTCCAACATGTGAAATAACAGAGGTTTGACCATTAGGCAATCTTATATGTGGTTTAATTTTTAACTCATAAGGGTCTAAAATATCATCATCCTGAGGGGTCATATGGTCAGTGGCACCTGTATCATAAATCCACCCTTCTAACAATTTAAGCAGTTCTAATTGACTATGTAAACAAGCAATACCTACTGCAAAATCATTAGCAAACTCAGTATCACTTTCTGTAGCCATCTTCATCTGAAAACTCTTTAACAATTGCTAAAACTGTTGAGGAGTAAAACTCACATTTCCACTTTCCACATGTGCAACAACCTTTTGACCCATTTGGTTCTGATTCCTCCCTTGACTATCTCTTTGCTTAAACTGCTTACTAACCTTATACTTAGGATGCCATGTAGGATACCCAACACTTCTCTGGTGGGTGCCATTTGAAACCACAAATAGAACATTTCTCTTGAAATTTTCCTCTGCTAAGTAATGTTGTTGACTCAATTGAAGAAGACCTAAACAAATGTCTTTGAAACTCCTTTTGTTGTAACATTAAACAAGCATTCTCAACACTTGGCAAAGGCACAATCATAAGAATCTGACTCCTTTGATTACTATACTGATCATCAAGTCTATTAAAAAACTAGAACAACCTCTGTTCTTCCTTCTGTTTACTTAAAGCACTCAAGAATAAAGAAACTTCTGGTGACACAACTGAGATCACAGGCAACACATTAACACTATCAAGTTCTTCCCACACACATTTCATCTTAGTATAGTACTCACTTATTGAACCACCAGATTGAGTAATCTCATATGTATCTTTATTCAACTTATACCTTCTTGATCCATCACTTAAAGCAAATCTCTTCTCCAACCGAGTCCAAATTTCACTAGCAGTGCCTATGAACATAATTGACTTAGCAATTGACTCACTCACAGATCCAATCAACCAACAAATCACCATATTGTTACAAGTATCCCACAACTCTGCAAGATTTGCATCAGAAGCAGATCTTGCAACAGTACCTCTAACAAACCCCAATTTCCTCTTAGTTGAAAGTCCAATTTCAATAGCTCTGCGCCAAGCTCTGTAGTTCTGAGCACTAGTAAGTTTTTCTTGCACAGTCAACGACCCTGGACCTTCAAAAGGATGTAGGTACAATGGATTTTGAAAAATAGCAGGTCCAAACATTTTGAAGGATCAAGAATCAAGAAATGAACAGTAAAACAAGGGGAAACAGCGGAAACAAATCAATCGCACACACTAGACACACACTAGCACAATCGTGTAACGATTCTAATGGTTTTAACAGTTTTAACGGTCAAGACTCCATTGATACAGCTCTAATACCATGAGAAGTTCAATGGAGATAGGAGAAACAAAGAGATGAAAGGGAAAGTTTGTTATTTTGATTAAGTGTCAAAGTGTAATAGAATTACCAAGTTTATACTACTTTACATTTCTATATTTACATGAGTAGTCCTCTATGATAACAATGTTACAATAGTAATCCTCCAACTCTCATTGCCTGCTTGCACACCCTCTAAAAGTATTTCAATGTAATTTAAATTATAAATTTTGAATGTAGTACAAAATTTAAGCTATTTTGTAGTTAAAATTTTCATAACTTGTAGCATTATCATATTCTAAAACACTATTTTGTAAAACTATATGACTTCATAGTTCATACGTTAAGTTTATTTTAAAAATATCAGACATATATTAGCTCCCCGCAACATGCGACAACCTAATTACGTATATTTACAATTGAGTAGATGTTTTTGAGAAAAAACAGTTTATTTTTCTCATGTTTGCTGGCACAAAATGTTTGGAAGAAAAGCCGTTCATCTTTTTATTTTTTATTTTTTTTATAATTGCAAGTACACATAAGTTAGTGTATAGCCCATGTTTCTAAAAGTCCAGTTATTTCATCTTATTGACCCTTTAGCCCATTTTCAAACCCCAAAACCATCCCTAAAAAGCCACACCACACCGTAACAATGGCCAATAACAACCCACGTCATCTCCCGCCACTTCTTAATTACCCCTCATAGTCGGTTCACACTTCACACCCCCCTAGTCACTCCCCTTTTACATTTCACACACTAAAAACACACACACAAAACTGATCACTGAGAAAAATGACGGCACGTACAAGAACAACGCTGTTTCCGAAAGTGGTTATTGAGAGGGATACAGATACTGATGAAAGCTCTGATGATGAAGAAGAATTAGAAGTTGGAAACGACGTCGTTGAGTCTGCTGATGATGATGAAGAAGAAGAAGTGGAAAACGATGTCGTTGAGTGTGAGGGTTCTGATAAGAAAGGAAAAGCGCCTATTACTATTAGTCTTAAGAAAGTTTGTAAGGTAACAATTAATTAAGTGCCCTAGATATGTTTTTTTTGGTTTTTATTGTTTAGTGTTGTAATTAAACATCAATTGAAACAATATTTAAACTAAGGTGGTAGTTGACTTGATATGAAAAAAATAAAAAAAATAAAAATTATTAAGTCTACCAATCTGTAACACTCCCAGTTTTGATATAGGAGCGGAATTCCAACTTGTTGTTACTTCATAGCATATTAGCATGGATATTTAGAAGGCTACATTTTGTTATTATCATTTGGAAAACTTAAAAACTTTATGTCAATGTATTATGTTCTTATGTAACTATCTGGGACCTCTTTTGTAAACTCTTATATCTTATGTAATCGAATGATAATCCTTTTTAAAACGTCTCATTTAAAGTCGTTATCTATAATTTATGACTATTGTGCTATGAAGTAACACCCAGTTTGAATTCTACTGCTATATTGAAATTGGGGTGTAGAAAATTGCTTGTTTGTGACTTAATAGAGAAATATGACTGAAAATATTAGTAATAAAAATGAGAGTGTATGCATTAAGTCATCTTTTAATTAAACATGACTAAATGCACCCTTAGGTTGCGTTTAGTTGCACATAATTTTTCTGACTTTTTCATTTTTGGTTTTCTTGAGAATGGAAGGGTTTTCTTCTCTAAGAAAGAGTTAAGAACTTGGAAAACCCGTTTATAGATGGTGTTACGTTTTTCCTTTTCTGGTGAGAGAGAAAAGTAGAGAAGGGGAACAAAGTAATACCAAGTAAGGGACAGTGTAAATTAAGCAAAGAAACCGTTTCTGCCAAACAAACTGAAACTGCTTCCTAGTAACTATACATTTTTGAAATGGGCTCCTTGGGTAATTTTCAAGATACGCAGCCTTGTTACAAAAACAAATGCCACATAAGCAAGAAACTGGCGATTAGATGATCAAGTTAACAAAATAGCTACTATTTAACATGATTACGGGGCACGTGTTAAGCTGGCGTGGTGATACATAAAGTATTAATGTGCCAAAAAAGGTAGTTACTTGGATAAATTTCCAACAAGTTAACCCGCACTAAAGGTCAGGAGGTTTTTTAGTATAGCTAGCAACATTTTATTTTGTGACATTAGTGCTATACGATATGTGTAATATGCTACATTTTGTTGTAGGTGACCACTTGGCCCTTTGGGTATCAATATGTTTATGTGATGTGATGTGTGTTTTAGGTATGTAAGAAAACGGGTCACCAAGCAGGTTTTCAAGGCGCTACTTACATCGATTGCCCTATGAAACCATGTTTCCTCTGCAAATTGCCTGGTATTTTTCTTATTTATTTTAAGCTAGACACTTGTTAGCTGTGTATGAATTGAGATTTGTAATGATAATGAATGAAGATATATCTCTAATTTGAGTATAGAAGCTACAAGAATCTACTGATGATTCCCTTTCTTCAATATTTGAAGAATGACTCATTTTTTGATGAATTTGTGCGGGTCCGTTTTTGATTTATGGATGATTTTGGCCCTCCAACTTGCGATTTGAAAATTATTTGGTTGTGATGATATGGTTCATAGGAGATAATGTTTGGACATACTTGTGGAGTTGTGGTATCTGATGGGTTCATACTTCATAGTCAGATGCTTTAACTGTTTGACAACGTCTGAGTATTTGGGTGATTAATAAAGAATATAAGCTAATTACATTCCTGTTAAAACGGGCTTTCACGAAATGGGATTACAGTCTCTTAAATTGAGATAAAGAAGGGGTTAATAGGTATTATTTTCAGACCTTTAGATAGTCAATCTTGTTGTAGCATTCTGATTTATGTAGTGTTATATGTCTCCTCATTAATCAGATAACGAAAACCGGAGTTTTTTCCCCCTAAATGCCAGCTGATGCAGTTTTCTTTATATTGTATATTAATGCTGAAGGTCACACTACCGTTGATTGTCCTCACCGAGCGGCTATGGAGTTTGGTGTTATTCCAGCTTCACGTAAACGTACAAATAATCCTTTGGATTATGTATTCGAACGCCAAATGCGCCCTAGAGTTCCTTCAGTAAGCTTCTTGTTTGAGGAAGTTATTTATTTTCATTGACTATAGGCATTGGTACTTGTCTAACTTATTTCACTTTTTGTTGTGACAATCTTTGCTAAATGATTCACAATAGATAAAACCGGCATTTGTGATCCCAGATGAAGTGAATTGTGCAGTGATCAGATACCATAGTAGACGAATTACGTGCTTAGAATTCCATCCAACTAATAACAACATTCTCTTATCAGGAGACAAGGTTATTCTCCATCCAAGCTGTTATGAGGCCAAATCTGTTTTAGTCTTGTTAGTTTATTGTTCTTGCTCTGATTCCATGTTTTCTTCTCACTAAAGAAAGGACAACTAGGAGTATGGGATTTTAGCAAGGTGTATGAGAAGACCGTGTACGGGAACATTCACAGCTGCCTACTTAACAATATGAAGTAAGTTGATACCTTAAGATGTGTTTCAGTTCGAGTTTTGGAGCTAATTATCTTATTATTCGCAATAATCAGATCTAATGTTTGGATAAGTAGGTCTTGCTTCTGATTATATGACTATGTGAGGCCATTTAATCAGTTTTGTAATATAGCCAAAACAATTTCTCTACTTTTTCATACTACTATTTCACAAAATATACCTCATTTCATCATTTAATTGCCATTGTTAGTCGCTTTATCTATAAGTTTATAAATAATTGAGGTTTATCGAATATGAGCGCTGCAGTTATCTCAAAACAGAACCATATCCAAATATTATTTCTACAATCTGTTCTATTACAACTGATTATCTGATTCTGGTTATATAATATTTATATAATGTCACATAGTAATTTGCGAAACGCACATGCCACATCTAACTTTTTGAATTTGTTCCTAGCGAATATGTTACTACATTTATAATGACTATGCACCCTTTCTCATATCATACCTGATATGATTATATATGCAGGTTTAGTCCCGCAAATGATGGAACAGTTTATTCAGCATCTTCAGATGGAACCGTTAGTTCCACTGACTTGGAGACTGGTCTCTCGACGTCGATAATGAACCTTAATCCTAACGGGTGGCAGGTATTTGTTAAAAATTTACTTTTTTTGTGTGTTAATAGTCATTAATCTCTAAAAGTATGATATAGTTTTCTTTATTAAAATTTTATGGTGTTTATAGGGTGGTAAAAGTTGGAGAATGCTGTATGGGATGGAGTTGAATACAGAGAAAAATCTTGTGCTAGTTGCAGATAGTTTTGGATACTTACACTTGTACGTTGCCCACCCTTTCGCTCTCACTTTCTTTATGGTTATCAAACAAAAATTGGTAATACCTAGTAGGCATGTCTAATTCATCTACACTTCATGTAAAATGTAGGGTGGATGTGCGATCTCATTCTAAAAAAGGGGATTCAGTTCTGATCCATAAGAAAGGAACCAAAGTTGTGGGACTTCATTGCAACCCTCTTCAACCAGATCTTCTGTTGAGCTGTGGAAATGATCACTTTGTAAACTTTCCTTTTTCTTTTTGCCTGTTTTTAAGTTTAACTTGATGGCTTCAATCAGCTTATGTTTTAATATATTGTATGTTTATGAATCTTAGGCTCGTATATGGGATATGCGTCGTTTGGGAGCTGAATCTTGTCTTCATGAGCTTCCACACAAACGGGTGGTTAACTCTGCTTATTTTTCTCCTTTAAGTGGAAGCAAAATAATTACCACATCAATCGATAACCGCATCCGTGTGTGGGACTCTATATTTGGCAACTTGGACAATCCAAGCCGAGAAATTGTTCACAGCCATGATTTTAATCGGCACTTGACTCCATTTCGAGCTGAGTGGGACCCAAAGGTGATCTTTTTATCATATTTTATCTATTATTCTAAACTTCTTTATGCGCGGAGAATATCATATGTTCTTTGTCAGAGGTGTCAATTTTGACTCATTTGCTTATGAATGGGTTGCTTGGGCTGTGTTTTATCTCAAACTGGTCAAATTAGAAAATTAAGCTAAACAGGGAACGGGTTGAATTAATATACACAGGGGTGGACCGATCGGGTTCGCGGGGTACATGGCCGACTTGAATGTCGCCCAAATTCTATTCTTATAACTTTTGAAAGAACAATGATTTTAATCATCATAGTAATCATAGTTAACGTGTGAATTATGTACATTTTATTTAGGGTTAATGGCATCTAATAGCTACGAACTTTCTCAAATGTTCACATATTGAACCCAATAAAATACCACAATACCCATCAAACTTTGTTTGTTTTATGTTGATATCAACAAAAACCCGTTTTTTACCTCCAAAATCCACGTCAGCGACAAATGTACATGCCACTTCATAAATTTGTACCATTATGATCCACGTCATATTGGGTTCATGTCTGATAAGTGATTTTCTGACAAAGTTTGATGGGTATTTTGAAACATTTAACAAAGTTTGATGGGTATTTTGAAACAGCTAACTTTACACAATTAACTTAAAAAAAAAAAAAAAAAAAAAATCCATGTATGCAATTTAACCAGTGTAGCCGGTTGCGGGTCATGCCACGTAAGCAAAAGTATGATATCGAGCTAAAATTTGAAAGTTTGATGGGTATTGTAGTATTTTATTGGGAACTGATATGTGATCATTTGAGAAAGTTCGTTGCTATTAGATGCCATTAACCCTTATATTTAATCAAAATATGGACAAAAAGTTTTTTGCGGTGTCAGCCAGTTTGACTCAGCGCGTTTCGACCTGTGTTACAAAATGGCGCATCTCAACCATAACTTGTTTTGACTCGTTACCTATCTGCCTGATTCAAGCATCTTGCCACTTTCAGTCAGTATTCACCATTAAAATGAGGAGACTTATTAAAGATTTTTTTTTATATGCAGGATCCATCAGAGTCCCTTGTCGTTGTTGGGCGCTATATAAGTGAAAACTATAATGGAGCTGCTTTGCATCCTATCGATTTTATAGATATTAGCACGGGTCAACTGGTTGCTGAGGTCATGGACCCAAACATAACCACAATCAGTCCGGTTAACAAATTGCATCCACGAGATGATGTCCTAGCATCTGGTAGTTCAAGGTTAGTTCTTTCGCCTTTCTTGAATATCACTTTCTGTTAACGTCTGTATGCTGTTTTATCAAATTATAATATTCAAGAGATTACTGCATAAAATGGTCAAAAAGGACATTCATGTGAAAAGCTAGATACTTGTCTTGTGAGACGAGTGTGGATATCACTTGCCGAAACTTACAAGGTGTAATTAGGATATTTTCGTTTTTACTGTTTGATTATCCATCTTAACTAATTATTTGACTTCTTTTAGGTCAATATTCATTTGGAGGCCAAGGGATAAGTCAGAGATAGTGCAAGAGAAGGAAGAGAAGAGAATCATTCTCTGTGATAGGAAAAACAATAAGAAGTTTGGAGATGGAAGTGACGATGACGACTCTGGTGATGATTTGGGCAAAAAAGGTAAGAGTTCAAAGGGTAAAAAACTGAATATAATAACTCCATGTAGCAGCAGCAAGAAGAAAAAATCATAAAAGGAAAATGTCATCTATATGTAGTTAATTCTAGTGACTAGTCTTGTTTTTGTTTTTATCGGAGGGCTGTAGAATGATATAATGTCTTTTTGGGGTCGTGTAACATGCTATGGCCATTGTAGATATCTAAAATAGTAAGGCTGTGGTCTATGTTTTGCTGAATTTTTTGTTCCACGTTACAGCAGACATTCCCAGTCCCGCCAATAACTATTGTTCTATAAAATTTTAAAGGTTCTCGTTATAATGCGAATCTTAGCTGAAGCTATTCCACTATCTTCTAGAGTATAAAGCAAGCCTCTTGTATGCCAGTTGCTGCATAGTTGTAGCATGTAGTGTTATCCTTTGCCCGACATTCTTGACCACGAGTTCATGAGGATTTGTAGCACTAACAATCGCTTTGTGAGTTGCTCAAAGGATAAAGAGCGCTCAACTCAATCTATAAGTTGTAAACTGGGGTTCTGAGCGTTTTAGTGTACTTTAGCCAATGTTTTACGAACCCCGAATACCAACCATACCCACGTGTGTTTAGAATATCGGTCTAGAATCATGAGGGTGCACTCCTTACCACTAACGCTAATCAAGACATAGTTACTAAAAAGTACGACTTTTTCTTTAGTGAGGCTTTGTGTTGTTTATCATGCTCATATGCTGAACATAACTTGTAATTAGCATATATAGGTTGAAACAAATGTGACTCCAGCTAATTCTTAGAGTTTGTCAATGTATTTGAAGTTTGAATTAGCTAGCTTCCAATGCTAAAGCAGGTTGAGTTGTGTAACAACTTTTAATCGGACACACATTGTAGCTGCTAAGTGTTCATGTCGAGAGCACACATTTTTAAGCAGTGAGACACCATGCCAACTTGATTTATATTGGTGATCGGGACCTCTTCAAACAACACCTTCTATGATCTCATAAGCTGAGTAACATTTGGGTAAGAAATACTTGGGATTCTACCATAGATACAGATAATTCACAATGTCCCCTCATAAGTGTGAGTCAGCTTATAGAGAGCTACTATTACTTCCCACTCGAAACCTGTTATAGAGCTGAGCTGTCATTGGCATAGACGTTGGCTCATCTGAACTTCAAATACCTCAACAAACACTCCAAGAATGACACTGAGTTACGCATGAAATAGAAAGTAAATGTTCAATTTGATTACAAAAGGTGTTGACATAGCAAATGTGCAGTTTAGTATTCTGGAGAATCATTTTACGCAAGAACCTCTAGAACTTGATCCTCTCACTTTCTCTCTTTGTTCATGTTAATTAGTTTTCTAACAAAAGCCTGAATTATTTTTTTTTCTATTTATATTTTTTTTCCCTGAAGAATGTTGACTACTTGCAATTATAGTATGTAAATAAATGCAAGAAAAAATTACACGGAAGGTCCTTCTGGTTTACACAGATTTCATGTTTAGTCCCTATTTCATTTTAATTACATCAGAGATACCTATTTTTTGAAACTTGTCACACATTTAGTCCCTAATTTGGATGGCCGTTAGTTTATCCGTTAAGTTATTTATACCGTTAGTCCTCCATTAATATTTTTTGCACCGTTAGTCCTTATTTTCTAAAAAAGTCCTCATTTTTTGCACCGTTAGTCCATCTGTTAATATTTTACACCGTTGTCAATCTTTTTACGTTTTCGTCCATTTTTTTAATGTTCTCGTCCGTTTTTTTAACATTTTCGTCCATTTTTTTTACGTTTTTATCCATCTTTTTACGTCTTCATTAATTTTTTTACGTTCTCGTCCGTTTTTTAACGTTTCGTCCATTTTTTTTTACGTTTTTGTCAATCTTTTTACGTTTTCGTCCATTTTTTACGTTCTCGTCCGTTTTTTTAACGTTTTCGTCAATTTTTTTACGTTTTAGTCAATCTTTTTATGTTTTCGTCTCTTTTTTTACGTTCTCGTCCGTTTTTTAACGTTTCCGTCCATTTTTTAACGTTTTAGTCAATTTTTTTACGTTTTCGTCCGTTTTTTTACATTTTCGTCTGTTTTCTTATGTTTTTATCGGTTTTCGCTATTTTTTTTATGTTTTCGCCCATTTTTTTGTAATTAAGTAAGTATACTAAAAGAAAATTTGACATTTGATAAAAATGTTTCTGTGTCGATTTTAAATCATGATTTTGACACCTTTCTGGTTTGAATCATCAAAAGTGTAAAACACAAAAGTTGTCCGGAATAATGTTTTAAATCAAGACACGCGAGATTTTAACCAAAAAATGCAAAACAAGGGCTGTTTACTACCAAAACTTAAGCCATTTTTTTTACTAAATTTATAACTTATAAACTCTTGTAAATTTTGTACTTGTGTAAATCATCAAACTTAATAAAAAAACGGACGAAAACGGATAAAAATGGATTAAAATGTGTGAAAATGTGAAAAAACTGACGAAACATGTAAAAATGGACAAAAACAGATAAAAACGTAAGAAAAACGGACGAAAACGTAAAGATGTTCATATAGTTAAGACGTATACACTGGCCGGTGAGCCTGATTTGATATATAATGAACGAATGATAACGAACAAAAACGGCTTAAGTTTTGGTAGTAAACAGCCCTTGTTTTGCATTTTTCAGGTTAAAATCTCGTGAGTCTTAATGTAAAACATCATTCCGGACAACTTTCGTGTTTTACACTTTTGATAATTCGGACAAAAAAGGGGTCAAAATCGTGATTTAAAATCGATACAGAAACATTTTTTTATCAAATGTCAACTTTTCTTTTAGTATACTTACCTAATCACAAAAAAAAGGCGAAAACGTTGAAAAAAATGGACGAGAAAGTAAAAAGATGAACGAAAACGTAAAAAGATGGACAAAAACGTTAAAAAAGGACGAGAACGTTAAAAAATGGACAAAAACGTAAAAAGATTGATAACGGTGCAAAATATTAACGTAGGGACTAACGGTGCAAAAAATGAGGACTTTTTTAGTAAATGAGGACCAACGGTGCAAAAAATATTAACGGATGACTAATGGTGCCAATAACTTAACGGATAAACTAACGGCCATCCAAATTAGGGACTAAATGTGTGACAAGTTTCAAAAAATAGGTATCTCTGGTATAATTAAAATGAAATAGGGACTAAACATGAAATCTGTGTAAACCACAAGGACCATCCGTGTAATTTTTTCTAAATGTAAATTTCTATTTTCTATTAGTATAATCCGAAAACAAAATTACTGAAAGTTGTAAGACCAATATTTATCTCTTATAAAAATAATAGTTTGCCTTATTAACACATCTGTTTATCGTTTTAACTCGTTTTCATAAAATACATGTTAAATACACTCTAGTACAAGATTTTTATTTTTTATTTTTTTATTTTTATCGTTCGCTTGTATCACCTCCACAATTGTTGCCCACCACAGTTAACTCCTAGTCCGAAGAAGCCTGAAAATGCATATAACGTTGCACCAAATTTTAAAGTTTTACAGTTCACTAACTAAATACATTTTTCATCTGCACCGACTACGGGCTAGCTAAAAGGGTAGTCGTCCTGGTATTAGTCGGCTTGCAATGTTGAGTCGGAAAACCTAAAAAATATTTGTGTCATTGCAACACTTGCCTACTGTCAATAATCGAATCTCATTATAGTTAGAAACCATATGTATTTATTTAGCTGAGAAAAGTTGCCTGAAGATTATATATCTGATCTCATCAAGGAACAACGATGAAAACATGTGATGTGGCATGGAAACGTACATCCGTAAGAAAGAGATTCACCATATGACAAGAAGAATTTATGGTTTAATTTCGGAGGTGTTTGTTTTAGATTATATGTTGGCTTACGATTTTGTGTAACTCACACAAGCCGCTAAGCTTATTTTTTTATGGTTAGTGATTTTATTTAGCTTGTAAACAATTTAAAATAAGGTTAGCAGTCTATTATTTGTCACATAAGCTCATCCACCCAACATATGAGATAAAACAAACAAACCGATTTGCAAGTTAACATCAACCTGATAAACATAATCTGATAGATACATACCAAATAGACGGATCTCATCTAAGGACGAAATAAGACTAGTTGTAATGGCAGCATCTCCACGCGTTAACCTCCTCCACCACCACGGTCATCCTTATTACGCCACCTCCTCCCGCCAAAGTTGTCCCCCCTTTTTATTGAGAACTCGGTAGTGCAGCCACCAAGTTGTGGAAGCACCAAAATTTAATTGTGCGTGTGCAAAATAGTAAATTATGAGTATATTTATGTTTAAGTGAAGCATGTTTTGAGTGGTGAAGTCTTTTTTGTTGTTGGCGGAGTTGAAGGCGGTGACCATTACACCATGCCTAACTTCAAATGGTGCAATAACATAAATAGCAAGTGGTTTGAACAAAAATACATATATTTGAAAGGGTTAAAATAACCAACTGGGCTAGCTCAGTTGGCCACCAAGATTCCTTAAGGGCTTGGGGATGGGAGGTTTGGCTAAGGGAGGTCTTAAGTTCGAGTCCCACCCGAGACTTTTACCCCTTCAGGCTGACTACTCGCGCTGTACTTGTCGGGCCATGTTTTTTTTTTTTTTTTTTTTTTTGGACCCATGACATCATTTTTATCCATGATATCACTTTTGTCGGAAAGGGGTATTTTATGTCGAGTGATAAATTGTGAAGTTATAGAAAAAAGTGATTGAATTGATGACAACACTTTTACCATGGCACCATAGGCTTCTAAAGAACACATTTCGAAACCTTGTAACAAACTCTGACATTGCTTTGAATTATTTTTTAACTTTTCAGTAATACCATGTAGTTGTACCATCAATATAGTCCCTTTAACATCCAATTAGCATCCATTGTACCCCTCTAAAACACAACTAATACACCCCCTAGCTTTTTCATTTACTTTTTTATTTTTTTAATAATGTTTTTATTATAAAATTATGATACAGAAAGTACGAAATACAAAATATAAAGTTTGACAAGTCAAAAGTATTTAAAGACAAAAAAATATGAATGTGTTGTACTGTTAGCACGAAGATAAAATGTGGGGTGAGGATGTTTAAATGTTGGGTAGTTGATTGGTAGTGCAAGTGCTCCCATCTACCAGTTAACTATTGATTTAGCCATACGATTATTCATGCATAACTTGTGGGTCCAATAACTTGTGGTATACGAAGGAGGGCATTTTTTTGGTTAGTGTTATAAAATGTTATAAGGCAAAAGCTGCCATGACGGGTGCTACACCTAGCTCTCTAAGTTCAGATATGCACCTTCTTCATTCTAAATATGCACCTTCTTCATTCCTAATCGTTGGATAAGCTAACGCAACATGTATTTACTTTACTGACTGTTCTGGGGGTGTAAGTCCACCAATTAAATTTAATAGAGGTAAAGCTTTATTTTATGGGAGCTTTGCGTTGCCCATGAAAGATATAAAAAGGGTTTCAGTTCGAAAACCAAATGAAAAGAATAGAGAATAGTGAACCTATGATCCAAGTTTTGTGCCACAAACCTTGGTCTACAATGAGACTCGAGAGTGATAACTGATAAGCAAGAGTTGAAAGACTCTTTTGGATTAATGATCACGCATGGTCAACCCCATGGATTTCAAAATGAATGAAAAAGGTAAATCAACAACTAAAATTCTCCAAAATGGGCATGAATGAATTTTCAAAATCTAATCTAAAAAAGCCTACAGCACCCTAGTTTGAAGGACCCCTAACCTCATTTTGAACCTAATACGGAAAAGAAAAATCCGTCTAAGCCACCTTCAAGTCCCAGATGATCACATATACTGATATACCTTTGACCTTTCAGCTCACGGATAATGTCAATACTGATGAAGGACCTCAGGGCTACCCTACTAGTTGGAGGTTTAACGTGACAAAATACCAAGTTTCTCGGAGAACAACTGAATGCCCAAGTCATTGGCATGTGATTGGTCTGTGCAGAAATTTGGATTAAGGGTTAAATATGCAAATTAGAATTGTCATTTTGGAAAATTAATTTTAATTCTGAGTATAATAAAAAGGTTATTTTTAAATTGGAACTAAAAATTTGGATGAAACTTGAGTACAAGTTATGTAGAGCACTTACTGGAGGGAACCTTTTGAACAAAGAAGCATGCTCCAATTACTACATAGGCAAGGCATAGGATCAGTCCTTTCAAGTAGTGTGAACTTCCATCCTGCATATCACCAGTAAATCTATTTATTTAAGTATAAATGCGATAACGCCCAGTACTATTTCAACCTTGTATTCAACTCTTTATTGCAATGAGATTCACAAGAATAACAGAACACATATTTTTATATAGAGCAATTTGACGAATATGGGAAAATTTCTATTAAAGAAAACTAGTGTAGTCGCCACTATTCATTCTACACGCTCATTCCGGTAAATTGCAAGTCTGAATGGTTCAGGAAGTCAGTCACCCAAGACAAAATGAATTTCTATTTCACAGGATATCAAACGGTCTAATATGATTTGCAATTATTCTCCACCGACCTCATTAATATTTTTGTTTATGTTAGCAAGATACTATTCTGGTGTCAAGATTTTAATGAAAGTAAGTGTGATTTTAAAGGATATAACTACATACTACAAAACATGAATAGGATATTTGTTAAAACCTGTAAAGTTAAGGCTGTAAGGAGTATGGAGAAGGCAAGGCAACCAGTTTGAAGAAGTCCAAAATCCAGACTCATCGGAATTCCCATTATCCAAGCAACAATAACACACAAAGGAACCTGCAATAGAAGGGTCAGCATAATGTAAAACATGAGATCTTCATGTGTCAAGAGGTGGCAATTTTGACCCATTTACGTGGATCAATTTGAGTTATTTTTATCTCTGACGGGTCAACAGGCTAATATTTTTTAGAACTAGCTATAAAGAAACAAGTCATATGTTCAAAATTCGCTCAAAGAGCATTGTTAATGCATACAACCTACTAATTGTTTTCCTTGAAATATATAGATATTGTTATTGCAATATTATTATCTTTGTAATCATATCTAACACACAAATTAGCCATACAGAATGTACAAATTATGGAGAAACAGTGTATAAGATTAACCCAACCCATTTTGGCCCATACTAAAATAATCCGTTTTGACCCGTTACCCGAACCACCTGGCCCGCCTGTTTTCACACCTCTACATATGTGCACTGATGTATTGAATCGTATAATTAGCTTGTGTGTATGTTATGTCTTACCAAAAATGTTGATATCTGAGTTGCAGAGCCCATGGCCACTCCCAAAGATATATCCTACACCACAAAAAAGAATTTTATCTAGCATGCAGGTAGAAACGCATTGATGGAACAACAATGCACATTGTATGACATTCAGAATGTGGGAATATGATTTTTTGTCTTACCAATTTGTTCTTGTAGGCAAATATAATTGAACCTGCATGTTCTGCTGCATTTCCAACAATCGGCAGCAAAATTACACTAATAAAGCTCACTGAGATCCCCCAAGTATCTGATGCAACCTAATGCACAACGTATAATTTACATATGGCAATGTAATCAGATGGTAAGGTGCATTGCAAAAAGGTGAATTCAGTTGGTTTTGTTTGGACTGTACAGCAGTTAAGAATGCAACACTTTGAGTTTGTTTTCTAGAGGTCTAGTTAGTTGTATCAGATATGTTGTCTATCTGATATTAGATGTATTGTGTTCTTGTATCTGATTTGGTCTGTCAAATCAGTGGTGTTATGCTTATATTGTACATTTTGGAAGTAATATAATTACATATGGACTTGTTTAGAAAATAAAATGATTGATTTATTACAAACCTCAATGGTGCCCACAACATATTCAGACAGAATGGCTATGATGACTGTCATTATGACTAACCATACAAATGCACTACAAAATCCTATCACCGCTTTTTCTTCTTTCACCTCCTCATCATTGTCTTCCTCCTAATTAGTAAAAAGCACGTCATGTAAAAAACAAATATCATTTGACTTCCAAAGTGAAAATCTTTTTTTGAAAGGCAAACTCACAAACACAACTATAATAAATACATTCTCACACAACCACAACTATCTCACTTTCACCCTTGGTGGGAGTTGAACCCCCAACCTCTTGGTTGGGGACATAACGATCTCACGGATACCGCAAGACCAAAGGCCCATTGGTTCCAAAGTGAAAATCTTAATGACCAGAGTAATATAACGAACCTCTTGTGATTCAAAAACTCGACTTTGAGTTTTTAGCTGAAAGAAGATGTACGCAGCATATGCAATAAGCATCACAATGCTGCTTGCTCTCGACATCTCAAGAACTGAACTAGTAGCCGCATTAGGTGTCTCCAAGCCACCAAATCTAAATAGTATTGGCAGAATCTGACATAGTATCCCCAATAATAATAACAACGAGTTTGCGCCCACTTGTTTCTGTTGGTCATTAAAAAGACAGAGAATAAGTTATCTTGTTACCAATAAAAGAGGTCTTAAAGATTCTTTTGGGAATAAGAAAGATGTTTTTACTCTATCATATCTTTGCTCTTTATCTAGATTGGCTATGCCTCCAAATAAGAGAGATGATCCGAGAACAAGGAGGAGGTTTGAAATAATAGAACCCAAAAGCGAGTATTTAAGCACGTGAATCTTTCTTTGATGCAAAGCAAATAAAGCTATTATCAACTCTGTTGCGTTACCACATGTTGCATTAAGCAACCCTCCCACTGCAAATATGATCCAGCAATTAATTAATTTAATTTTCACATCCATTTTGTAAACAGTTGCATTTAAAATAAATAAATAAAAAAAATAAAAAAATGCATCTTTAGAATTTTCATGAAAAGTTGTAACAATACTAGTTGCGTAACATTTACATATTTAGACATCATCATTAAAGAAAATGTTAATATTCATCGGAATTGATAAGATAACATTTTTTTGTAGAATCATTTAACAATTGCCTATAACAAGGTGTTTATGTTTTAACCACGATTATCAATCATATCGGTGACATTCCCGAAATCATATCATTTATCATAGATATACTGTTCAATATAGGCAAGATTACACATATATAATTTACCAATTTTTATTTAGTGTTTACTTAAACTCATCTATCTTGCCATTAATTTTTCAATGTCGACAATAGCCGGATAGAATAGAAAGTAATCAATGTTATCGTAAAATTCATCAAAGGGTGTTTTTATGATTGCTTATTATGTTATTTTTTTTATTGCGTTTGAAAAAACTAAGCAGTTTTAGAGTGTTTGGGATTTCCTGACTGATTGTTTGTGATTGAAATATGTTGTTTTCAATGGGCAACTTGAAACCGTTTACTCAAAATTTAAAAGGTAATAAGCAGACAGATAATTAATCAAACATAAATATGAACAATATTTCAAGGAAATAGAGTAAACAAATGAAACTGATATAGAAATGTACCTGTAGGACCAGTGAAGTATGTAATTTGTCTTTTAAATTTGCACAATTAGAAAAATATAAAACAAGTGTTAGTCTTTTATACACCATAAACAGTAATACTTTTCAAAATAACTAATAATTTAATAGCTACTTACTCGGTAAGAAAGCTCACACGCTCTTCTCTAATGGTTTAAGAGATCCTACACATCGTTGTCTTATCAATTAAGTGGAACATACACGAACATTTTTAATTTGATCGAAAATGCAATATATTGATTAAATGTATTTAAGTTACTAACGATCAACTATATCTAATTATTTTTGCAGCGCGTCAAGAAGAATTAAAGAAAGCGATCGAGAAGTCACAAAAATTGTATCAACAACAAAACATGCAAAAGGCAATGAACAAGAACGAAAAAGACAACAACAACAACAACAACAACAACGACGACGACGACGACGACGACGACGACAACAACAACAACAACAACAACAACAACAACAACAACAACAACGCCACGACCACTGGCGGGATGAATACTTAGCATTCATATTAATAGCACGTTACAAATTAAACATGCAATATTTTACTTCATGTAATACCGATAAAATGGGCTAATACTATTAATTCGTTAGCAAGTAAGTTTATTGAAAATAATGTAACGAGCATTCAATTTTTAGTCAATAATTATTACTACACTTTGTTGGTGCATTTTAATATTTTTGCTCTTAATATAGTTTTTTTCTTGCGGTGTATTAATGTCACTTTCTTAATTAAACGTCTTGGAATATTGCGTGACTTTGATATTTGATATGACTGTGTAAATTATGTCGATGTTACATAATAAAAATGGGGTAGTATATAATAAAAATATCTTCACACTATCATCTTAACAATGAGAATCTTCTAAATCGAGGAAGTATATAAAGGAGAAGAAAATTTTGTTTAGTTAAATGTCGGGTCTATTGATTGATTGGAGCGGGTTTATGACTCGGACTTGGGTCATTGGATATGATTTTTTATTATACGAGTTATAATTTATACTCTTAAATATACTAATTTTTTTTTTTTTTTTTTTTTTTTTTTTTTTTTTTTTTTTTTTTTAAAAAAAAGGAAATTTGTTTTATAGTTCGCTTTTAATAGTGTCATTTATTTGAACAACGAAGTCCTTCTTTCACAAAAAATGAGAGTTTCAAACATGAACTGAAAATTAGTACCGAACATTACGAAAAAAACAACTAGATCCAACATGTGTGCATTGCATGGGTCCTGAGGCATTCCAAACCTGTGTGCATCGCAAGGGGATGAATATAATAGGTCTCCAACATTAATGTCTGATACGTGGGAATCGCACCAGGCTTTACCTTTCAAGGGATCTTGAGAAGCTTACAACCCCCACCAGGCAGTGTACCTGATCGTTGTAGTATAGTATAGTGACAAGTACCGGAGGATTGATCGTTCAGCTAGGAATAGTGTCGCTAGGATTAGAAAACCTAAATACTAGTTCTAAAGATGAGAGATGATTCTTTTTGTATTTTTATATTTTTTAGAAAGCAAGTAAAAATCTCGGGTTTGAAGGATTTGGGCGGAATTAGTTGCTAGTCAACTAACCAAATACTAAAGATGCATTCAAAATAAAATACTAGAAATGAAAATAAACTAAATTATACTAAGGTTGTGAGCAATAAGTGGAGAAAATGTGTTTACTTAGATTTCACTACTCCCTAGACATCTTTTACATGTTAATTACTTGTTATAGTTGCATGGATGACGGATTGTATTCCTTAATACCATTCATGGGGTAGCGCACTTAATTCCCCAATTCTATGAGCTCTTATCTCCTCCTATGCCATGCCCAGCACAACCATAGGGATTATAAACAGTGGCTCATGCATTAAATACAACCAATAAAGACCTAGTGCCATCGGTTCATGTTTCCTAAGACGTTCAAGCATGTTACCATTTGGAGATCTGCCAGTTTTTTTAAGCCTAACATATAAATTCATTCATCCAAAACAATTATAAACAAGTAATCAACACATAATTAACATCTAGGTTTCATTAGATCCAAGCAAACACAAGATAGATCTAGCCTAGCATGATGAAATTAAGACAAGAACAAGATATAGACAACCAACACATAGACATATTGATTGAATTAAAATAATACTTATCTCAATTACACATGAAAGGTATCAAGGGCTTAGAACCCTTGAAAAACCTGTAAAATTCGCACAAAGTTCGTACTTAGGGTTTCTCCAAAACTTCTCTCTTTTTAATGTGAAAATTAAAAAACTATATATAGGAAATAGGGTCTGACGGCGTCAAGACAAAGCTTGTGACGCCGTTACCTCGCCGCCAAAACTCTTCTCGGACTGCCTTGATCTATTTCTGACGCCGTCATGTGTTATGCATTTCCAGGCCGTCATGCATTTTACTCTTGAAGCCCTTTCTTGTGACGCCGTCAAATCTGTACTGGGTCGTCATGGAATTTACTCTTGACGCCGTCAGGATGTTACTCTTGACGCCGTCACCTACTGTTCCCAGCAAGGAAAATTAAGACTTTGGCGTTTTCTTCACTTTTATGCTCCAAAAACGTCCGAATTGCTTCCTTTTCCAGATTTCACTCCCAAAGTACATAAAATCACAAAAGGAACGATTTAGGGCAATATTTGATCAAATAAATTCAATTCCGGGCTTAAATGACCCTCTAAAAGTGGTTCATTTTTCGCCTCATCAATGTCATCGCTTTATATTTAAAATAATTTATGTAACTTATACATATTTAAATTACATGTGAAGAGACTCTTTTCAATGTAACATCTTGAAAAAAGTCTCTTCACATATACTCTTTTAATGTCAATAAACTATTGTTGTATATTTGGGCCTCACAATCATACTAACAACCCGACAATTTACATAATCATTTTCGCACGGGTCCTGAGGCAACCCAAGTTATTTATGACGAAAATTAGTGGCAAACATAGTTTTTGACTCGACCTCAATTAAAACTGACAGAAATAAAGGCACCAACATTTTTCATGCCATGCTAACAAAAGTTGTGGTAACATCACAACTTAGAAACTTATTGACCAATAAAAGTTGTGGTAACATCACAACTTAGGAACTTATTGTCAATAAACTATTTTAAATGTATGCCATGCTTAGAAAATGTGTGATACCATCACAATTTAGATATATAACGATGAAAATAAGTGCCGAAGCTTACATGTCAATTTTAAATGTGTTTCATGCTTAGAAAAGGTGTGATACAATCACAACTTAGATATATAATGACGAAAATATGTGCCGAATATTACATATTAATTTTATATCAAAATATAGGGATGTTACAATTTTGAGAATAAATACAAAATCTAAACTTTATAAATAACTATTAATATGTCATAAAAAGTTTAAATATAATGTTACAATCTTGAGAATAAATACAAAATATAAACTTTATAAATAACTATTAATATGTCATAAAAAGTTTAAATATAAAACTTACCGATCAACTAAGACCATACTTATAAAAGTCTAATAACGAAAAAAAATATTGCACATTACACTATGATCAATTAAATAGAGCCCGTGTGCAACGCATGGGTCTGAATTACTCGTAGTACTAAACTTTATGTGTTTTTTTTATTAGTCTGTTTAATGGTGGGTCAAGGATTAACGTAATTTTTTTTAACAAAAGGATTAACGTGATTATAAATAAGATTTTAATTCTATTAAAATAAAAATAAAATTAATTTAAGGCAATTCATAAGTTTAATTTTCATGTATTAAATGTAACCGGCATGGTACCCGCGCGATGCGGCGACGTGTACCTTCTAATAAAATTTGTGGCGAAGAATGTCTTTTAATTTTATGTTTTTTGTTACAACAACTTTATAAATGGTGAGAGTTTTATATTTGAACAACTTTAGTCATGTTGGTCTTTTAAGTTGTACATGTTGATCATTTAAGTTGTGTAGGTTATGTTTTTATGCCGGTGTTTTAAGTGCTTGAGTTATTTAATATTAACAATATAGTAGATGATTAGTAGATTGATTAGATTGTACTATGTGATGAAATGATTGTACTTTTGAGCGAGGGGATGATTTAAGAAGAGTATTAATTGTATGTGTTAAATAAATGTATTTATGTTTTAAATAGTGTTTTTTTTACTTATAATGCTATATATTTATAAAAATCTTAAAAATTAATTAGAAAGGAAATGCTAATCTCCATTATTGGATGTATAGATTTTTAATCTAAAATGAGATTTAACTAACGACTTCAAGGTACTTGTTAGACTTATTTATTTATTTATAAGTGTTTGAATTTGGTTATCAACTTTTTTGCTTAACCAACTGTTGCCAAATTTGAAGTAGACAGGTAATTTACATTAGAAATTCTTCAAATGGTCTAATTTTGAACCATTGATCCACCTTCTAGATGAAAAAAGAAAAGTCTAACTCTAAAAAAATCAGTACGACTGAGTGATTATACAACTCCACTTGACACGTGTATATCATTGTATGACAAAAGTACATTAACGTCATCTTCTTCCACACACAACTCCAACATATTTCTCTTTTTCCACACATCTCAACTCCACTGGTATGGTATCTTCTCCGGCCACCCACCTTTATAAACACAAATAGCATGCTTTCTTTCTTCTCTCTTGGACGAAACCACACCGAACAACAAACACAACTCTATAAAATTTCGTGACACTTGTAACTTTAACCAAAAAAAATATATTTTTCAAATTTCGATTCTTGCAACCCGCGTCTCAAAGACCCTTGTTCTTGAAATTTTCAGCTATGATCTTTTTACAAGGTTTCAGGTAGGTTTTTTGTTTGGTTTTGATTTTTGATAGATCGCTAATGAGTTTGGAAGATCTTTAAAAAAATCTTAACTAATGTTGTTGTTCAAATTTGTTATTTTTTGTTATGGACATGGGTTATATTGTTGAAGTTGATTGTAGTTGGTTACTGATAGCGTATATGACCTTCAAGCCATCTGGCTAAGGCCCATACACTTTAAACTCGCCCCGAATGTAAGCCCATCAAGGCTAGATTTCAACAATATGCCTTGAAAACACTTCCCCGGGTGACACCAGGACAAAACCTGCCTGACGAACGCGTCCAGGTAAATGGAAAGCCTAGCAATCTCGCCAAGGCCGTTAGAATAAGCACCGCGTGCCTCCCTCGTCCCTTACCCTGATTACCACGTAGATCATCCAGTGCTATCAGATTACCTTTACGGGGTCCTCACAACCCTAAGGGTCCTCCTATAAATACTTGGCCATTTTCCCGAAATGACCCAAGCACTTCACACAGAGCTCGCCTTTGCAAAACTACACCCAAGTCGATTATTTTCTCTCGAATAATTGACACACACAACCGAAAAGATTGAGTCAAACGTTACCCCAACTTGTGACTCCGGTAACACCTTGGGGTCATTACCGAACGTGGAAAACCTAACGACCAACCAGCCCAAACCCTCAATATGTACCATATGTAAACATGGCGCCATCCGTGCTATACGATACTAAGCCGCAACCTTCTCCTTTTTCCGATTAATCGGAAAAGTTATTTCCACCAGAAAACAAAAAACACATAGTTTCAGTTTTTAAAGAGACGTTTGTATAAGTATTGGCCATTGGGATTGGATACCAACGTAGTAAATTTTGTTTGGTTGAGATATCCGGATTTCAAATAGTAACGCTCAGTTTATTGACAATGCCTAGATTTACTGACCTTTTTTTTTTTTTTTTTTTTTTTTTTTTTCACAAGTAAGATGAGCCCTCCTCCCATTTTAGCTAACATCTCCCTTTTTCTTTTTCTATGTATATATTTATTATTTTAATATTCAATAAAAAATTTAAAATAATTAATATTATATTATTTATATATTTTGTCTCTACATCTTTTCCAAAACTTATTTCAAATTCAAATTTTAATCCAAAGCCGAATCTAAATCCGGTTCCATTAACAAGCTAAACGGACCCTAAGAAAAAATAGATTATTTTTGCTCATCCAATGAAATCAAAAATTTACATTTGTATGGGCTAGGCAATGTTGGCTGTGCGGCTGTATGCGCCTGTGTTCTAAGTCAAATAGTGGGTCAAATTTCATATGGCCCATATGTGTTGTCCAAAACAACTCGCGGCATCGTCAATTTAATGGGTGCTTGGTTCATATTAAGTAATGGGAAAAGGAATAGTAATAGGAATTCTAAGAAATGTAATGATTATTACCATTGTAATTGATGATGCTTGGTGGTTGAAAGATTTAAAGAAAATATAGTGGGCCAATTATAGATAAAATTAAGAGTTATATGGATGTCAGAAGTTATAATGTAGAAGAGTGGGAGAGGAAATTAAAGAATGTACAAAAAATGAAAATTCAAGTATTATAGGGTCATTACCCTCAAAATGTTGGGTAATGGTCCATTGCTTAATAATGGGTAATGGTCCATTGCATTATAGCAAACCAACCACCATCAATCATTATTTTTGCTATTTTTTTACCCCTTAATACCCCACCAAGCAGACCCTTAATCTTCTATAAACTATAATCATATCTAAGCAAAGTACGGAGTACGTATAATTTGTCCAAAACCCTAAGCAAAATGTTTGAAAAAGTTATGGACTTTAGTCTTATTTTCTAAATTACAATACTCCCTCCGTCCCATAAAAACTGTCCAGTTTGACTTTTCAGAGTCAAACTGGTTCAACTTTGACTTTAAATATTTTTTATGTGTTATATAATACTTGATGAAAAATTATACCAATGAAAAACACACTTAAAACTCAATCCATTCATATATTTTTCATCAAGTATTATATAATACCCACAAAAATAGATAAGGTCAAAGTTGAATCTGAAAAGCCAAACTGGACAGTTTTTATGGGACGGAGGTAGTATTATGTTTAAAGAGTCTGAATTATTTGATCCAAAATTATAATTTATCATCTCTCATTTTTCATTGTGCAGGTTGAAGCGGATTAGTGGTTTGTAAGCACCCTGTTAAACGATGCAGGTAATTATAGTAATAGTTAACTGTTAAAAATTATTGCAAAGTTAAATATTACAATAAAACCATCATCAAATGACCTATTAATAAGGTCATTAGTTGTGATTGGGATGAGGTAGATGCCTCCCAGCCAGGGGCGGATCGAATCGAGGTTATGGGATAAAACCTCGCTAGGTGTGTCATTTAGAAGTAGCCAAGGAAGGGTCAGAAATAGTCTCGGGATTACCCTCTGAGGCTGCGTACATCTAAGTCAAAAATTTTCACCCATTTCGGTTAATCTGAATACGGAAAACCATGTCCCTTTACCTTTTTTATATTACCACTATTATGTTTTTTCTTGAACTAATCTAAGGTGTCATTTGTTTTTTCAGAGCTTTTACCTCTTCATTTGCAAACCGTCTGCAGAAGTGATGAGGCGAAAAATGATCCATTTTTAGGGGGTCATTTAAGCCCGAATCCGAATTTATTTGATCAAATATTGCCCTAAATCGTTCCTTTTGTGATTTTAGGTATTTGGAGAGTGAATTCTGGAAAAGAAGCCATTTTGGACGTTTTTGGAACATAAAAGTGAAGAAAACGGCAAAGTACCAAATTTCCATGCTGAAGATACAAGGTGACGGCGTCAAGAGTAATATCTTGACGGCGTCAGACATGAAGATTAAAATACCGAAGGTGGTGACGGCGTCAAAGTGGCAAGAATAAAATACCGTGGTTGGTGACGGCGTCACATAGGCCGTCATAAGTAGATCAAGGCCGTCCGAGGAAGTATATGGCGGCGAGGTGACGGCGTCACATGTAACTCTTGACGCCGTCAGCCTACTTTTCCTATATATAGTTTTCTAGTTTTTTCATTAAAAGAGAGAAGTTTTGGTGAAACCCTAAAGACGAATTTGGTGCCTCTTTTACAGGTTTTTCAAGGGTTCCAAACCCTTGATACCTTGCATTGTAATTGAGATAAGTGTTCTTCTAATTTAATCAATATGTCTATGTGTTGGTTGTTTATCTCTTGTTCTTGTCTCAATTCAATTATGCTAGGCTAGATCTCTCTTGTGTTTGCTTAGATCTAATGAAACCTAGATGTTGATTATGTGTTGATTACTTGTTTATTCTTGTTCTTGGATGAATGATTTATATGTTAGGCTTAAGAAAACTGGCAGATCTCCAAATGGTAACATGCTTGAACGTCTTAAGAAACATGAACCGAGGCGTACTAGGTCTTTATTGGTTGTATTTAATGCATGAGCCACTGTTTACAATCCCTATAGTTGTGCTGGGTCATGGTGTAGGAGGAGATAAGAGCTCATAGAGTTGGGGAGTTATGTATGCCACCCCACGAATGATATTAAGGAATACAATTCGTCATCCATACAAGTATAACAAGTAATTAACGTGTAAAAGATATATCTAGGGAGTAGTGAAGTCTAAGTAAACACAATTTCTCCAATTACTGCTCACAACCTTAGTATAATTTAGTTTGTTTTCATTTTTATTATTTTATTTTGAATATATCTTAGCTTTGGGTTAGTTGAATAGCAACTAATTCCGCCCACTCTTCCAAAACCCGAGATTTTACTTGCTTTCATAAAAATATAAAAATACAAAAATAATCATCTCTCACCTTTAGAACTATTAATTAGGTTTTCTAATCCTAGCGACACTATTCCTAAGCTGAACGATCAATCCCCCGGTACTTGTCACTATACTATACTACAACGATCAGGTACACTGCCTGGTGGGGGTTGTAAGCTTCTCGAGATCCCTCGAGAGGTAAAGCAAGGTGCGATTCTCACGCATCAAGAAGAAGAGGCACATCTAATGTCTTCATCTGCATGGAAGAAGACTGTTTGTTTTTATGCTATTAAAGTACTTTTTTTTGCAATAAATCCTTTTGTCATATGGGTCAATGGTTTTTTTTTTTACGTTTTGGTTGTTTTTTTTACGTTTTTGATCGTTTTTTTTATGTTTTCAAATGTTTTTTTTACGTTTTCTTATATTTTTTACGTTTTTGTCTGTTTTTATGTTTTTGACCCTTTTTAAGTTTCCGTTCGTTTTTTTTAAGTTTTAGTCCGTTTTCGTCCGTTTCCTTACGTTTTCGTCCGTTTTTTACGGTTTGTCTGTTTTTTCACGTTTTCGACCGTTTCTTTACGTTTTCGTCTGTCGTTTTATGTTTTTGACCGTTTTTTTTACGTTTTCGTCTTTTTAACGTCTTCATTTGTTTTCTTACATTTTCGTCCGTTTTCTTACGTTTTCGGCCATTTTCATCCGTTTTACGTTTTCGTTTGTTTTTTCACGCTTTCGGTCACTTTTTCATGTTTTCGTCCTTTTTACGTTTTCGTCTGTTTTTTACTTCATTGACCATTTTTTTTCGTTTTTGTCCATTTTCTTGCATTTTCGTTCGTTTTTTTCGTGTTTACATTCGTTTTTTTTATATTTTCGTCCATTTTTTTTTACATTTCCGTCTTTTTTCTTTTATTTTTTTTACGTTTTCGTCTGTTTTCTTACGTTTTCGCCCTTTTGTTACATAATCTGACAAAAACGTAAAAGACAAACGAAAACGTAAAAAATGGACGAAAACATAAGAAAACGGACGAAAACGTAAAAAACATGAAAAGGTAAAAAAATAGACGAAAACGTAAAAAATGGGAGAAAACATAAAAAATTGGACGAAAACATAAAAACGGACGAAGACGTAAAAAATGGACTAAAACGGACAAAAACGTAAGAAAATTGAAGAAAATGTAAAAACGGACGAAAACGTTAAAAAATAGACGAAAACGCAAGAAAAACGGAAGAAAGCGTAAAAAACGGATGAAAATGTAAAAAACAAACAAAAACGTAAAAAATGGACGAAAACTTAAGGAAACGAGTAAAAACGTAAGAAACGGACGCAAACGTAAAAAAATTGACGAAAACATAAAAAAACATACGCAAACTGTAGAAACTAGAAGGGGGTTGAATAGTTTCACCGTTATTAATCACGTTTTTATAAAATTGACTTTACAAATTGTGTTTGATAAAAAGATTCGATTCGAAGCTTACGTGAAATCAACACAACAATAGATATAAGCAATGATAAGTAAACAAGTAAAGATAAAGAAAGGAAATATCAAATTGGCATACGAAGATTTATAGTAGTTCGGCCACGAAGCTCACTCCTTCGTCCCTACTCCACTCCTCGAGTCTCACACTCGAGAGTTTCACAAACACTATATCAACACGCTCCCTTATGACGGAACAAACCTTACACAAGCTTACACCAAGTTTAACGACACTAAGCGGAATGTCGAGCCCTAATGTTGGGATTCTAGATTTGATGTGACAAAATAGATAAAAGAATGAAACAAGAAGGGCTAAAGATGACAAAGAGAGAAAGCTACAAAGAATAAAGATACAGGAAATATTCTATTATGAAGAAACGATTTTATACATATTCTGTATTTTAGTTTTATTCTTATCTCTTTGTAAACCCTAATATCTCTCTATATAAAGAGACATAGGGTACAGGTTATTGTATGTCTTTCATAATGTAGTCGACTAAAAGTGTGTGTGTATGTTCTAGGGCATGTAAACTATAAACGCCTAGAACTAGTTAGTGTTGTTCATATCCTCTAAGGTCTGAGATGTCTTAGATCCTTGTTACAGTTAGGTAACACGTTGTTATTCTGATCAAATAATAATTGGAGGTGATTGGGAAAAACCTTGTTGTCAATAACATATGATTTGTTTTAATTATTCCGCTGCATAGTGTCTATGTTATTGTTAACCCTAGATGCTCAAAACGGTCCATGGAGTCTAACAAACTCCACACCTAATCCTAGCTAGAACCAATCTACCAAAGCCCACGTGGCTTCACACCTTGTACCAACACGATGGCACGATACAATACAATACACAATATAAGACTTGCACTCAAGTCCTATTACATACACGAAACAATGAATGAAAGTAATGATAGATCCGAAACAATAAGATGAGATGAGCAAAACTCTTCTTCAACACTTCGTTTCTTGATTACAACGAATGTTATTCTCTTGCACTTAGAGGAATGATGAGTGTGATCACTTATAAACAACTAGAACTTGATAATGTGATCAAAGGGTATGTTTTAGAAAGGATTTCGGAATACAGAAAGTTTTAGTACACAAGAGATGAAGTTTTCTGAAGGAAAACAGTTATGTATTTATAGGCGTCAGGAGAGAGGCGACGATCCCTTAAATGCTGGACGGTCCCTTATCGATAAGGGACCGCCGCCCTATTTAAGAGACCGTCCAGACAAACGCTCGTCATTTGTCCTGACGTGGTGAAAAACTATTTGGTGAAGTTTTGTTGTCAGTTTTGAGTGGGAAATATGGCTGTTATGGTTTTAAATGTCGAAAACATTTTCTTAATAAAACATTTCTTTAAATTATACAAAAATACTTTTGTAAAAATGTTTTGTGGCATGAAAATGTAAAGTTTTTAAATCCTTTGATCACATACACAAGTTGGTAGAAGTTTGTACATACCTTAAGTGATATTGATGATGAAAACGAGTTTTCCCGATTAAAACTTATTAGTCGTAGTTTTATTTAACATGTGTTTCTATTTTGTGATTATCAAAACTAGTAGAGACCGATTAATGCAAATGACGTTTTTGACATTATTTGTATTAATAATCTCCCCCTTTTTGATGATTACAAAATATAAACTCATTTGAGATAAAACTAGGCATTAATGAGTTTTAAAACGAGTCTCGTTTTGTTCTCCCCCTTTTTGTAGAATCAAAAAGGCTTCGTAGAAGAGATGAAATCCATGGTATTAAGATGACTCCCCCTAGCTTAGTGCTCCCCCTTGATGAGGACACTCGGGAATCGGTCGATGAAATTAAGCTGCAATATGTTAGAGGAAACATGCAAGCAAACATAGAAATCCTGCAGAAAAGATAAGAGAAGGCATGATAGACATATACTGCTGACGGTCCCATAAATGGGTCAACGGTCCTTTAAAGTTTGGGACCGCCACCTTGATAAGGGACCGCTGGCAGGAAGATTTTCTGGAACACTATTTCAACAATTCATGCATAAACAAGACCATTCATTAAAAGACAATAATAATGTCATTCATATGACATTTACAACATGAGTTTACAAGCATAATCCTAGTCTAATCTCCTAGGATATCTCATGTTAAGTCCGGTTTTATTAGTGATCATGCATGCTTCTCTAGAACTTGCGACCGCAAGGTAGAGAGGAGTTTTTGGGTAGGGGTTGTAGAAACTCGGATGACAAGAGGATGGAAATGATGTAGTCAAGATCATTCTTCATCTTTTGAAAGTGGTTGTGATTGTAGATGCAACAAGCACAATAACCCCCATGGGCAAGAGTGGGATGAGACATTGTTGGAGGATGAAGTTTTTGGGATAGGATGATATTGAGGAGGCTCAAATCAACAAGATTGGAGAATTCTTGAGCTTTGATGGAGTGTAGGGAGTTGACATTTGTCATTTGAGGTGGAAACAAAGGTGGTAATGAATGATCTTGAGGAGTCGGGTTTGTATACTCATTGTGAGTGGATGGTGGCCCATTTTGTGGTTGAGAGGCAAAGAAGGAGAATGATGAAGATGATGCCTCATTATGTGATGTGGGATTGGAATTGACATGGTTATTGTGTGAGTTGTTTGAGTTGTTCATGAAATTTCCAAGTCTTTGTTTCTTCCTCCATATGGGTTTGACCGATATTCTTGGTTTTCTAGGGGATGACATTTTGTTAGATGACATTGTGAAGAGGAAAGGTTATGCCATGGCAATGGATGGAGGAGGTGGTGGTTTAAATAGAAGATGAAGGTAGCAAGAATAGTAAAGCATGCATGCTTGGTTAAATTAGTTCAAATAATGCTTAAGCAAATTAGGAATGTCCACAAGACCCAAAGGTAGGCTAGTCAAACATGCAGGAACATAAAGCAATTAACGACTCACAAATAGATGGACGATCCTTCAAATAGGTGGACGGTCCCTTATCACTTATAGGACCGTGGGTCGATAAAGGACCGCCACCAAAAGGTTTGCCAGTTTTTAGAAAATGTTTCTAGTGTGTGCCTATATGAAACATATGTGGAGATGTGATTATCTTGACCCTAAAAGAGAAGAAAAATCCTAAGAGATAATCCAAAGTCTCCTAATTTCAATTTTGCTCATCTTTCCATGTCGGACAACATATTTGTTACATGATCCGATAGAGGAATTGAGCGCATCGTGCATGCATGGAAAAACGTTTTTGAATTGTATTAACAATGCAAGAAAAAATGATTTTTCCTAATCGTGAGAAGATTTTGAACACATGAATTGGGGTTTTTATGCACAAAATCAAGTTCTCTTATTATCATGAAATAATGGTTGTTAATAAAAAGAAATAGTTACTTCCCTAATTTCTATTTTTTGTGCGCAAGAGAATCCTAGACTCAGATTAGAAGGGATTCATTAAATATGAAATCTAAGGAGATATGTGTTCCATTATTCCTAATCCTTATCGAAGATAAAAGAATGGTTCACGCTTAAGTGGTTTAGTAAGAATATCAGCTATGTTTTCGTCCGTTGGCACTTTTTCAATAGATATGTTACCTTTTTGCACATTATCCCTAAGAAAATAGTGACGAATCTCTATGTGTTTGGTACAAGAGTGTTGCACGGGGTTTTTACTTAAGTCTATTACTCCTTTATTATCACAGATGATTGGAATGTCATCAAGTGTAATACCATAGTCTACGAGAGCTTGTTTCATCCATAGTGCTTGTTGACATGCCTTTCCGGCGCTTACATATTCGGCTTCGGTTGTGGAGATAGCTAGTGCCGTTTGTTTCTTGGAGAACCAAGAAGTTAAGCAACAACCCATGAAGGTACAAATGCCACTAGTACTTTTTCGATCCACATAATCTCCCGCATGATCAGAGTCGGCGTAAACTATAGTTTCTATGCCAGTCCCCTTAGGATACCATAATCCTAAGTGCATAGTGCCTTTAATGTATCGGAAGATACGTTTAACCGCTTCTAAGTGAGAAGATTTTGGATCTTCTTGAAAGAGAGCACAAATGCAGACACTAAACATGATATCGGGCCTACTTGCCGTTAGGTACAATAAACTTCCTATCATACCTCTATACTTAGTACTATATACGGATTTACCCTCTTCATCCTTGGTGAGCTTTGTGTCCGTAGCCATTGGGGTTTTCATAGGTTTAGTATCTTCTAGTCCAAATTTCTTAAGCATTTCCTTAATATATTTGGATTGATTAAAGAATATTCCATCATCTAATTGTTTTATTTGTAGTCCAAGGAAGAAGTTAAGCTCGCCCATCATACTCATTTCAAACTCGTCATGCATGATTCTTGAGAATTCATCACACATGTCTTGACAAGTTGAACCAAATATAATGTCATCAACATATGTTTGGACGATTATGACGTTTGAATATTTCTTCTTGGTGAAAAGAGTGTTATCTACCATTCCCATCGAGTATTCATGCTTAAGAAGAAAAGCTTTCAACCTATCATACCAAGCCTTAGAGGCTTGCTTTAAACCATATAAAGTTTTCTTTCATTTATAAACATGCTCGGGGTACTCAAAGTCAATGAATCCTGGAGGTTGTGCAACATATACCTCCTCATTGATGAGAGCGTTTAGGAATGCACTTTTCACATCCATTTGGAACAACTTAAAATCTAATGCACATGCATATGCAAGTAATATCCTAATGGACTCAAGTCTAGCTACGGGTGCATAGGTTTCGTCATAATCAATTCCCTCTTGTTGATTATAGCCTTGTGCGACTAACCTAGCTTTGTTCCTAGATACAATACCATTTTCATCTAGTTTGTTTCTAAATACCCACTTAGTCCTTATTATTGTGACATTCTTAGGTTTTGGTACTAACATTTAAACATCATTAGACTTGAATTGGTTTAATTCTTCTTGCATTGCGATGATCCAACTTTCATCTTTCAATGCTTCATTGACATTTTTAGGTTCAATGATTGAAACAAAACAAAAGAAGTTGCTATTGTTTTGAACTTGTGATCTAAGGGTTCTTTGGTTTAGGCTTCCTATGACATTATCTAGAGGGTGGCTTTTAGATTCTTTAATATTTGAAGTTTCACCTCTTTTGATGGTTTCTTGAGATATATCTAGGTTTTTCATGTTTTCAACTATGGCTTTTTCTTCATCCAAATCATCATCTGAAGTTTTAGATGGAGGGGGACTCTCATCGAATGTCACGTTGAGTAATTCTTCGACGACCATTGTTTCCTTGTTTAAGACAATGTAGGCTTTACTAGTTTGAGAGTAACCTAGAAATACACCTTCGTAAGACTTTGGGTCGAACTTGGTGAGATAGTCTTTGGTGTTTAGAATATAGCATTTGCTACCAAACACTCTAAAGTAATCTAGGGACGGTTTCCTACCTTTCCAAATTTCATAAGGGGTTTTTCCTATGATTTGTCTAATTAAAATTCTATTAAGAATATAGGTGGATGTATCTACAGCATTACACCAAAACTTTTGAGGAATCGATTGCTCATTAAGCATCGTTCTACTCATTTCTTGTAGGGTTCTATTTTTCCTTTCGACTACCCCATTTGATTGTGGAGTTCGTGGAGCCGAGAAATTGTGAGTAATACCATTAGCATCACAATAAGCTCCGAATTGAACTTCATTGTCAAATTCTCTACCATGGTCCGTCCTAATGGAAACTATGTTGCATCCTAATTGATTTTGAATTTTCTTGCTAAATATTTTGAATTGATCGAAAGTTTCAGTCTTGTTTTTAAGAAACCTAGTCCAAGTGTACCTAGAGTAATCATCTACGATCGCTAGGGTGTAGAGATTTCCTCCATAACTCCGCATGGCGGAAGGACCGAAGAGATCCATGTGAAGAAGCTCTAGACATCTAGAAGTTGAGATCATGTTCTTAGGTTTATGACTGGAGTGAGCTTGTATTCCAACCTTGCAAGCATCACAAAAGTGTTGGTCGAACCTAAGTTTGGGAAGGTTTCTAACTAAATCCTTAAAATACAATGATTGCAATAGACGCATGTTGGTGTGTCCTAATCTTCTATGCCATAAAGTAGAGTTATCATTAACCGTAGCTAAGCATATGTTCTCACTAGGTTTGTTACTAATTTTCATAACGTATAGTTTACCTTTTCTAATTCCTTTTGCAATAACTTTTCCGTTCTTAATTATCTCACTATCGTATTTGGAAAAGATTACCTTGCAACCATTATCACAGATTTGACTAATACTAAGCAAATTAAAACCTAGGTTATCCACATGTTCTACATTAGTAATAGTGAGAGAGTTATGAGTGATCATACCTTTGCCGATGATATTGCCTTTGAGCTTACTACCAAATGTAACATTACCTCCAGTACTTGCATTGTATGATGAGAATAGCTTGCGATTACCCGTCATGTGATTTATGCATCCACTATCCTTGACCCATTCATCGGGCTCCAGGCCAATTCCCAAGCATATCTAATGATAACACAGACAAACTCAAACATATGGTCCCCAATATCTCATGGGTCCAAAGTTGTTAGCGGCAAACATCCTATATATTTGTTGCATTTGTCTAGGGTGTTGAAATGGTGAGTAAAATCCCATAGGAGGGAAATCATTTTTTCAATTTATGGAGTAGTTCTTATAATGTTTTTTTATTTCTAGCTGTTTTTTATCCAGTTTGTCTATTTGGTATATTTTTTCTCCTATTGGATGGAGGTGTAGATCTTATAGTTGGTTTGTTGTAACCCAATCCGGGTTTTAGTATTGGTCTATAGAATTGTTTTACTTCTTCTATACTATAACAACTGTGGTTTTAGCAGGTCAGCTTGACTGATAGTCTTGACTCGGTTGACGTTTGTTTGGTGTGTCCTAGGTGATTTAAGTGATATATATGTGATATAGGTGAGTTTTAGCACTAAATCCCTTTGCGTGGTGTTGTTTTTGTGAGTGAGTAATGTTGATATTTGGGAAAACTCATTTTTTGATCGCCTTTGTGGTGTAGAAATGACTTGTGTAGTTTTGGTGTTTTTGTGTTTTTGCGTAACTAGTCTTCGTTCAAGTATTTGATCGTTAGCAAGTTACGAGGAGTTTGTTTTTATGATTTATGTTTCAAAAGAGTGTGGAATTTTATATTTGGAAACTTTGTTTTGAAAATGATAATTTTTCCGGTTGTCGTAAAAGTTAAGGTTTATCGCGAAAGACATTAGGTTTTGTTTTGGGAGTTTATAAAATATGAAAAGTATGAGGTTGTGAGTGTAATAAATTAATTTAATATATATATATATATATATATATATATATATATATATATATATATATATATATATATATATATATATATATATATATATATATATATATATATATATGTGTGTGTGTGTGTGTGTGTGTGTGTGTGTGTATGAAAATCGGCTAGGAGGGAGAAAAGGGGAAAAGTAAACCAAATTTGAGCCCAAATACAATTCCTAGCAATAAGGAATCCTATTCCAACCCAAACAAGCCCAACCTCCAACCTATATCACCCCACAAACGACTCAAACCCCCTATTTTCTGCAAATTATGATCGATCAAGAGAGAAAAAGAAGGAGAAAAATTTAGGGTTTGTAATTTGGAAGCAATAATCAAGAATCAAGGTAAAATCCTTAAACCCTATGTTCATATAATTGATTAATTATTGGTATTCATGTAATATTAAGTATGATGGATCTAAGGTTTGTAAACTTCTGTAAATTAATTAATTAAAACATTTTGGGATCAATTAATGATTATATTATGATGATTGGTGAAGAGAATTGAGTGTAAAACATGCTAGTTATTGAGTTAGGGTTTGGACAGAAAAGTAGTGCTGTAAAGATTCGAATGTATTTAACAGATGGTGATGAGTTAGATCACGCAATTTAAGTCTAAATTGAAGTTTAATGAATGAGCTTTCCGAAAAGTCCGGTCACGATTGATTTCAAGGTCGGGAAGTTGGTCTTTTGATTTTTCTTTGATAAGGTGTCAAAGCTATTAAACCGGGACAGAATTTGGGTAAAAGTTTGGTAATGAATTGTGGGTGAAAAAGTGTTATTAAGGTTAGCCCTTCTGGAATAGTTGCATTTTAGGTTATCTTAGACTACCACAAAAAGGATTCGCGATAAAAAATTGTAGAAGTATTTTATTCTAATTAAAACTTTTTGGTGTGCGTTCACACCCGAATCTGGATAGTTGACAAGTTTGATTTTCTTATGGGTACTTGTGTGTGTTATTAGACCATGGCCTTCTGGGATTAGCTTGTATGCTTATGAGATACCATGGTGAATTTTTTGTGTGAGTTTTTGAGCTTTAATTGTTATTATTTCATGTGGGCGAATGTACCCTAAAATTCTGCGTTTTCTGATTTTAAAAGTGCAAGGGATTTAGTGAGTATTAGTGTTTGGTGGTGGTAAGTATGGAGTCTAGTAGATCCATGGTGGGTCATATGAACCTTAGACATCCATCATATGAGTATTACATGGGTTGTAGCTTTTAGCTTGGCCTTGTGTAACGTGAACTTATTTGTGTTGTTTAGATTTGTGATTTGTGTTGTGGAAGCTGCAAGGTTTGAGGCGAGTTAATAGTCCCATATTTTTACTTTGTTTTAAACTTGGGATGGGAATGATGCTTGTCTTAAATGTTTGATTTACTGTGATTATGTGTGATTTTAAAGAGCTTGGACTTATAATGTTATCGTATATATGCTATATGTTATGTGGATTGGATAATGTGATGATAATGCTGTGTGGTCCAAGGGGGGGGGGGAGTATCCAATTGGTGAGTAATAACTCCTACTCGATATATATGTGATTCAATTGGGAGGACACTTATCCTGTTGCTCGCGCATGTGACCTAATTGATGCCTATTGGGATCGAAGGACACGAGCCATCTAGATGTTGCCTTTGTGTGTGTGATTATTGGGATCGGAGGACACGAGCCGTCTAGATGTTGCCTTTGTGTGTGTGATTATTTGGATCGGAGGACACGAGCCATCCAGATGTTGCCTTTGTGTGTGTGATTATTGGGATCGGAGGACACGAGCCATCCAGATGTTGCCTTTGTGTGTGATTATTGATTTGCAAATACATGTAGCTTATATGATAACTATAAATTATTTGTCCAACTATGTTTTTATAATCACAGTGAACTAGTTTCCTTGTGAGTGTATGTGTGTCTAAACCTATGAATCTCACCAACATTATGTTGACATTTTAAGCATCATTTTAAGGTGAGCTTTCTAAGGATAAGATAGAAGGATGTGTTTAGACGAGACCCTAGTTGCATTGGAAGTGGTTTATCATCTTTGTTTGGATCTTATGTATTGTTTTGGATTTTGTTTTGGTTATTTTATTTTGGGGTATTGTTACAACACTTTGTGTTTGTACTTTGCTCTATTTTTGTGCATGTAGTTGTTCTTTATATAGACACCAGGTGTTGTGATGATATCCATGAAGTTACAACCTCGCGTTTCCGCCTTGGTGAGGTGTGACAGATTGGTATCAGAGCCTTGGTTATAGAGAAGTAGGTGGTTGAACCTAGACTATAACCTAGGAGTCCTTCATATAATTGCATTTAGGATCTATGTGTAAGTATAGTATTTTATATGTCTATTTTCCTATATTTATGAGATGTTTTATTGAGTTTCGGACGTCTATTCTATCCCCTATGCGTAGTATTGTATATATCGACTTTATTATATCATCTTCCGTGCGTAAGATGCTTCGTTGGACTATCGTTGTCGCTATCGAATGTGAGAGAAGCGGTAGGACGAAGCGGACTAACCGCAGAATCCGTGTTTCCGATAGCATGTATCCATGTTCGGACAAGGAGAGGGCATTTATGGGAAACGTTGGTGGAGAAGAAGTGGAGAGGTTTGGAACCACGGTGACTTCTGGAGATGGAGCCATTACCAAATACCCTTGGTAGTGTCCTCACTTCACATAAGAAGGAGAGGTGGTTTAGTCTAAACTTTGTGATTTGTATGCATTTGTGAATCATACGGAATTGGAAGAAAGAAATAGAGATGGTCTTGTATGTTATCGATTTCCTCAACGTATAGGAAATAGGAATGAGTGGTTGAGTAAAGATGAAAGGGGAGTTAGGATGGAATAATGTGGATTCGGATCTGGAGTCCACAGCAAGTAGTAAGTTTAACCGATTTGAGTGGGGGAGGCAAGTGCAAGAATGGAGTTTGAGCCATTGTGCGATGTCTTTTGTTTTGGGTTATGTTTTGGAATTCGTATATTGTCTTTTGCCATCTGGAGCCATGTTGGAGCGTGATTACTGTTGGATATTGGATCGACCTTATCCAAGTGATTTTGATTATAGAGGTTACATGATCGTTGGAATTGCTCCATGTGAGATGATTGTTTGCGACATCTTGTGTTTTTGTTTGCATGATTGTTTGCATGATGTGTTGTCATATGAGGGAGTACACTTGTGAAAGGGGGGCATAGATAATTATGGTGGCCAACATAATTATACATGCATCACAACACAAGTGGACTTGCAAGTATGATGGCATGGATTGCACGGTGTATTAGGTGCTATGTGGTATATGTGCGTTATCATTGGGATGTGTGGTTTTGGAAGTAAGTATGCGTGTGGAATAGGCTTATAACTATGGTCGCGAACATAATTATAAGGATATCACACACGTGGACTTGTGACCATTATTGCATTGATTGATGTTTGTTGTTATATGTTGTGGTAGATGGTATGTGATATCATGTTGGTGATGACTGTATGGTTAGAGAAGTATTCTCTTAACCATTTGGGCAGTCGTTATACGTTGGGGTGTGTAGGTGGTAAGATTCCATCCTACCTATCATATGTTGATACCTCAATTATCGGTGGGTACTTATGTTGTGGTATTTAAGTTGATTCATTTGCTAGACACTCCGTTTGTATACCTAATTCTTTGGTTGGCATTCCTATTCGTACCATGATGGTACATATGCCATATTCTTTCTATTTGACGTCGTGATAGGTGTTGGGTAATCGGATTCATTTTTGTTGGATACTGGTTCATTTCTTTGGTTACTCCTTGCATTCATTCCGCGAATGAATATTATATTGTTCTTCGAGTATTGTTGGTTCGTGACGAGTTGGTGCGGGTATTTAATCCCTCATTTACACACACCAATTGAAGTTCGTGACATGTTTTGTGACTTGTTAGTATCGGTGTTTTTCTATGATTTTGGTTTGATCATTGTACGAATGAGTCTGTAAGTTCATCGTTTAGTTTGCAATGTATTTGCATGAGTATTTACTGGTATGAGATTCGTTTGATGGTTATTTTGATTATGTGATTCTTCTGTGTTTTTCGCATCTAATTAAGGGGTTGTGTTAAAGTCCTTATGGTATTTTAAGATTCGTTTTGGGTATTTCAAGGTCATTTGTTGGAAACTATTATTTTTACGGTGAAAATGAAGTGTGGAAAAAAAAATGGTTATGTTGATGTCTTACATAAAATGGTTTATATATATTTTATAAAAAAAATGTATAAGTTTAAGATATGTCTTGTGAAAAACGGTGTTCATTTGTTTTTGGGAAGGTCGAGTACGGGAATAAAAACTGTCTATGGTTCTCATTTACCAAACTTGTTATGTATTTAGTTCATCGAGAGTTTCTTTCGTTGAGGTACGCTTGTGGATGTTTTATGGGTACGTGTATTTTATATTTTCTTTGTATGGGTTTTCATGAACATTTTATCCGTGTCTACTTTTATTGGGGAAAATTTCTCATTGTGTTTTTCTAGCTTTGATTTTGATGTTCGTTACTTCGCTAGTCGGTAATTCTTACCCTCTTTGAGTTCGTTGATATACGTTTTAGTTCTACCAGTTGCATGTTCGCGTCGTTTCCTTAGGATAGATAGATTGTCGTTTAGATTATCAATATGTTCGTTGAAGAAGAAGAGGGTGTTTGCCAAGTTGTTCAAGTGAGAGGTGTAGCTTTAAGATGTACGTTCATCAGGAAGGTGGTCAACAATAGCGAGTGTTCGTGGACATTAGTAAGATAAAAGTGGTGAAGAGTGGAAAGTACCTAAGACACCATCTGAGAGACGATTGTCCTTAGGGTTGGCAGGTACTATTGATGATTCATTTCTATCTTTCTATAGATTGCGTAGGGCATCGCGGAGGTGGAAGATCCATAAGAGGAACTGTGTGATACATGATTTAAAGTTGGGGAGTAGAACTTGGAGATGATATCTGTATGGAGCAGAAAGTGTTATCTACACAGATCATAAGAATCTTTAGCATATATTTGACGAGAGGGTAATATATGTAGAAGAGAAGTTGGGTGTGGAATTTCTCAGTGACTACGATTGTCTGATTCGCCACTGTCAAGGAAGGGCGGACATCGTGGTAAGAGCGCTGAGCGGAAGTGAACGAGTGAAACTTAGATGTTTGTGAGCAATGATTATGATAATTCAGTTCGGAGTTAAGAGGATGATATTGACAGCCTAGAGAGAGAGGTTCAAGGATGAGAACATGTAAGAAGAATGATTACTTGGTTTAGACCAGTAAATGGGAAGGAACGAATATGGAGGAATGTACTTTGCGGACCAGCTATTGGTTTCATTGAGAGGAAGCGTAAGGACATCAATCATGCAAGGTATTTGATACATCCGAGAATGGATAAGACATATTATTACCTTAGCAAGAGATGTATGGAAGAGTGGGTATGAAGGAGAATACCGATACTTTATCAAGTGTTTGAAATTCTTGAAGGTAAAGGTTGTAGTTAACGATTATTAGGGTGTTGCAACAGCCAGAGGTACCTGGAGATTTTATTAAGGAGGAGTTGGTGAGACTGTTCGCTCGGTGAGTTGGTAAAGAGCCATGGGGTGTCGCGTTGATCATCAAGAAACATGATGAAATACTTACTTCGCGATAGTGGTAAACGTGTTAGAGAGTCTTGAGAACGCGTATGTAGATGAGTACGACTTATCATTCTCTAATGAATGAACTACGTAGGCATACATATCAGGCGTTGGGCGGTATGTTGAAAGCATGGGTGTGTTTGATTTTGGAGGAAGCTGGGGTATGCATTTACCCTTAGTGATACGTGGGATTACGCCCTCGCAACAGGTTTTACCTCTCAAGGGATCTTTAGAAGCTTGCAATCCCCGCCAGGCAGTGTACCTGATCGTTGTAGTATAGTATAGTTGTTGGTCCATTTTACTTGGTTAACTATAACTACAAAGCTAAAGTAACCAAGTTATATGACTTTAAACAAAGATGTATAAACTGATTAACAATAAAGCAACGTAAACATAAGAGACAATATTTTCCAACGTTTAATTCTTTATTAGAAGTTAATAAAAAAGAATCGTACCCAAGTGTTTGCGGAATAACACTTGGGATTGAAAACGACTAGTATGGTATTGACTCCTCACTAAACTCAATCTATGTTGAGTGACAACTTTTAGGACCCACTGAGCTATCTCAGGGGTTGTGTTGTTCTTTGGAGGAGTAAAAGTGGTTTGTGAATGCTTTGCATTAATTGCACAAACTTGTCAACTTTTACTCCTCTCTTATGCTACCTATTTATACACAAATGTGAACAACCCTATAATACAATGGACCTAAGTGTTCCTCAATAAAATCTTGATAGATTTTATTCTCTGGCAAGGGAAACTTCTTTGGGTTAAGTCCAAAAGGCACTTTCTGATGACAGCCTGGTTTTAGTCATTTGAGGAAAGTTTGACCTTAAAGTGATAAAGCACTTGAGTGAAACAGATCAAACTTTCCCGCCCAGTCCCGCCAAAACTTCAGTCTTCAGTACCATGAAGTTGTTGAGGAGTCATGGGGTTCAGTGAGTTATTGTCATCCTCACTGAACCCATCACCTTCTTCTTGGCTTAGATCACACTTCACTGAGTTCCGCCTCACTGAATGGAGAACCTTTCTTCTTAGGTTCGGTCTAAGCATCCTGAATATGACTCACTGAGTTACTGTTCACTCAGTGACTTGTTTATACTTAGGTTATTTTACGTTCAAATCCTTGTTAGAAGAGGATTGGGGAATTCAGTGACCCAACAATCTCCCCCTATTTGAACATACAAATAGCCTAAGTGTTTCTTGATTCAGTGTGAGTTGGCAGGGGTCTTCATCTCTTACTGAATGTTGTAATTATAAGTAGGATACACAATTTTAAAACAAAACATCAAAGTTTATTCATAGTTATTACAAGTCCTACAAGTTACAAAAAAATAAAAAGATAGTTGTTGCAGATCAGATGTTCAGGTGGTATCCAAGGTTTTCAATCTTTGCTTTCTTTGATCTGAGTAGGTGTCTTTCAGGATGTTCATTGATCATTGCTTCCAAGTCCTGGCATAATCTTTTGTTCTCATCACTCTGTATGGGGGACGCCAACATGAGATACATGAGCATAGCTTTGATTCCTGCCTTATCCATATCAGACCACCTTTGGAACGCCAGGCTTCCATACTCATCAGTGAAGCATAAGCCTCTTTCAGGAGCTTCAAGGACTGCATTGTTCACGAACGTGATCCCTTCAGGAAGCGACCTGTCACACTCTAACCCTGGTACTTTGATCTCAGGCTCCATCTCAATTTGCTTCCTTTTCCTCTTGGAAGCCTTAGATGGAGCAGTCTCTTCTGCTGAGTCAGGAAAAAGTGAGGGAATGTTAAGAGCCTCAGGCATTGCTCTCAGTCTGTCGTACCTATCCTTCAGTGATTCGAGAAGTTTAGGTACCACAACGTTGTTCTTTTTGGCAATGATAGAACGAAGCTCATCAAGCTCAGTGATGCCAAAGTCTGCAAACTTGAAAGGCTTATGGATGTCAATTATTCTTTTATCACGTCCCCTGAAGACGGTGACCATTGCAGGATCGGTGTTTCTGTGGATTTGAATGTCAGTGATGGTTTCAGGTCTTAACCTTTCTTTCATCACCCAAGTATACTTTTCGATCCTGTGTTTTCTGATTTGAGCATCCTTCCTAAGCTTGTTTTCCCTTTCCATTTTGAGAGCATTTAGCTCTTCTTCCTGAGCCTTTTTAAAGACTGCACCAACTTGTACAGTTGCTAGTGCCTCATTATTCAAACCAATCTTTTCAGCTTCCTCATGAACAACCTTAATGATAGCAGGCTTGCTCATTCTCTCTTCCTCAGCCACCTTGAGTAGTGTCTCAGTCCTTTCCATGTGAGCTTGAATTTTGTCATGAGTGAGAAGATGTACTACCCCATTGATTTCAAACGGGACCTTGATAGGTGCATCAGGAAATCTGACCATGGTTGAGGCTGGCTTGAGAACATTTTCAGGACTAGAGGTGGTAGCAATACTTTTGCCTCTGTCCTGTCCGAGAGAAGAGGAGACTGGTTCCTCCTGTGGTGGAACTTCAGTGATTGGTGTTGCTTCAGTGACATGCTCCCCCTCAGTGTGAGAGGGCTGTCCAGCTTCTTGTTCAACAGTATTAGGGGCTTCAGTAGCATTCTCCCCCTCAACATTTGCCTGAATGTCAGTGATGGCAAGTGTTGGATGTACTGAAGAAGAAGTAGATGCACCCTTGAAGGCTTGAAAAATTTCAGTCATCATAGACTTGATCTCCTGAGTATCCTGCTGAATGATGGACACCCTGGAGTCAAGTGCAGCCTGTGCATTTTCAAGAGATGTCATCCTGGATCCCAAGGTCCATGCCAGAGAAGTAGACCTTTGGGACTGAGCTGTCACTGATTCCTCCATTTTGATGAAGGAAGATTTGAGAGACTCCACAGTGGTGGTGAGACCCTGAAGATTAGAATCCTTCAGCAAGTCAAGTAATTCAGTGAGAGCCACTAAGTTTACCTGATACGTCTCGGATGCCTGAAGTAGCTTCCTGGTGAGTTCAGGATCATCCTTGACTGATTCTTGAACCGACTGAACCCCTACGTTCAGCTGGTTGAGGGTTATCAAAAACTGATTCAGGCGAGTGATCATCTATGTCAGGGAATGGTTAACTGAGGAATTTTGTTCCCTGACATCTTCATCGAAGTCTTCGACAGCATCTTTGAGATTGTGAAAGTGAACCGCCTGTTCAGTGTGCATGTCAAAGACCTCATCAGTGATCCCCCTGTACAAAATGTTAGTAATCTTTTTGATGAATTTGGTGAAGGTCTTCACAGTGAGAGGAGCCTGATCATCTCCTGAGGACTCTGGCTTGGAATGTGTGTCAGCATTGTCATGGTTTGAAGATTTAGGAGACAGAGGAATTGGTTCAGGGACTGTCTCCTCAAGCTCCATATCATCTCCGGCCTTGAAGACTTCCTCATCACTGTTGAATTCATCATCAGAGTACAAAACAGCCTGAGCTTCAGTTAGGGACTGAATCTGCAAAATAGGGTTAGCCGGCTCCTCTTCATAAGAAGACTCGCTTTTGTTTTGGCCAGGTCCTGACCCCTCAAATCCGGTAGATTGGGTTTTATCTACCGAGTTATGCGCACCTTCGGGGTTGTTTGTAAGTTCCATATCAGCGGGTGGTATGTGTCCCTCTGAATCTTTGTCCCTCGTGACCCCTTCAGGCACTGATGGGTGTTTCTCAGTACCATCACTAGGAGCCGTGAATGTTGTGTCCCTATCAGCGGGTTGTATGTTTCCCTCTGAGTCTTCGGGATGAGTTTTTGTGCCCTCAGACAAAAGCTTTTATTGGCGAATGTCCTCATCAGGCACCTGAGTGGTTATGCCCCCCATTCCAACAGGCTTGTGCTGGCATGTCGAAGATTTAGGGGTGAGAACTCCCTGTTGCTTGGGTTCTGATTTACCCGAGCCTTTGCCAGGATGTGATTGTTTGTGGGTCCCCTTCTTAGTGGAGTAGTGCTGCCCCACCGAGGGTATAGGACCCCTTACTCCCTGATACTCTGGTTGTGATTTGCCAAAGTCTTTAGCAGGATGTGAAGGTTTAGTTGGTTCCGACCCCACTGACTTGTTTATGCCAGCAGGGCCTTTAGGAACGGGTTCGCCCGAGGACACTGAGTGTGATGTCTTAGTGCCCTCCGTTGGCCTTTGTTTTGGGGCCAAAGATTGGCTAATGATCCTGAGGGTGTCAGCAGTCAGGGTCTATTGTTGTTGTTGCCCCCTTTTGTCAGGCTTAGGGACAGAGGTCTCAGTGGCGAGTGGCTAGGGTTGAGCCACCTTCCTGGACCCCTGTCCCTTCTTCCTCTTCACCTTTTTGGTGGGAGAGGGAATTGGTGAAACTATGTTGTCACCCTGGATAGCAGTCAGCATGTATGTGGTCAGGGCGACAGGTGTTACCTCATTAGGGTCACGTGAGTAGTTTGCCTTGTGCAAGACATCAAGTTCAAAGCCGACACTGTCAGACTTGATATACTCAGACCCTAGTAGGTCATTCAGGGCACAGGAAATGAATCTAGGGTAAGACATGTGTTTTTGCCTAGACTTCCCACCCAATTTGCCTATGAGGTCCCTGAAGATAATTTCTCCAAGGTCAATCTTTTTACCCTCAATGAGACAGTACACTATCATTGATTGAGTAGTGTTTAGTTGCTCAGTTGAGGACTTATTCCCCCCAAGGACCTGAATAACAAATGTCATCAGGATCCTCCACGGGGCAGGGAACCATGTTTTGATGATGGGGGCTTTGTTCAGTAGGGCCCCTGGTGCAACATCAGGATGATTCTTATCATAGGGCCCTAGTTCTAAGAAGAGTTGTTTAACCTCCTCTTCAGTGGGTGGGGCAACAAAAGTCTCAGTGTAGTCAAGGCCAGTGGCTTTGACAAAGGTTTTGTAGTCAAGAACAAGGGACTTTGTCCCATTCTTCACTGAGAACTTGATTTTGGCCTCCTTTGGCGCATCAGGGTTTTCAACCACCGCTGAGCACCAAAATTCCCTCAAGTAGTCATGATAGATGACTGAGGGGGTCTTTGTGAATGTGGTGGTGAGAAAACAGTTTTGTAGGAACTTCACCACATCCCTGTAAGCAGGGAACCCTTCAGGGTAGGCAAAGTTCCCTACCACATTGTTTTTGGTGAGGTCTACGCTTTCCATTTGGAATTCCACATTGGGTGCGTATTTTATGACCTTAGAAGATGCCATTTTAGTTTTTAAAGGTCTGGTTTTGAATAAAGAAGAAGCACACACAGATTTTGAAAGCAAAAGTTCTTGAAATAATTTTGCAAGAGTTTTGTTAAGAATTTTTAAAAGCGTGTGTGTGTTCTCCTTTGTGGGGGTATTTATAGGGTGGGAATTAGGGTAGTGATTTTGTGGATACCAAAGGTTTAATTTATTCAACCGAAACGGCATAATAATGTTGGTTTGATATCCGCATTAAATATCACGATTCTCATTACCCTATTTTCTCTCACATCGTGGGTGAACAGTTGTGCGGCTCTGCAAATAATGCACTTTTGCAGAGAAAAATCATCACAACTTTTGTGTGTGAGGGAGCATTTAATGCTCAGTGGTGTTTGGTGAGAGAGATGTGGGGGCCCAAGGAGTGGATGCCAGTTGTGTAAGTGACATATATTCCTATATTTAATAGGATTCAGTTACCTACCTGGGACATTAACTAACTAAGTACTTAAAGCATTTATTTAGGGTATTCAATGCCATTTTTCATCCTGAGCCCCCTGAATGAATTTTTCATTCAAAAAAAAGTTTTCAGGAAGGGTTTGATCAGGGACCTAGAAGAATTTACATCAGGTTGGAACACTTTTGATCAGTTTCCTGATTCTATGTCCAACATGCCCAATTCAGCTTTCAATCTTGTGAAAGTGGGTTCATCCAAAGGTTTTGTGAAGATGTCAGCTAGCTGATATTCAGTGGGGATGAAATGTAGTTCAATTTCTCCATTAGTGATGTGGTCCCTGATGAAGTGGTATCTGATGTCAATGTGTTTGGTTCTTTGATGAAGTACTGGATTGTTTGAGATGGCTATGGCACTTGTATTATCACAAAAGATAGGTACCATCTTATACTGAATGCCATAGTCACTCAGTTGGCTCTTCATCCATAGTACCTTTGCACAACATCCTGCAGCAGCCATATATTCAACTTCAGCTGAGGACATGGCCACTGACTGTTGTTTCTTTGTACTCCAACACACAAGTTTACCACCAAGAAATTGGCAGGATCCTGAAGTACTTTTCCTATCCATGTTACATCCTGCATAGTCAGAGTCAGTGTACCCTTTGAGATCAAATCCTGAACATTTTGGGTAATACAAACCAAGGTTTGGAGTACCCTTCAGGTACCTGATGATTCTCTTGACAGCAGTGAGATGTGATTCTTTAGGGTCAGCCTGGTATCTGGCACACAGGCAGACTGAGAATTGGATATCAGGCCTTGAGGCAAGTAAGTACATCAGGGAGCCAATCATTCCTCTGTATTGGGTTTGATTCACTGATTTTCCAGTGAGATCAGGGCCAAGGTTGTTTGGAGGAACCATAGGAGTTTTTACTGAAGAGCAGTCAGTGAGCTCATACTTCTTCAGTAGGTTCCTGAGGTATTTTTCTTGGAAAATGGATATTCCCTTTTTAGTTTGTTTAATTTGGAGTCCAAGAAAGTATGTGAGTTCGCCCATCATGCTCATTTCAAACTTTGTGGTCATCAGTTTCTCAAACTGTTTGCAAAGTTTGTAACTTGTTGAGCCAAAGATGATGTGATCAACATATACTTGGACAAGAATGACATCATCCTTCGTTCTATAGATGAACAGTGTGTTGTCAATCTTTCCTCTGACAAACTTGTTTTGGATCAGGAAGGCTGAAAGAGTTTCATACCATGCCCTGGGTGCTTGTTTCAGTCCATAAAGGGCTTTGTTAAGCTTGTAGACATGGTTGGGGTATTCACTACTTTCGAAACCAGGTGGCTGTTGCACATAAACATCTTCTTTGATGTTACCATTCAGGAATGCACTTTTAACATCCATTTGGTAAACTTTAAAGTTCATGTAAGTTGCATAGGCAAGGAAGATCCTGATGGCTTCCATTCTAGCAACAGGTGCAAAGGTTTCCTCATAGTCTATACCTTCCTGTTGATTATATCCTTTGGAAACCAGTCTTGCTTTGTTTTTGATGACTGTGCCATTCTCATCGGTCTTGTTTTTAAAGACCCATTTCATACCAATGATTAAAACACCCTGGGGGCATTCAACAAGGGTCATGACATCATTTCTGTCAAATTGTTCCAATTCATCTCTCATGGCCTGAACCCAACTTTCATATGTCAGGGCTTCTTTGACATTTTTAGGCTCAATCTCCGAGAGATAGTCAGCATAAAGACATATATTGGCAGTGGCGGCCTTGAGTTTAGCAGCCTTGCTTCTTGTGAGCATGCCTTCAGTGGGTTCACCAATGATGTTCACAAGCTCAATGATTTTGGATCTAGTCCAGCTATCCTGAGGTTTAGGATAAGAATTTGAGCTTGAAGGAGCCTGATTAGGTTCAGACTCAGGAACATGAGGTGACTCATCATTATGTGCTTCAGTGACTACTGTAGGAACAATTTGTTCTGAGGGTTCCTGAACAATTTGTTCAGTGGTATCAGTCTCATTTGAGACAGGCTGAGTTTCAAGGAACTCACTGATAGGTGGTTGGGGTAGGTTGTGAGGGATGATGTAATAGGAGACGTCAGCATCAGCTTGGTATTGGGTTGAGGGATTGTTCTCAGGATGATACTCATCAGGAGGATACCTTGATGAGTCATTGATGAGTGCGCAAACACTCATCATTTTTATCGTATTTAAACTGCCAAAACATACAAAAACAATCAAAAAGTCATCAAAATACTGAAATTATCCCAGGGATTAAGTTTTATGTGTTTTAAATGCAAAATGAGCAAAAACAAATGAAAAACGATCAAAGTTTGCAATATTGGCAGTTTCAGTCCCCCAAGTTTCAAAATTTGTCAAAAATAGTCCCTATGCATTTATTTTGAAAAAAAAGTCAACCCAAGTCCTTAAAAAATCAAAAGTTATCAAAAATGGACTTTGGGTGAAAAGTTTGGAAAATTTACATGATTGGTCCCTGGAGTTTGGAAATTTACAAAAATAGTCCCTGGGAATTTTGAAAATTAAAAAAAAATTGCAAAAATTGGTTTTTGGAATATTAAACTTGGCAACATTGGTCCTTGGTGGTACTTGAGCACTCTTAAGTTTTGAAAACAGGTTTAAGTTTTACAAATCAGAGGCTCTGATACCACTTGTTGGTCCCTTTTACTTGGTTAACTATAACTACAAAGCTAAAGTAACCAAGTTATATGACTTTAAACAAAGATGTATAAACTGATTAACAATAAAGCAACGTAAACATAAGAGACAATATTTTCCAACGTTTAATTCTTTATTAGAAGTTAATCAAAAAGAATCGTACCCAAGTGTTTGCGGAATAACACTTGGGATTGAAAACGACAAGTATGGTATTGACTCCTCACTAAACTCAATCTATGTTGAGTGACAACTTTCAGGACCCACTGAGCTATCTCAAGGGTTGTGTTGTTCTTTGGAGGAGTAAAAGTGGTTTGTGAATGCTTTGCATTAATTGCACAAACTTGTCAACTTTTACTCCTCTCTTATGCTACCTATTTATACACAAATGTGAACAACCCTATAATACAATGGACCTAAGTGTTCCTCAATAAAATCTTGATAGATTTTATTCTCTGGCAAGGGAAACTTCTTTGGGTTAAGTCCAAAAGGCGCTTTCTGATGACAGCCTGGTTTTAGCCATTTGAGGAAAGTTTGACCTTAAAGTGATAAAGCACTTTAGTGAAACAGATCAAACTTTCCCGCCCAGTCCTGCCAAAACTTCAGTCTTCTAATCATCAGTCTTCAGTACCATGAAGTTGTTGAGGAGTCATGGGGTTCAGTGAGTTATTGTCATCCTCACTGAACCCATCACCTTCTTCTTGGCTTAGATCACACTTCACTGAGTTCCGCCTCACTGAATGGAGAACCTTTATTCTTAGGTTCGGTCTAAGCATCCTGAAGATGACTCACTGAGTTACTGTTCACTCAGTGACTTGTTTATACTTAGGTTATTTTACGTTCAAATCCTTGTTAGAAGAGGATTGGGGAATTCAGTGACCCAACAATAGTGACAAGTACCGGGGGATTGATCGTTCAACTCTGGAATAGTGTTCGCTATGATTAGAAAGCCTACTAAACTAGGTCTAGAGGTGAGGGATGATTCTTTTTGTATTTTTATATTTTATGAAAGCAAGTAAAATCTCTGGTTTTGAAGGAGTGTGCGGAATTAGTTGCTAGTCAACTAACCCAATTAACTACAGATGCAATCAAAATAAAATAAAAAGAAATGAAAATAAACTAATGTGATTATGTGGTAACAATAATGAGAAAAGATGTGTTTACTTAGATTTCATTACTCCCTAGATATCTTTTACCGGTTGATTAGCTTGTTACAATTGCATGGATGACGAGTTATATTCCTTAATACTAGTCGTATGGCCGTGTACAATATTCCCTAACTCTATAAGCTCCTACTTCACTCATATGTCGAGCCGACTAAAAGCTCCTAACATGGGATCACTAGAATTCACTTATGCATTAAATAAAACCAAAAATCGTAGTACACCTCCGATCATATTTCTTAAGACGTTCAAGCAAGTTACCAATGGAAGTCTGTCAGTTTTCTTAAGCCTAACATCGAATACAATCATCCACAACAATTATAAACAAACCATCAACCAATAATCAACATCTAGGTTTCACTACATCTAAGCAAACACAATAAAAACCTAGCCTAGCATGTTAAAAGAAAGACAAGCATAAGATAGAATCACACAACACATAGACATATCGTATGATTATTGGAAAACTTATCTTCAATTAAGCATGGATGGAACAAGGGTTGAAACCCTTATTTTTACATAAAATTTGTCTAGGGTTTAAGCTCTCCAAAAGTTCTCCTAATGTTCCACACTTTAGAATGAAAAATTGGAAACATATATATATAGATAATACATCCTGACGACGTCACGTTGTAGTTTCTGACGCCATCATCTCGCCGCCAAATTAAGGATCGTATTGCCTAGATCCAATCTTGACGCCGTCAAGAAGGAATTAAGCTTTGGGCCGTCACATACATTTTGACCTTGACGGCCTTGGTGACGCCGTCAGGTCAATTGCACTAAAAATGTTCTGGGCCGTCTTGTGTATTTTCCACTTCCACCACTTTTGCCAAGCTTGACGCCATCATGTGTGAAGTCTTGACGTCGTCAGGTACTGTTCCCAGCAAGGATTTTGAGACTTTGCTGTTTTCTTCACTTTTATGCTCCAAAAACGTCCAAAATGCTTTCTTTTTCCAGATTTCTTCTCAAAAGTACCTAAAATGACAAAAGGAAAAATTTAGGGCAGTAATTGATCAAATAATCACGAATTCGGGCTTAAATGACCCCTTAAAAGTGGTACACTTTTCGCCTTATCAAATACCCTTACACTTGAGATTTGCGTGTCCTCAAGCAAATGCGCTTTTATTCTTATCAAAATACAAGTTAGGGGTCATTTAACACTAATATAAAAGTAATTACAACAAATAATCGTTCCACTAAAAACCAAAAACAAGCATGGAGGTCATACACTAGCACCTCACAAATAGTGTTTAGATACTTACATCTCTCGGGTGTAATAAAGTATATATCACAATATGGAAATGGAAAACATCTCTCACTACCTGTCATAGCAAATAGATTACCATAGGCTTGGGAAATGATCAAACCTCCACCACTTGGCGTAAGCACCTAGGATTAACTATCAAAGAGGTCTTTTAAAGGGTTATATCGTTAGGTGTATGGATATGGAAAACACGGTTTTGTTGGATAAAGGCAATATTTACTGGTGGCGAGTTAATCATCTTGGTTAATTACATGTACAATATTGCATTGCTAAGCCAAGACTTGACTCGACTTAAGCTAATCTAAATCTAACAAACTATGAAACAAACATAAAATGAAACGGGATGGTAGTCCGTATGTTTTTCTCTTTTTTTTCTTTTTCTTGATTGTTTTGATTTTTTTTTTCATACACTCTTGCCCTACCATCCAAAATAATACATCATAGGGAATTTGCATTCCCCTTACACTTGAATTTTTACATACTTTACAATAAACTACTCTAATGACTCGAATCAAGATAATCAAAACACTTGGAGTACTTTTAAAATAGGGATAAATAGTTGAATAGCCCAGTTGCCCAACGGTTAGGCATATTTAGCCCTTTTTTAGAAAATTCCCGTATTAGCCTGGGCAACTTTTAAGATTGGGTAACTTCCATCAAATGGAGACACGTATCACATATTGTATTTTGGGAACTATTTTTTGTTGGGCAACTGGTTTTTTGGTCATTTTACATGTTATACACTATTTACCTATACCCCTCCCCTCTCTCTCTCTTTGGTCATTTTACATGTAAAGGTAACTCTAGTACGTAGTACATTTAGTTCTTATAAGTTCTGTTAGTTAAGTTAAACTTAATAACACTTGAGACTCATTTCAAATATGTTTCAGCTGATTCACAAATAGTTAATTTACTCGCCTTCTTATCAAATCATTAGCAAAATTACCAGAAGAAAAGAACTATGCAAGGATAGAGAACTAACCCTAAGATCAAAACATGATCTAATTACAACAAAATTTATGACATATGATGCTACAAGAAATTAGTATTGGATTCGAATAAGAAACATATACCAATATCATTACATTTCCTTTATATGTATCCCAAAAATTACAAAAAAGCATCAAGAATTTTTTCAACAACACAAAACTCTACACCTTCACTGCTAGGAAGATCAAGAATTTCTTCACGTATTGTAGGTGATTTTTCCTCAGCTTCTTGAAAAAGTTGCCTTCGAACAACTGCGGGCTGTAGTTCAGATGTGGCAGTCACTGTCTCTGCTGGTTCATCTGGGTGTGGGGCTGGAGGTTGGGTTATATTACCTTAGCCTACTTCTGTGATCGTTGTAGTTTCAGTTGCACTTTCTGCAGTGATGGATGTTTCGGCTGGGCTTTCTGCAGTTGCAGATGGTCCACCTTCTTCGGTGTGTGGAGGAATTTCAGGGAGTGGTGGTAGTGGGACATCTTCGGCGCCGTCTAATATAAAGCATGGGAAACCTCGTCGACTACCTTTGGCTAAATGCACGTGGAATATGTGCCTTGTGCTTTCCAGAGCTTCTATAAGAGGTGGGAAAACATATGGGTTCGGGTCAGGGGTGTAACTGATCAAGTCATCAATGGTGGAACGGAGTAACGAATTTTCCTCTGGGCTAAAACAGGTGACCAACATGCTACCCGTGTCGTCGGCTATGGTTATCCTGAAACAGTAACTGTCATGAAAGAAAACGTTTATTTATTTTGTCAGATATATGTTGAACATGTATTTGTTATATTGTGCTTTCAAAATTATGTGGTAACATGCTATTTCCTTGTACCTGTAGTCAGATAACATAACTTCAATTAACTGGTATCTTCGTACAAACAACTCTTTTAATAGTATTCAATGTTTTTTGAAGTACTCACCTTTTCGATGTTTTAACGAATGGCATATTTGCATGCACGTTGGCAAATTTCAGTGATATCAGCACCACTGAAACCCTGGGTGTACTTAGCAAGAGCATGAAGATCGACATCTTTGGCAACTGGAGACTTTCTTAATGCTTACATGAAGATAGAGTAACGAGACCCCTCGTCAGGTAGAGGGATGTATATCAACTGATCTAGACGACCAGGCCTCAAAAGTGCAGGATCAATGATATCAGGCCTGTTGGTAGCACCAATAATGAACACGGTCTTCTTGGCTGACAGACCGTCCATCTCAGTCAGAAGTTGATTCAAAACTCTATCGGCTGCACCTCCAGCATCTCCTTGACTACTTTCTCTCTGTACACATAACAAAGAACGACCTTAAGTCACTGAAAAATAAAAAGCAAATGTTGAAATGAAAACGATACGTAAATAGTAGCGCAAAACAAACCTAGGTAGCAATGGAGTCAAGTTCATCAAAAAAAGGACACAAGGAGCAGAACCACGAGCCTTTTCGAAGATCTCACGAACATTGGCCTCACTCTCTCTGAACCACATTGTAAGTGTAACAATTCACATTTTTCAGGATAATCACAATTCCCGGAAAATTTCACTATTCACTTTTACTATTCATTTTTCCCGAAACTTTCCCGAAAGTTGATTTTTATTTGATATTCTCGAGTGATAAATCATTTCCATGACAAATTAAAAGTTTGACATTCATAAGCTCATTTTCGTGAAAGTTATTAAGGAATTACACGTTTTAGGGTAAAACGTCAATCAGAAATTCTATGCACAACGAAATTCCACCCCGTCAGGTGACCCCACATCAGAAAAATGTTTGACACACTCATGATTTATTTGAGAATTAATCGTGACTGAGAAAAACATGACCAAAAACTTCCCAGCAGGTCACCCAAACCTGTACTAATCCCGCACGAGCACGCTTAATCGTTTGGGCGATTAACCGTTAGACCACAAAACGCGTTTCTAAGAAGATTTGAGTTTTCAACTTATTAGAAAAAGTCAACATATTCTTTCCCTCCTCCATTGACCAAAAATGATCCCTTGATGTTATAAGTCATTTCGTGATTTTTAGGCTTATGGTTTGATGTCTAAAAGACATTTAATACCAACCGACACTAGACTGAGCCCAGTCTAGACATTATAAGTCATTTTAAATCATTTTTATAACATTAGAAAAGTAACATTTTACTTTTCTCAATTTTACGCAATATTCATCGTTTTACGCGAATTACGCGTTTTAGACCCGTGTTTCCAGTTTTTAGCAGGGTTTTACACCCAAATGGAACCTACCACTCATTTTATATTTTATTATGGAACTTATTGACATGTTTATCAATACTTTCAAATTCCATAATTTTACGACACCCGGTTTTACGTTTTGAGGCGTAACAACTTACGGTTTGCAGTTTTCGGAGTCAAAACACACTAGATATCTTGGATAATACCAAGAAAAGTCCACACTCTTGCTCTCCAAGTTCATGAACCGCCTATAGGGGGGGGGGGGATTCACACTAGGTGGCTTGATCTTGTGCTTAAGGCCTTAAGATGGTTACAAGTGTTCACCTTGGTCTCCAAGGTGTTGACTAGTCCATGTTCTAACCTCCTCAAGCCCTTATAAAAGCCCCTCCTCCTCCCTTATGCCGTCCACCATAACCACACACCAATCCCATCTCATTTGTTCATTCTCTTCCAAGTTTCATGCAAGATTCAAGTGCTAGTTCAAGGTTGAAACCCTAGATAGGTTATCATTCATCAAACACTTCCATAACCTCATATACTTGGTGATTTCTCTTGAGTTTAAATCCACTCAAGTCACCTAAACCTTCATCATCCATCTTTCAAGAATACCAAGGGTAGAAAGATTGCATGAAATGAAGTGGGTTGAAGCAAGTCTATCAAAGTCCTATCCTTACATGTTAACTTCCTTTCATCTTTGAAAGCCAAAAGTTGTGAGCCAAACCCTAACTTGATTCTTGTTAAATAATCATGTTCATGTTATTTACATATTATTCTTGCTATATTATGTCTTGTAGTTATGTCCATGATGTATAAAAATGACCAAAACAAGTTATTGTTATTGATTGTTACAACAAGTTACTAAAACAAGTAAACTAGTGACTTTCTTGGTAAGACCTGATCAAAATGGTAAAAATATGATATTGGATCATTACATATTGTATTAGAGGACTTAACAAGGAAACCATAGCAATTTGAACCACCCAAAACGAGTATACGAGTCAAAAGTTATGGCGATTTGAAATTACCAAAGATTTCCGGCAAAACTGCCAAATAGCTTCCTGATCAAATTTGGGTTTTGAAAGTCATACTTCTGGTCCGATTCATCAAAAAGTTAAAACACGAAAGTTGTCCGGAACGACGTTTTCGTTCAGGAACAAAGAAGCTCGAGCCCTGAAAACGCTTTCCGAGTGATAAAATTCTTCAAATTCTTAACAGCCCATTTTCACACCAAAGTCATTACATATAAGTTATGGTTTATGAAGACCAAAGGGGTCTTATGACCTATAATCAAGACCACAACCATGGCTAGAGCCAAGGTTGTGTCTCATGACCTTGAAACAAGGACCAAAGGTCATGGTTAGGCCATGACGAAATGACCATACCAACTTTCATAGGCGTAAACATGAAACAAAGAGTTGATGAGAACTTGAACATACAATTTGGATCTACTTCATCTAAAAGGAAACCATGAGATTTTACCAAGAGAAAATGGTCATTTAAGACTTATGAAACTACCCCTAATAACAATCTTCATGTACAAATAAACTTTCATAAGTTTATTCAAATATCGGACATGTAACCTTTCGGATCAAAACTTATATATTTCATCAACTACTACAATAGTAGGGAGCCTCATGTGAGGAGTTCATTATGTAAGCCGTCGAGTTGAGTTGTGGATTTACGAGTTAAAGTGTCCTGGCTCCTCGAACGCTTACTAACATGACTTCTGAATTATGTCGGCCCGAACGGTAGTAAACGATATACCAAAACATACATGTTTCATGAATCTTTCTTTCAAAGACTTACAATATACATCATACCACATCATGGACTTAGATGCAAGATATATATATATATATATATATATATATATATATATATATATATATATATATATATATATATATATATATATATATATATATATATATATATAGGCACTACTTCATATTCATTACTCCGATCCTAAGTCGCAACAATTATTCTAGGTTGCTCGTAGAAGTTCTTACGGCATATCCATCATTCTCATTATACATCATCCAACTCAAGGTGAGTTCATAGCCCCACTTTACATTACTTCAATGTTTTACAAACCCTTGGGGGGAATACATGCTATTATTTTTCTACTCGAACACAATGCTTTCTACTGTATGCTATTCGACTATGTTTTATTATCACTAAGTAACAACCTTGCTAAACCGAGATCCCTTATTATGAACCATTTAATCACTAGCAATAGTGAGCGCAAATATTGTGAATAGGCCTATTGGGATTGACGAATCCCATTTGTATTGACTAAGTTCAAACAAATGCATTAATATTTGAGATTTAGGTATGTTAGCAAAGTACCTACCGGGATAAATCTGCCGATCGATATTGGTACACGTTAACGTTATGGTGTCATAAGCTTAGTGTATAATAACCTTTCCGGGCATATAACAACGTAGCCCATCATTGTTTTCCAAATATTGGTGTGAGTCTATAGCTCACACTACCAACATATTGTGTTCAAACGATTTAACTACAAACACTACGATTATTGTGTTCAACGATTTACTACCAACACTTTGTGTTCAAACATTAAACAAACTCTATGAATATCACTCAACCTTTGTGTTGACCTCTCAAGCATGTATTTCAGGTTCATGACGATCAAGGATGGCACGGAAGGACACGGATACTCAAGAAGGGCTATAAATTTTATTATCATTCAAAACTCATTTATTATACATTGTAAACATGGAACCAATTGGGACCTCATTTTGAAATCTCTGATATTTATATAATTTGAATGATACATCTTTTAAAACGACTCAATTGGAGTTCGTTTTCTATTATTGTGACTATTGTGCCGTCGAGTAACACCCAGTTTGAATTCCGCTGCATCCATGAATTGGGGGTGTTACAGATTGGTATCAGAGCCATGGTTATAGAGAAACGGGTCTAAGTGAGACCTAAACTATAACTACAATCACAAACAAAAACATTTTATAGCCTTCCGCTCTCCGTGTCTTCCATCCTCCAGACGATTATGGACTTAGTAAGCATGTTATGATACACAAACATATTAGTATATTCATATATACCCATTTTGAGCATTTCCCCGACGACATTTTTATGCTACACAAACATAATTGCATATTGATATATGTACCCTAAACATAATTCAGCATTTCCCCGTAGGCATTTTATGCTACATGAACACATATAAGTATATTGATATATACACACTAAGCATTTTATGCTACATGAACACATATAAGTATATTGATATATACTAGGCATTTTATGCTACATGAACACATATTTGTATATTGATATATACACACTAGGCATTTTATGCTACATGAACATATTAGTATATTGATATATAAACTCGGTTTATTTTCAATCATTTATCTAAACAATGGACTAAACATATCTGTGTATGCCTATTCTAAGGCATTTCGGCACAGCCACACTCTCCCAATCATGTTCCTACTCCAACATTATATGTCCAAGACATTGTAACGAATTGCAATGGTCTCATTCATTTTTCAAGACATTGTGAGATACAATGGTCTCATTCATTTTCCAAGACATTGTATGATACAATGGTCTTAATCATTTCTCAAATGATTTGAGTCACACAATGACTAACCTACTTCCTAGACATTGTGAATTACACAATGGTCTAACCTACTTCCGAGACATTGTGTTTTGTGCAAATGGTCTCTAGAATTATTCCATCACATCATCAATATCATTTCTTATGATATCAAAAACCCGTCACAATCTATCGATTTCAAAACAAGAAATATGAGATTTCTAAAGGACAAACTAATCCATCATCGACAAAAGCTGAACTTTCTCTACATTCACCAAAGTTTTCTTATGAAACCTTCATTATTAAAAGTTCGTGATCCTGGCCAAGTATGTTCTATTTTAGAACTACTTAAAAATTTCCTTTCCATATGTATCTACCCTTACTACCTTCTATTCAATGGAATATGAAAACATACATTACAAGTCTTGTATGGACGGGACTTGCAACTTAAAGGTTTGACATCGCCTTTGTTAGTGGACAGTTTCCCGAAAGCAACGGACATATCACAAGTATACCTAATTTAGGTAGTTGAAAATTTTATCGAACCTCGGCTAAATATAGACTAGTCACCTATATTTAACCTAGGGACAGTGGAATATAGTCTGACTAACTATATTCGACTTAAAATTTTCAAATACTGAGAGTAGTTGTACTAGGGTTATGTTTAGGTTGATTTCTTACATGAACTCGATAAACCACCAGAATACATTAAAACAATCTAGAGACACGATAATGTCTTACCACTCAGCGAAATCTTAACACCTTATTTGTGTTACCTAATTTCATTCTTGAAAATTTTCATTTATGAGATAATCCGAACTACTATCCTGGGATAGTTATCAATTATTCTCTTCATCCTGTAGAAGTACTATCCTGTTTAGGATACCATTCCATCATAAACTTTTAAAATCTCTTAAGATTTTTAAAGCAAACTCAACATCTATACCTAACAGTATTAATGTTAAGCATACATTACACACTTTTGTTCATCAACATATCACAACATTATCGTCACAACCGTTACAAACACAAGCTCATTAACAGATCTTGATGCACTTTTAAAGCTCAAATCATCCTTAGTTACACCACAAGTACCCTCATCAGCTTTACAAGATTGAATATTCATCTTGTACTTTTGGAACACCAGTATCATCTCGTAATACACTACCTTGTAACTCACCGGCTAAGTATGAATGTTGTGTCGGGAATTCTTGAGTAGGATGATTTATAATGTCCTTATTTGAATGGATTGGGATGCCTTTTCATTTAAATAAAGAAATTATAAATCATCGAACCATAAGTTTATATTCCTTTAGTTACATTGTTTGGGATGCCTCTCTATGTAAATAAAGAATTATAAACAAGTGGGCTTATTTATATCCGAAATAACATAAGTATGAAGTCAACCTACATTACATTGCTCGGGTATGGCTTGATACCTACATTACATTGCTCGGGTATGGCATGATACCTACATTACATTGCTCGGGTATGGCATGATACCTACATTATATTCGCCACAAGAAATCCTATCTTATCACCGACATCGCTTCAAACCATGACATAAACACTAGATACAACAACAGATTACCTACTAGGCTATGATTGCAACGACTATCCCAATTTCCATTAGTACGAGGTTTACATTTTGGTTTTCATAATGATAGTGCAATAACAAACAAACTCATTGCGAGGCCATGTAACCATATGCATGTGCAGTCGTACCAAACTCATTACGGGGCCATGTAACCATACGCATGCGCAGTCGTACCAAACTCATTGCGAAGCCATGTAGCCATATGCATGGGCAGCCGTACAATTCAAACAGGACTTGGTCCAACCACATGTTCAACGCTTATTCCATGATTCGATTCTTATATCAATTTCCATTTATTGGATTCCTATGTAAATTGCTATTGTTGTTCAACTGTTATATCAATTGCTATTGATACTTGACAACTATATCAATTTCCATTTTGATATTTAACTATATCAAGTTATATTTGATATTCAACTACTATATCGATTCCTATTAATATTCGACTGCTATATCAATTTCCTTTGATATTCGACTATTACCATACCTTTCCTACATAAAAGGAAGCCTCATCCTACACCATACACTGAAATGACAAATCAAATTACATTACCGGAAATCCCAGACTTTGGTCCTCATAAGTAACCACACATCTTTATCGACACCACTCCAACATATGACACACATAGAACTTCGGGACGAAGTTCCCCGTAAGGGGTAGAGACTGTAACAATTCACATTTTTCAGGATAATCACCATTCCCGGAAAATTTCACTATTCACTTTTACTATTCATTTTTCCCGAAACTTTCCCGAAAGTTGATTTTTATTTGATATTCTCGAGTGATAAATCATTTCCATGACAAATTAAAAGTTTGACATTCATAAGCTCATTTTCGTGAAAGTTATTAAGGAATTACACGTTTTAGGGTAAAACGTCAATCAGAAATTCTATGCACAACGAAATTCCACCCCGTCAGGTGACCCCACATCAGAAAAATGTTTGACACACTCATGATTTATTTGAGAATTAATCGTGACTGAGAAAAACATGACCAAAAACTTCCCAGCAGGTCACCCAAACCTGTACTAATCCCGCACGAGCACGCTTAATCGTTTGGGCGATTAACCGTTAGACCACAAAACGCGTTTCTAAGAAGATTTGAGTTTTCAACTTATTAGAAAAAGTCAACATATTCTTTCCCTCCTCCATTGACCAAAAATGATCCCTTGATGTTATAAGTCATTTCATGATTTTTAGGCTTACGGTTTGATGTCTAAAAGACATTTAATACCAACCGACACTAGACTGAGCCCAGTCTAGACATTATAAGTCATTTTAAATCATTTTTATAACATTAGAAAAGTAACATTTTACTTTTCTCAATTTTACGCAATATTCATCGTTTTACGCGAATTACGCGTTTTAGACCCGTGTTTCCAGTTTTTAGCAGGGTTTTACACCCAAATGGAACCTACCACTCATTTTATATTTTATTATGGAACTTATTGACATGTTTATCAATACTTTCAAATTCCATAATTTTACGACACCCGGTTTTACGTTTTGAGGCGTAACAACTTACGGTTTGCAGTTTTCGGAGTCAAAACACACTAGATATCTTGGATAATACCAAGAAAAGTCCACACTCTTGCTCTCCAAGTTCATGAACCGCCTATAGGGGGGGGGATTCACACTAGGTGGCTTGATCTTGTGCTTAAGGCCTTAAGATGGTTACAAGTGTTCACCTTGGTCTCCAAGGTGTTGACTAGTCCATGTTCTAACCTCCTCAAGCCCTTATAAAAGCCCCTCCTCCTCCCTTATGCCGTCCACCATAACCACACACCAATCCCATCTCATTTGTTCATTCTCTTCCAAGTTTCATGCAAGATTCAAGTGCTAGTTCAAGGTTGAAACCCTAGATAGGTTATCATTCATCAAACACTTCCATAACCTCATATACTTGGTGATTTCTCTTGAGTTTAAATCCACTCAAGTCACCTAAACCTTCATCATCCATCTTTCAAGAATACCAAGGGTAGAAAGATTGCATGAAATGAAGTGGGTTGAAGCAAGTCTATCAAAGTCCTATCCTTACATGTTAACTTCCTTTCATCTTTGAAAGCCAAAAGTTGTGAGCCAAACCCTAACTTGATTCTTGTTAAATAATCATGTTCATGTTATTTACATATTATTCTTGCTATATTATGTCTTGTAGTTATGTCCATGATGTATAAAAATGACCAAAACAAGTTATTGTTATTGATTGTTACAACAAGTTACTAAAACAAGTAAACTAGTGACTTTCTTGGTAAGACCTGATCAAAATGGTAAAAATATGATATTGGATCATTACATATTGTATTAGAGGACTTAACAAGGAAACCATAGCAATTTGAACCACCCAAAACGAGTATACGAGTCAAAAGTTATGGCGATTTGAAATTACCAAAGATTTCCGGCAAAACTGCCAAATAGCTTCCTGATCAAATTTGGGTTTTGAAAGTCATACTTCTGGTCCGATTCATCAAAAAGTTAAAACACGAAAGTTGTCCGGAACGACGTTTTCGTTCAGGAACAAAGAAGCTCGAGCCCTGAAAACGCTTTCCGAGTGATAAAATTCTTCAAATTCTTAACAGCCCATTTTCACACCAAAGTCATTACATATAAGTTATGGTTTATGAAGACCAAAGGGGTCTTATGACCTATAATCAAGACCACAACCATGGCTAGAGCCAAGGTTGTGTCTCATGACCTTGAAACAAGGACCAAAGGTCATGGTTAGGCCATGACGAAATGACCATACCAACTTTCATAGGCGTAAACATGAAACAAAGAGTTGATGAGAACTTGAACATACAATTTGGATCTACTTCATCTAAAAGGAAACCATGAGATTTTACCAAGAGAAAATGGTCATTTAAGACTTATGAAACTACCCCTAATAACAATCTTCATGTACAAATAAACTTTCATAAGTTTATTCAAATATCGGACATGTAACCTTTCGGATCAAAACTTATATATTTCATCAACTACTACAATAGTAGGGAGCCTCATGTGAGGAGTTCATTATGTAAGCCGTCGAGTTGAGTTGTGGATTTACGAGTTAAAGTGTCCTGGCTCCTCGAACGCTTACTAACATGACTTCTGAATTATGTCGGCCCGAACGGTAGTAAACGATATACCAAAACATACATGTTTCATGAATCTTTCTTTCAAAGACTTACAATATACATCATACCACATCATGGACTTAGATGCAAGATATATATATATATATATATATATATATATATATATATATATATATATATATATATATATATATAGGCACTACTTCATATTCATTACTCCGATCCTAAGTCGCAACAATTATTCTAGGTTGCTCGTAGAAGTTCTTACGGCATATCCATCATTCTCATTATACATCATCCAACTCAAGGTGAGTTCATAGCCCCACTTTACATTACTTCAATGTTTTACAAACCCTTGGGGGGAATACATGCTATTATTTTTCTACTCGAACACAATGCTTTCTACTGTATGCTATTCGACTATGTTTTATTATCACTAAGTAACAACCTTGCTAAACCGAGATCCCTTATTATGAACCATTTAATCACTAGCAATAGTGAGCGCAAATATTGTGAATAGGCCTATTGGGATTGACGAATCCCATTTGTATTGACTAAGTTCAAACAAATGCATTAATATTTGAGATTTAGGTATGTTAGCAAAGTACCTACCGGGATAAATCTGCCGATCGATATTGGTACACGTTAACGTTATGGTGTCATAAGCTTAGTGTATAATAACCTTTCCGGGCATATAACAACGTAGCCCATCATTATTTTCCAAATATTGGTGTGAGTCTATAGCTCACACTACCAACATATTGTGTTCAAACGATTTAACTACAAACACTACGATTATTGTGTTCAACGATTTACTACCAACACTTTGTGTTCAAACATTAAACAAACTCTATGAATATCACTCAACCTTTGTGTTGACCTCTCAAGCATGTATTTCAGGTTCATGACGATCAAGGATGGCACGGAAGGACACGGATACTCAAGAAGGGCTATAAATTTTATTATCATTCAAAACTCATTTATTATACATTGTAAACATGGAACCAATTGGGACCTCATTTTGAAATCTCTGATATTTATATAATTTGAATGATACATCTTTTAAAACGACTCAATTGGAGTTCGTTTTCTATTATTGTGACTATTGTGCCGTCGAGTAACACCCAGTTTGAATTCCGCTGCATCCATGAATTGGGGGTGTTACAGTAAGCAATTCTGGACCCTTGATACTGGTGAAGTTTGCTTGGCATTCACTGGCAATAGCCTTGGCCAGAAGTGTTTTCCCACACCCTGGTGGACCGTAGAATAGAACTCCTCTAGATGGTGACATGCCAAACTTCTCAAACTTTTCAGGATGCTCCACTGGATATTGAACAGTCTCTTGGAGCTCTTTTTTAACATTCTCAAGGCCACCAATATCTTCCCAACTGACATTAGGAACTTCAATAACCGTCTCACGAAGAGCTGACGGGTTACTGGTGGTAAGTGCAGTTTGGAAGTGCTCGTTAGTCACGAACATTGAGTTGAGAATTTCAGCATCAATGGTCTCGTCTTCCAAATCAATGACATCCATTTTCTCACGGATACATTGGAGTGCGGACTCGGTACACAAAGCAACAAGATCTGCACCAACGTACCCATGTGTCTCCTTGGAAATATTTTCCAAGTTTACGTCATCAGACAGCTTCATGTTCTTGGTATGGATACGAAGAACCTCAAGACGACCAACTTCATCTGGGAACTCCAATATCAATTTCTCGGTCAACACCAATTGACTTGAAGAGCTGTGGATGTCTCAATGGAAGCTCTACTAGCTCACGGATTTGTGCCATCTACTTGCGGACCCCACCAACATCATCATAACCGATCTCGTCTAGTCTATCCTCATCCTCCCTTCTGAACACATACACGCTAAAATCACACAGTCAAATTGCTAACAAAATACAAATTAAATCATATACACTTAAACCTAAACTCAGAATCACATAATTCATCATTCACTTAACTTTTCACATAATTCGGATAATTCTCGGACCGTAACAGTACATACACTAATCATAAAAAACTCAACTATATTTTCATCATCAACACATAGTAAATCACTCAAACTGCAACATAATTCATCTGATTCGTGATTCGCTTCAATTTTCGCATAATTCTAACATAGTAACACTACATATACAGTAACTTTTACATATTCCACTAAATATAAATCAAACATACACAGTAAACATGTTCCTATAGGAACGTATCAGTAATTCTCAAATAATACAGTACATCTAAACCTAAACTCACAATCAAACAACAAATCACTTACATCATCATTCATTTTATTCATCATACACTCAAATTACAGTATCATTCATCCGATTCATCATCGCTTCAGTTTTCACCTATTTTGCATAATTCTCACATCATAACTTTTACATATTTCACCTAAGACAATGTATTCAACATCAACTACTTAAATTTAAGCTTAATTAACAATAAACACATGAGCATTTCATCGAGCACCTTGTATTCAAATTTTCACTAGAGCAAAACAAATCTTCGCATACCCATCTAAACTCCCAAACTTAAAATCAACTACCCAATTGGGGAAAACTTCGTAACCAATAAAAACATAATCAAACTTACAAACGAACCCTCCCTTATTTCACCTCTTTCATCTCAGATTCATGGTATATGCATCTCGTAACCCTAAACGCGCCACCACCACCACCGTTATCTCGTTATTTTTGAAGTTTGGGTAACTAGGTTAGTTGATCCTTAGGTTTTGGGTTATAAACTCACTGATTCTCACCCTTGTGTGAATCAGTGAGACACTGATTCTCACCCTTGTGTGAATTTATTTGTGTAGGGTTTTGGGGAGTGACGTCATCAGGGTGGATGTAAGTGTGGAGACTATTAAGGAGGAAGGATGGGATGTTGAGGAGGGTGAAGAAAAGTGTGAGGATTAGTGAGATTGATGTTTGGATTATGAGATTGTAGTTGGTTGTTGATGGGAAGAATAATGACATTTTTTTTGTTTGTGAAGATGTGTTTATATCGCTTTAAAGATCTGAACCCAGTTGCTACAAAATCATATCTGTAAGTTAAGATGTGAAGATGTGTTTTGAGGGTAAGGAGTAAAATGACTAAAATACCCAGTTGCTCATGTATTGGTTGCCCAAAAAACAAAAGTTGCCCAAAATACAATACGTTGCGTGTACCTCGTACCAACAGTGGTTGGTCGGACACGTGTCATCCTATAGTTGGCTATACGTTAGTTGCCCAGGGCAACCCGGGCTAAAACAATAATTTTCAAAAAAAAAGGCTAAAAATGCCTAACCAGCAGGGCAACGGGCCATTTTAGCAATTTTCCCTTTAAAATATTAACTCACATATGGGGGTAATAAATTGATGTTCTTCCCCGTTACTCCATAACACTAGTACTTTACCGATGAGTCCCAATTGTCCAAAAACAATATGTACAAGATATGAATCGACTTAGCAACCATGTAATCAATTAGATAATTAACTAAGGGTTTAAACATGTAACAATAATACACTAAAGATGAGTGCATACAAGGAAGGCTAAGGCGATTTGGTTGCACATTTGGGTGGATTGTAAACAAATTCTTCCTTTAAGTAAGATGCTTAAAGTTAGAAACAAAAAGATAGGCTCGGAGGGGTGTACTAGGGGTTTCGTGTACTAAAAATGAGTACAACGCTAGGGTGTGGGAAAAATTAATTGACTTTACTAGTCAAGTAATATGACTTAAATGGTCAAGTAATTATGATACGGGTTTAAACAAAAGGGTGATCCTAATGCCTCTTATCATTTAGTAAATCCTAACCACAAGAATGTAGTCTCACTAGCGGTCTCGGGATGTATCACTAACGCAAGTTCTAGAATCTAAATACTACCGGTACACTCATAAGCACTAATAATGAATGCTTTTCCTATCAAATCTAAAGGCGAACCTCACATATTTGGGTGGAATTTTTTTTAAGTGGCACGGTTTTGTGCTAGTCATACAACTCCTATCCATGAGACGCTTGTTAAGGTTAAAGTTTCACTCCTAAATGTGGTAAATTTTTTTAAATTGGGCGCTAAATAGCCCTAGCAATTATTTCTCTTAGTTTTATTACACACCTACTATCGAACAAACAAACTCAAGTGCAATTGTATTTGTCACACCCCCAATTTACCTGTATGGCAGCGGAATGGAATACCTGGGGGTGACTGTCATAGCACCACAGTTACAGTCATATTGAACGACCTAAAGTGTCGTTTGGAAAAATACATCGTTTGATCATTAAAACATTCAGAGTTTACAAAACTTAGGTCCCAAAAGATATTGCCAATTTAGATAAAATAAGTTCAACAAGATCAAACGTTTCATAAGTGCAGAAAATATAAGGTGAGACGCGTCGACTCCGCGACTCCATGAAGGTCCAAATGTATGCAACATGAGCTACCTTAATAACCTGAGAAATACATTGCGAAAAACGGTCAACACGAATGTTGGTGAATAATCATAGGTTTATAAGTAAATCGTATGTACATAAGCCACAAGTATAAAGTAAAGTGACAAAATGTCAAAAAGCTACATTGTCTCTTAAGCTCATGACCCCGAAGCTAGACGTTACTTTGGCCCCAAAGGAGTGTTTACCAGACACTCTAATATATTAGAAATGAAATGCATTCGTTTTCCTTATGGAGCAACCCAAACACGAATGGAGGAGTCACCCTCGATAGATCTATCCACTCACCCTCGCTTGCATCTTAATTAACGGTTCATGATATAAAAGGGGACTTAATGTGGTAGTAAGGCAACTTAAGCAATGTACGAAGTTTAATACTTAGGCATGTACGAAAAATAATTGTGCAATGTATTCTCCCCCGTGGGATTTGAAATCAAATAAGAAATTTAAAACGGGGCTATGAAGACTCACCTGGAGTGATAGTACAAAGATGGTACAACGATGGTAAAGTAATCGGGACAATGAGGCGCGAACAATAGCCGCAACCTAAATGAATAATCGTGATCTAATTTAGATCATGTCGTGATGTAATGAATGCACATGCACATGATACCCATACCACTCGTGACTTGGAAATACTAGTTATTGTCAAGATAAAATAGTTTCCATACTTAGAAAAAATTAAGTCCAAATAGAGTTATAAAACTTGTCGTAATATATCGTATAAAAGTGTTAATGTTATATTGCTCGTCTCGAAAACCTTATAATAATGTCTAGTAGTCGCGTAATAAACCTTGAGTCGTACATACTTTGTTAGTTAAAAATAAACTCCTTGAATAGGAAATCTAGAAAATATATCATTTAGTACGTAGTTATCTTATTTTCTAGTAGTGACTAAATATATATATAGTTTTGACGATTTTAAAACGTATATAACTTGGTCGTTTTAAGCTCATTTTACTCGTTCTCTATATCCACGGATTCGTTTTAGTATATACTAATATATTTTTGGTAGTTCGGCTCCTCTAGGTTACGTTTAACGCTTCTATTTGTCCGTCGAAAATTTCCAAACAGCATGCAGTTTTTCAGGAAATAGTTTTCGTCAATTAATTTGCAAAAATCATAACTTCTTCGTTATAAGCTCGTTTTAATCCGTTCTTTCGCCTATAGTTTCGTTTTTGAAAGTATTTTCTAACTCTTTGGTCAAAAGTTACCCCTGAGTTCCTGAGTTTCCCACGTTTTTAAAATAAGGACAGTAGGTAAATAAATAGTTTCAAAAATCATTTTCCTAGTTTCAAACTTGTTCCAACTTCAACCAAACCACTTTCAATCACCACAAAACTAGTCTAATCCTACCATACACCTTCTTAGGGTGTCATGGGTTCCTAAACATCATAACCAAGTAGATCTAACAAAGATCTAACAATAATCACTTTCTAAGGTTCAAAAGTTAAAAAGTTTATAAAATAAAGTGGTATAAGCTATTATATGCATGAGTTCTTGTAAGAAAAGTATATAATCATAGTAATAACTTGTAAAAATTATAAAATGAGTTTGTTAACTTACTTTGAAGGTTTAGGGAGTTTAGATGATGAAAAACCTACTAATCCTTGAGTTTCTATTTCAAAACTCCAACAAGGATGACTAAGTGAACAAGTTTATACCTTGATCTTTGAAAAATTGTTGTTCTTGCTTCTTCTTCTTGCTTAGGCCGAGCACACCATGGAGAGACAAAGAGAGAAAAGTTTTTCTTGCACTTGGATAATTATTTGTGAGAAATGGGATGAAAAGGGTTAAATATATAGTTAGGGACAATTGTTAGGTTAGCATTTATGGGGGTTGGTGTGGTTAAGCACATGGGGAGGCTAGGAGAAGGGGGGGGGGGGGGGGGCTGGCGTGAAACAAGGGAAGGAGGGGGAAAAGTTGGGCTAATTAAAGCTTATGTCTCCAAGTGTAAGGGTTATGTAGATATTTTGTGTATTAGGTGTTACCGGGTACCGAGTTTGCTAGAAATAAATTTTATTGAAGTTATCTGGGACATAATAAAGTCATAAAAATTGTAAAAATATGTTGGGTACAAGTATGGAGAGTTTGGGTGATTATTGTTTAATTTCTACGAAAACCGTCGTAATTTTTTGTAAACGTACGATAATAATTAAATAAATCTCCAAAATACCGGGTAAATTAATATAATAATTTTTATATTATTAAAATGAATATAAAAATATATTAGGATCATAGTCGGGAGTGTCGGACGTGTTAGCCACATTATTAATCGTTTGTTAACGTTTATATAGAAATAATTATACGTAAAAGTTAATTATACCAAAAGTATTAGTTTAACTATCATACGAGTGGAATAGTATGCAAATGTCCTAATGATGATATGCAGACTATTTTTAGTCCGTATGAAATGTCCCTGATGATAATGCATGAATTCGCTCTTGAACCAATACGGTTACGTGAATTTTGAATACCCGTAAACTAAGTTTACGATGAAATGAGTAATGCACGTGAATAGTGATATTTCTTCCGGAAATGAATAGTGCCAAGTGAATAGTAAAATTTCTGAACGCTTCTCAGAATATCAAAATGACCTCAAAAACGATGAATAGTGATCGATGAATAGTAAATGATGAATAGTAACTTGTGAATAGTAAATTGTCGAGGTTTGGAAAATGACCAGAAATTACGAGTTGTGACAGTATTCTATAAGGTATCATCATTTACCCTCCCCTTACACTTAGGATGAACATTGTCCCCAATGTTCAATTAAAGGATGTAAAAGTAAAGTAGGTAAAAGAATGAAAACAAATACTCCCCTGATTCGTTCGGTGTGGATAGTGTGTCAACAAGGTTAGATATTCCTCCAAGAAAATGAACTTTGAAAGCTTCTCTCCAGAAATATAAATGATCTTCTTGTCATATATAACCTGTTAAACCTGAGAAAACAATTAAGGCAAACCTCGCGTAAAATCGGCGGCAATCTATATATACTAAAAAAAATCCTAGAAAACAAATTAAGATATAATGCTTGTGGAATGAATGTTTGCGGATTTCCTGGAGTTTATAAAACTAAAGAATTAACAAAAACTTTAAGACTCCAGTTTAAACAAAACTCGCAAAATTTTTTAGAATTTTAGTACCTGACACCGTCAGGTTGTAACTCCTGACGCCGTCAGAATGTTCCTGGAAAAATCTTATGTTAAGTTTCCGGAAAATTCTAGAAAAACTTGTTAGTGCAAACATTACGATATTTAATCTATACAGTCTCGTTTGTTTTGATTGATGACAAACGTATAACTTGTTACATAACGTGAAATGTACAAGTTACTTGTAATCATACTTTGTCTCAACAAACATTCAACACCTCTCAACGTCTCGAGTCATCGTATGCTACAACAGAGGTTCGTACATGTTTGTTATGTAGCATTATGATCAAACCCCTTGACCAACCATTTAGAATGACTAAAATACTTTTAGGGTCTTTAAGTATTTTAGGTGTCAAATAGAATAAGTGCCACTTCAGGTGTTAAAGTAATATTAGTAAGTTTTACAAATGATAAAAATGTGATGACATTAGGAATCAAACATTTTTAGTAACTCATTAACTTACTATAACAACATTACTTTGGTAATATATACATTTTACAAGTTTACCTTCATATATATTTCTTAATCTTAAAATAGAAATATATATATATATATATATATATATATATATATATATATATATATATATATATATACATCACATCATTTGCATTTATGGAAAGGTTGAGTGTTTGACTTTTCATAAGACCTCTTACACATTTTTGGAAGCATTCTATTTTGATTAAATGTGTGTTTGACTAAATTGATGTGACATTGGTTGGTTTGGATACTTTATTGCAAGACACTTCTGTCAGTTCTGGCGGAACCTTCGGGTTACACGGGCGGAACCCATTCTAGGGTTCCGCCGGATCCGCCAGGCTGCTGTTTGGTTTTGCTATAAATATCAAACCACTTGCTAGTTTTTCTCTTGATGACTTTGAATATACTTTCTCTCCATCATAAAACACATATCTAGATCAGTAGCAAACAATGTAGAAACACACATGAGTCACCCTTTCAATAATTATCATAATGCTTCTAACATTCATCTTTGTTGTAAGCATATCATACTTCATGATCCACCAAGAAGGTTACAAGATCTTGAAGTCATCATTCATTAAAGCATTCCAACATATGAAGATTCAAGGGCACTTGACATCCTCAATGATTGAAGACTTCTTATTCAAGAAGTTCATGTAGATTAGGCATGCATATCCATTAGACTTTTATGTCATGGATCATCATTGTATCATAACAATATAGATTAGATGGTTTATGTGTTTGTGCCATAAAACACAAGGTTTTTATGTTGGGCCACAAAACATAGCGGGAGTGGTTGTACCCTTGGTAAAGAACTCGACATCTAGCTTAGTGTCGGAAATATTGTTTAAGCGACGATAGGAGTGGTTGTACCTTGTAAAAGAACTCGGTATCTAGCTTTGTACCGGATAAAGTGTAAGCTACGATTGTAAGGTTTTCTCCGCCGAGAAGGGAGGTTGTTGATCTAGTGAAGTAACTCTCGAGTTGGGTACTTGAGGAGTGGAGTAGGGCGGAGGGGAGATCCATGACCGAACCACTATAAATCCTCATGTTCGGTTTGCACTTTCCTTTTACTTATTGCTTTACTTTAATGTTTGCATTATGTGATTGTTTGTGTTGTGACTTGTTGATTATGCTTGTATGATAACATGTCTTAAGTTTATGCTAGCCATAAACTAAACTTAACATCTTTCATATTAGAACAAGCTAAGAATGGATATTTGATACAACAAGTTTAAAGAGTTTTAAACGGTAACGTATTCACCCCCCCCCCCTCTACATTTTTCACAATTGGTATCAGAGCTTCGTAGCTCTTATTTTCAAAACAAATGGTTTTTAAAATGGAGCACGATCCATGTATCAAATTACCATTGAAGCGGAATATAATATGAAAAATGTTTCGTTAAGTATACTTAGAAATTTTGCGGTTAAATATTACTTTATATACAAGCTTGAAGGTGTCCTTGAAAAATAAAAGAAAACATTTCTTAAAAATTTGTAAGTGTCAAATTATGTGGTTAGAGCTAATGTACGTAAAATACGGTTTTAAAAGGAGTGCTAGGATTAACTACAAATTTAGTTGAAATATCACCTTCGTAAATGTTTAGATAAGTCACATAAGAAGTAATGATGTTAAAATAGGTGTATTATATGTTTACTAACAAATCTAGTAAGTCCTACATATTCTCGCTATGCGAAATACATGTTTTTAGCATTTTGTGAAAATTTGTTACAGCAGACCCTGCGGATCCCGCGGAACCCTCAGAAGGGTTCCTTGCACTTTGGACGATGGTTCCTTGGCTGCATAGTCAAAATGTTTTGTAAATTTCAAAAACTCATAACTAATTAACCGTAAGTCCGTAGGAGTCGCGCCACCTATAAATTTAAAGGGAATTGTGTCTACTTTCTTTTAAAAATGATGTTATGGCCTAAATATTATCTGAAGTCAAAAGATTAAACCAAATACTTCAATGTGTTAAAAATATCAAGTTTCATTTTGACGTAGAAACTCAAACTTTTGAGTTAGGCAATATAAGTTAGTATCCTTTGAACATTGACATTATTTTCTTTGAAACTAAATAATTTTTTGATATTCATATATGCAAAGGAAACTAATCAAGCTTGGCGTACATCGTCATATTTAAACGCAAAGTGACAAAAAGTATATTTCTTTTTATGTTATGCTAAATGACTACTTGTTTTAGTTGTATGCATATATGGTATTTGCTTTTTAAAAGTTGTGATTGCATTTGTTTATTTGTGATTCATGAGTGTCTATCTTGTCATGATATTCATTTGCTTGTTTGCCGAATTCATGTTTATACACAATACGATATTTGCTAGATTGTGTGTACTAAGTTGAAAATTTGTATTTGTATTGCTTATTGATTTAGATATTTTTCCTTGCATATGTTTTGTGATTATTTTGCATAATTCACTTAGGAATGAAGATTAAGTAATACTAATTAAATATCTTGGAATATGGTCACGCGTCTAAATGAGTCACTACATTTTTAAACATGTAGTATTCTTGTAAAATGGTGTTTGGTGTACATGCTTCTACAATGATGTTTAATGAATGTGTTGTGCTATAAGATAGAAACTCATCTTAGATTGATCATGCAAACTAACCGTATCATGTTTGGATGATAACACTTTGTTGTTATCAATTTTCCATGTTTGGCTTAATTTCTATTTATGGTAAGCTCATAATCCTCGGCTTAATCTATATGCTAACATGTGTTAGAATATGTGTTTTTGGTTTTAATCTATCACATCTAATTAGGTGCATATGTTCCAAGTATTATTAGGATACTTGAACGAGTTTTGGGAGTCAATAAGTGTCCATTGTTAAGGAGTGTTTGGCACTACTTGAAATTTGAACTATTTGGTAGTCAAACAATGTGTTTCATGGATATATGTACTTCTAGGATCTTTTGTTATCTTTGTACATTGTCTTGTACTAACGGATATGCAGGTAGACAACATTTGGGATGTTGTCAAATTTTCAAGTTTATGGATATTTCACTAAGTATAGTGAAATTCGCTAGCCCCCGGTCTAAGTCTATCGGTAAGAGTGTTTTTACATCCATTTCTTGCATTTCCTAATCAGATATGGTATAAAGTTTTGTTTTTAGGAGTTTTTGAAAAATTTGAAAATCGTCTCGATAGTCAAAATAGTGGACTGCCACATTTTTCAGACCTGGCAGAACTGGCGGATCCAAATTTTGGGTTCCGCCAGTGTGGTTTCTGGGTACTCCAGAATTTCGCCCAACGGACCAGGCGGTACCAAAAACTGGGTTCCGCCTGTGTATTGTGAGGGTTCCGCCAGTCCTGCAGACTCCTTTTTAAATTTTCATTTAAATCCCTCACTTAAGATCACTCACTTTCATCACTAGGATTCTTCTCACTAATGTTCACTCATATTAGGATTAGGACATCTCACCTGCACCTTTAAGATAATCATCTATAATAATACTTTCAAACTTCACAAGAATAATCCAAGATACCTTTCTCCTTAGAGGAAGGAATCCGGAAACTTGTTCCTTGCAATCCTCGAACCATTGAGTATTTGTGATCACTACACACACTCACTGCATTCTTTTGTCCTTTACTCATTCATTAGCTTGATTTGTAAATTGACAACTTCCTAACCAATCCGGAATCGTTATTTGCAAAGATTACATACAATATCACAATCACAAGTCCAACTTATGACTATAGATATTGTCTTGTATCTACATATGTTACCTTACTTGGTTAACATGAAAATAATGTGTCATCCTTCAAGATGATAAGGATTTACATCAAGTCATAACTTACTCTTAAGTTATAGATGTATTATCGAGTCTTGCTATCCTTTTATGCTATCCAATCTCAACTAAGTAGGATTGACAACTTAAGTATTTCATTCGAAATATTCAAGTAAACTTGACTTACTACCGTAGTCATTAAATGTCATATCCGAAAATCAACACCCAAGGATTTTAACAATGTTTGTTAAAACACTCATCACGACTAGAGCACTTATCGTAATACTCTCCCAATCAATAGGAACAAAAACAAATGTCAATAGGTTTTCATCCTTAAACATTTAGCACTTAAGTTCACTTGTTCTTTCACCATCATCTCATCACAATTCACCTTGTGATATATCTCAGCCCATAAGCTTCACAAACATGAGCAAAACTTCAAGCATCTTCCTCATAACCTTTCATCACTCAAACCTCAAACAACCAATGTGAAATGAGAAACCGAGTTATCCTTTGTCCTATCAATATCAAGTCATCCACCATTTCCATGCCCTCAAAGAAACCAAGAGTCAATATCATCTTCACCAATAACTCCACCTAGTCATCTTCACAAGAAGATTCCACAATGTAACCAAACAAGTGTGTCATCCCCACTACAACCTAACCCATTAAGATTAAACCACCTTTCATGATACATAAACCTATGTTCACCCTTGTGTCGCTCTTTGAAACAAAAGGCAATTGTCATATCCATACACTCATTAACATATTTGTCTCGTCAAAAGTCAAGTGAATTTCATTATGAAATGCGTCTTTTCCACTTTCTAGCAAGTGAAGAACACAAAGAAGATATCCAAGCTTCAAGTGTTGTCAAGCAATCACCACCTCATTTCACATATCCACTCTCGGTTGTCAACCATACTTTACCACCTATAGGATTAGAACCTTCACCATCAAATGAGCATGAAGCACACATTCAATTACACTAGGTTTAAGTAGTATCACTTTCACAAGTTATTAAAGTATTAGCAATACTTTTAACTTCTGCATATGTCTCATTAAACCTCAAATCAACATCTGCAAGTTCTAGGATCTAGAGCCTCCTCATCATCTCGTCATTCTTGTTTTCATAAGCATGGTGACTTTATTCCACGTGATAACCCTACTTATTGAAACACACCGTATGTGTCTATTTCATTTCAAGCGTTCATCATAACCAAATCTTGCTCATAACCCAATTCAAACCCTATGCCTATTCTACTCATCTCTATAGCACACACAAGATCTATTGAATTTATTAATTTCACTTAAATTCCTGTTCCAAAGAGCTATCTTGAGAACGTTCTTAACATATTCCATTATCACACACAAACACATCTCTTGGTCTTTGATGATCAAATCACTCTCATAACACATACTCAAACTCAACATAAAAGATGTCTCTCTTTAGATCATTCAACCATAGATTCCAAACACAAAGATTAAAATCTTTTTGCATTACACATACATGTGCGATTACATGTTATTTGTTTGATATGATTGGACATCTTAAAATAACCATGATAACTATTTGATTGATTAATGTGTAAATCTTGGTTATATCTTTATGATGCCTGCATGCTTATATGTTTTGTGTTACTATATGTCAACATGATTTGTATGACATTTTCATTCTTTATTTATATGATGTTTTGCATGATTAACATGTTACTTGTTAACTCATGATATGTCATTTTGGTACATGATGCTTTTATATGATATTCATATATTTGAATGCTTGTGTATGTTGTTGTCTTTTATTAGATCCATGCTTAGGATGATTTATATAATACTTGCTCCAAAATGTTATCGTTTAAACATGGGTTGCATAAATTTTTCGTCCTGTCTCTTTCGTAACTTTGTCACACTATTTGTTCACTTCGTGTGCACTTATTATTTGTAGAATTACTCTTGGTATGATAAACATTTAGCAGTCGTTTTATCATACAAATTTATCACATAGATTGTTATATGCTTAAGTGTCTAAGCTTAACAACAAAACAATTTCACAATTGCTATTGCTTAGTATAATTATTTGTCTTGTTGCTATGTGGGAACTTTATGTCTAGTAGTCGAATGCATTGTTTGTATTAGATAATGTCTTTAGATTTTTATCTTATTGCCATCTTTTGTCACTAACAAATGTGTTTTAGTGGATTGAGAACTAATCATTTGCCATCTCACTTCGTTCTAGCTTTTATATGCTCATCTCACATAAGTATAATCCCTTTATTGCTACGTGGATTAGTAATATGTTTTATGGAACCCCTACACTTGCATATAGTTTTATAGCTAATAGGATTGAGTCTTAGAGATTTGAAATTTGTGTTTGGATATCTTTCAATCAACCTCTTTCTAATTCGCATTAGTGCTTCCGCTTTCCAAAATCACCTCGATAACAATACTCTAATCCTTTCCACCTCCTTTGAGAAAACCACATGCCTCGGCATACGATCATCTCGCATTGATAGAGAAGAGCTACATGACTTTAAGGATAAAGTTCTTTGTATGCTAACCAACATCCGCAAAAACATTACCAAGCTCATCGTTTTCATTAACCTACAACCTCCTAAACACTTCATCATCATTCTTTATACAATGCACTAGACAATATGTTGGATGTCCACCTATTGAGGAGGAGAAAAATTCATTCACATATTTGTATTTTGTCAAATTGTATTTAAAGAACATCTACTCATGTTTCTTACACCCTAAAATACCAACACATAGGTACACTCCATTTAGTTAAAGTCGGTTCACAAAACCACAAGTGCTTCAAGCCTTTGACCTTTTCTTTTTTTTAATAGTTCAAGCCTCTTTCACCCCCAATATCTCATCAAGTGAAAAACACATCATGTCTTTGACAAAGTTATTCACTTCCACAACCAAAAACTAAACCAAATGGAGTCTAGGATTCTTCTCTCAAAACTAGGACTTCAAAACCTCATTTTCAAGAACACCATCATAGGATCTCACCCTCTTCTTCCTCGACACATATCATGCAGGTCATTGTCAGCGCAAACGATATATTAATCAAAGCCATCATTCCCAACACTTTCTCAACACGTTGGTCTAACCAACACTCTCGCATCATATGATGTCATTCTCATCCTCATATAGGTATGTAGCATTTTTTTTTACTCTTTTCATATGGAATTCTTGTTCCTAGGTCCCTATTGTCGTCACTTCCTTTCAATTCCATTCAAGCATGTATTATGGCAAGATACATCATCTTTGGTAGATGATATAGTCATATTCGTTGTTTATCCCTCGAGTTATGAATTTTAGGATTGCATGAGTCGATATGTTCTATCTTTATCTTTCGTTAGAACATTTGCTATACACACGAGCTTCTAATTCCTTAAATAGTTGTCTACCCGTCACCACCATTAGCACCATCCTCTTTAAGCATTTCAACCTCATGTCTTCCTTTTAGGCTTTGCTTAGTTGGTTCCTATCATATTATATTCATGTTTTTCTTATGATTGCATTTCTTTTTAGAAGCATACACCTCATGAGATTTTTTGGTTTCATGGTTCTCTACTTTGAGTCGCTTATATCATTTATATATTTACATCTTACTTTTCTTTGAGATGAAATATATTGCACTAACTCTTTCACTATAGGTTCATCATTATATACGCTCGATCGTATATAGCTTAATCATCTAAGGATGATGTTTGCATCGAATATTTTCCTTCTTTCATTATAGGTGCTTCTTGACATAGGAGGAATATCCATCAAGCACTCATATTGCATTTTCTATACACGTTGTTGTAGAGTACATGCTTGTCTTAAGACAAAACTTCCACTATACTAACTTTTGTTTTGTAGGTTCATATTGACGCCCTAAAACAAGGGGAGCTTCCGTCAAGCATAGGAAAATTATTGTCTTAAACTAACCTTTATTTTGTAGGATTCTTCATCCTTGCATCATATACGTTGGTACCCTAGCAACGGGGAGTATTGATCAAGGGGGAGTCGATCATACACTAAACTTTGTTTCTTTTGTAGCTTTCTTATCCTTGCATTATATACGTTGGTACCCTAGCAACGGGGAGTATTGATCAAGGGGGAGCTAATCATGCACTAACCTTTGTTTTTGTAGCTTTCTTATTTCTTGTGTCATATACGTTGGGACCCTAGCAGTGAGGAGTATTGATCAAGGGGGAGCTACTATCTAGGGGAAGCATGCACGCATTTTTCTTTATTCTCATTCTTCGACACACTTTTGTGTTTCGACAAAAAGAAGAAGATAAGTCAACATAGTTCAACATGCATTTTATTCATCATGCATTTTTCGTATAATTTTTATGTTGCACAACACTAACCTTGATGTAGGTCAAGGAACTTAATTTGATCCATGGATCCGCTAACAACCTAAGGGACGCAACAACCTTAGGAAATTGGAGTTGAAGAATTAACTTCACTAGGGATGATGCAAGCTCGCCATTTCGGGGAGAAATTAAGTTAACTCCAAGGACATACCCCTTTTTGTTTTGACAAAAGGGGGAGAAGAGTGTAAACGGAGAAGGAAATGTAGAAGGTGTTGCGGATAAAAGTAAGTTATACGGACACAAGTAACTTTTTACATTTTGCGTTCTATCACGTTTACATATTTTGTCATCATCAAAAAGGGGGAGATTGTTAGTGCAAATATTACGATATTTAATCTATACAGTCTCGTTTGTTTTGATTGATGACAAACGTATAACTTGATACATAACGTGAAATGTACAAGTTACTTGTAATCATACTTTGTCTCAACAAACATTCACCACCTCTCAACGTCTCGGGTCATCGTATGCTACAACAGAGGTTCGTACATGTTTGTTATGTAGCATTATGATCAAACCCCTTGACCAACCATTTAGAATGACTAAAATACTTTTAGGGTCTTTAAGTATTTTAGGTGTCAAAGTGCACTTTAGGTGTCAAATAGAATAAGTGTCACTTTAGGTGTTAAAGTAATATTAGTAAGTTTTACAAATGATTAAAATGTGATGACATTAGGAATCAAACATTACTTAGCTAATATATACATTTTACAAGTTTAACTTCATATATATTTCTTAATCTTATAATAGAAATATATATATACATCACATCATGTGCATTTATGGAAAGGTTGAGTGTTTGACTTTCCATAAGACCTCTTACACATTTTTGGAAGCATTCTATTTTGATTCAATGTGTGTTTGACTAACTTGATGTGACCTTGGTTGGTTTGGATACTTTATTGCAAGACACTTCTGTCAGTCCTGGCGGAACCTTCGGGTTACAAGGGCGGAACCCATTCTAGGGTTCCGCCGGATCCGCCAGGCTGCTGTTTGGTTTTGCTATAAATATCAAACCACTTGCTAGTTTTTCTCTTGATGACTTTGAATATACTTTCTCTCTATCATAAAAAACACATATCTAGATCAGTAGCAAACAATGTAGAAACACACATGAGTCACCCTTTCAATAATGATCATAATGCTTCTAACATTCATCTTTGTTGTAAGCATATCATACTTCATGATCCACCAAGAAGGTTACAAGATCTTGAAGTCATCATTCATTAAAGCATTCCAACATATGAAGATTCAAGGGCACTTGACATCCTCAATGATTGAATACTTCTTATTCAAGAAGTTCATGTAGATTAGGCATGCATATCCATTAGACTTTTATGTCATGGATCATCATTGTATCATAACAATATAGATTAGATGGTTTATGTGTTTGTGCCATAAAACACAAGGTTTTTATGTTGGGCCACAGAACATAGCGGGAGTGCTTGTACCCTTGGTAAAGAACTCGACATCTAGCTTAGTGTCGGAAGTATTGTATAAGCGACGATAGGAGTGGTTGTACCTTGTAAAAGAACTCGGTATCTAGCTTTGTACCGGATAAAGTGTAAGCGACGATTGTAAGGTTTTCTCCGCCGAGAAGGGAGGTTGTTGATCTAGTGAAGTAACTCTCGAGTTGGGTACTCGAGAAGTGGAGTAGGGCGGAGGGGAGATCCGTGACCGAACCACTATAAATCCTCGTGTTCGGTTTGCACTTTCCTTTTACTTATTGCTTTACTTTAATGTTTGCATTATGTGATTGTTTGTGTTGTGACTTGTTGATTATGCTTGTATGATAACATGTCTTAAGTTTATGCTAGCCATAAATTAAACTTAACATCTTTCATATTAGAACAAGCTAAGAATGGATATTTGATACAAAAAATTTAAAGAGTTTTAAACGATAACGTATTCACCCTCCCCTCTACGTTTTTCACAAAACTTATGCCTCATTTCCTGGAAAATCCTGCAAAACATCATTATGACTCGATACAAGCATTTGACTCTAACAAACATTAATATACATGCTCATTTAATATTGTAGTGAATCATGCTCATTTTCGTTCTTATAAACAAATTTGGATTTCCCTTACACTTAGCTTTTGCAAAATACCTTTATATGTAATTAAGACAAAGTTAAAAACAAAATAAAGCATTTTCACAATTTACTTTGAAACATGATTTACCAACAATAAAAATAAAACACGCATACAGAAACAAATAAAATCAAACAAAAATAAAAATCAAACAAATAAAAACACACAAAACATGGGTTACCTCCCAAGAAGCGCTTTTCTTTATTTACGAGTCTTATAGCTAGAATCATGCTGATTCTCTAGGTCATCCTCAATCTTAGTTTTGTATTCCGGACCTAGTTGCAAACATTCCTTGTAGAAACCGAATATTCTACTCATGACATAGTCTACTCCACTACATCTATCCTCATCATTCCTATAGTAGACCGCTTGCTTGTGTTCCTTTTCAAGGTTTGATAGAAGACGGAATTGTTCAATCTTATAGGGCATTTGTTAAGCTATTTTAACGTTCTCATCCTTGAATCTAACTATCCCTAGGGACGGGTCATAATTTATCTTAGAGGCCTCAACAAATGGCTTTTCGAATACTACTTGACTTAAACAACCATCTATTACTGGACGAATATCTTCTACAATCACAAAGTCGGTAACATAAGTGAAATTTCCTATAAAGACGTGCAATCCCTTCACTCTTCCCACAAAGTTACTCATCCAACTCATGTTGGGCATCATCCTATATCCAAGTTGCTTCTTCATTACCCAATTGTAATGAGTCCTAGTCATAATGTTTATGGGAGATCTAAGATCGATGTAGGCTTTCCACACATGGACATGTCCAATGTTGCATGGTATGTTGATGTTAGAGGGATCACCCGCTTTGATGAGTGGTGAACCAAGGACGTATGGTGTCTCGAGGTCATCGAATAGATCCTTATGGTATTCCCGTTCTTCCTTGGTGGGTAACTTATCAAAGTATTCCTCTACATTTTCTACTTCCTCTAACTTTTCTTCCTTTTTATCCTCAACTTCCTTAATCTCATCCTTAGGTCCAGTTTCTATCCCAACTTCATCCTTGTCACTTTCTTCTATATTCTTATCTATTGGCTTAATGGTGACAACATTGACAAAGTGGACGTGTTTGGATGATGAGGGGTCCTTAATTTTGATACCGCTACTAGTGTCCCTAGTGTCCTTCCTAGGTGTAGTTAGCACTTGGTTGTTGAGGGCTTTCAACAAGCTGTCAATTTTATTGGTCATTTATGTTTGTTATTGATTGAATACGGCTTCAAACTTAGCTATGCGAGCTTCTTGAGATGCCATAAACTTGGACATCAATCCTTCAAGATTATTGGTACTACCATAGTTATTGGAAGGATTGTTGTTGAAAGTACGGTTAGAGGGTGGACCGTTTGGTTGGTAACGATTAGGTGGATTGGAAGAATTGTTTTGGGGCATGTTTTGGTTTTGTTTCCACCTAAGGTTCGGGTGATTTTTCCAAGAAGGACTGTAGAAATCACCGTAAGGGTTTGGCTCGGGTTTGAAAGTGTACCACTTATCTCCCGCTTCGTCGGTACGCGAGGATGCGTAATCCGCAAAAGCTTGTCCGGGGAGTTCCACGCAATCACGAGTGTCATAGGGACCACTACATAATTCGCATGAAGAAGTGATTTTATTCACTTGGCTTGAAGGCTTAGGAGCTTCGTAGGATTTCATGAGAAACTTGACTTGGTCCTCAAGTTCCATGATCCTACGGTCGGGAGTGCTAGAATTGTTCGAAGGCAAAGATATTGCCTTGACTGTTTTGTTCAAATCACGGGGATCATTCCAACTTTTGTTGTCATAGAGAGCAAGATCTTCTATGAGTTCCCATGATTCTTCCGCACTTAGATCACGTAGCTTGCCACCGGCCGATTGGTCAATGGTTCGCCTTGTGGAGAAATCGATATGGTCATAGAAGATTTGGACTTGGAGCCAAAGATCTATGCCATGATGAGGGACTTTTTGGAGTAAGTCCTTGAAACGAGTCCATGCTTCATAGAGAGTTTCACCTTGACGTTGTTGGAACATCAAGATGTCATTTCTAAGCTTAGAAGTTCTCCCCAGTGGGAAAAATTGGGCAAGGAAACGAGAAGTGAGATCATCCCAAGAGGTGATGGATCCTGCGGGTAAATGCTCAAGCCATTGACTAGCTTGGTCACGTAGAGAGAATTGGAATAGACATAATCGGGTCGTCTCTCTAGTTGCAACATCAAAGTCCATGAAATGCACATCCGCTTTGCACCAACCGGATGGTGTCGGATCGCAAGGGAGATACATTGGCTCCTTGAGTGAGCTCAATGGTGTTCCGATAGCCTTGGTGGCTAGGACAGGAATACTCTCCTAAAGTTCGGGGTCTAGGAGGTTGGTTTGCTAGTGGTAGGTTTTGTGGGTGGTTTTGTTGTGGTGGGTTGATAGGTTCAAAGATATTACCACCTTCCATGATGTCGGATGGTAATGGTTACGAACAAAGGAACAAATAAATGAGATAGACAAAAGAAACCTAAAAATAAAAAATAAAAATCTTACTAGAAAGGAATCTAGCAAGTAGACCTAATAAAAAGAAATTCTAACCTAGACAATAACTATTTCCCCGGGCTGCAGCACCAAAAACTTGATACGCGGGATTACGCCCTCGCAACAGGTTTTACCTGTCAAGGGATCTTGAGAAGCTTGCAATCCCCGCCAGGCAGTGTACCTGATCGTTGTAGTATAGTATAGTGACAAGTACCGTGGGATTGATCGTTCAACTCAGGAATAGTGTTCGCTAGGATTAGAAAGCCTACTAAACTAGGTCTAGAGGTGAGGGATGATTCTTTTTGTATTTTTATATTTTATGAAAGCAAGTAAAATCTCGGGTTTTGAAGGAGTGGGCGGAATTAGTTAGTAGTCAACTAACCCAATTAACTATAGATGCAATCAAAATAAAATAAAAAGAAATGAAAATAAACTAATGTGATTATGTGGTAACAATAATGAGAAAAGATGTGTTTACTTAGATTTCATTACTCCCTAGATATCTTTTACCGGTTGATTAGCTTGTTACAATTGCATGGATGACGGGTTATATTCCTTAATACTAGTCGTAGGGTCATGTACAATATTCCCTAACTCTATAAGCTCCTACTTCACTCTTATGTCGAGCCGACTAAAAGCTCCTAACATGGGATCACTAGAATTCACTTATGCATTAAATACAACCAAAAATCGTAGTACACCTCCGATCATGTTTCTTAAGACGTTCAAGCAAGTTACCAATGGAAGTCTGCCAGTTTTCTTAATCCTAACATCGAATACAATCATCCACAACAATTATAAACAAACCATCAACCAATAATCAACATCTAGGTTTCACTACATCTAAGCAAACACAATAAAAACCTAGCCTAGCATGTTAAAAGAAAGACAAGCATAAGATAGAATCACACAACACATAGACATATCGTATGATTATTGGAAAACTTATCTTCAATTAAGTATGGATGGAACAAGAGTTGAAACCCTTATTTTTACATAAAATTCGTCTAGGGTTTAAGCTCTCCAAAAGTTCTCCTACTGTTCCACACTTTACAATGAAAATTTTGAAAAATATATATAGATAATACATCCTGACGGCGTCACGTTGTAGTTTCTGACGTTGTCAACTCGCCGCCAAATTAAGTATCGTATTGCCTAGATCCAATCTTGAAGCCGTCAAGAAGGAATTAAGCTCTGGGCCATCACATACATTTTGACCCTGACGGCCTTGGTGATGCTGTCAGGTCAATTGCACTAAAAATGTTCTTGGCCGTCATGTGTATTTTCCACTTCCACCTCTTTTGCCAAGCTTGACGCCGTCATGTGTGAAGTCTTGACGTCGTCAGGTACTGTTCCCAGCAAGGATTTTGAGACTTTGCCGTTTTCTTCACTTTTATGCTCTAAAAATGTCCAAAATGCTTCCTTTTTCAGATTTCTTCTCAAAAGTACCTAAAATGACAAAAGGAACGATTTAGGACAGTAATTGATCAAATAATCACGAATTCGGGCTTAAATGACCCCTTAAAAGCGGTACACTTTTCACCTTATCACTTAGCTGAGTTCTCCTATATCAACAGTTATCATTCTAGTATTGAGTATGTGTCGTGTGAAAAGTTGTATGGAAGGTAATGTAGGTCACCTGTTCTGTGAGGAAAGGTTGAAACAAGCCAACTAATTGGTCCTGAACTAGAATGAGAGATTGTAAATAAGGTTCCAGGTTAAAGAGGGAGATTTAAGGCAGCGAGATATTCGCCAAATGAGTTATGCGGATAATCTCCGTAAGCCGTTAGAGTCTAATGTTGGTGATTTGGTGATATTAAAGGTATTTCCTTGGAAAGGTGTTATGCATTTTGGTAGGAAAGGCAAGTTAGCACCGAGATATGTAGAACTGTTTGAGATTTCGGAAAGGATTTGATTTATGGCATACCGGTTGAAGTTAGCTGAGGAATTGAGTGGTGTACATGATTCGTTTCACGTATCTAATTGAAAGAAGTGTTTGGCGGATGCTAGTCTGCATGTGCCATTAGATGAGATTAAGGTTGACAAGACTCTCCGTTTTGTCGAGGAACCTGTTGAGATTATGGACCGAGTGGTCAAAAGTGTAAAGTGTGGTGAGATAGTGTTGGTAAAGGTACGGTGGCATTCTAAGCGCGGTCCTGAGTTTACTTGGGAACGTGAGGATTAGATGATATTTAAGTACTCAAATTTGTTTGCGGATGTGGTTGGTGAGCAAATCGTTTGTAGTTGGATTTAGATCGTGGAAGTTAGATGCGGGGTGTTCATAAATGTTTTAAGTAATGTTTTGTTTTATGGGTATCTGTTACATGTGTGTGCTTCTTGCGGTTACCATTTTGGATTTTCATTTGGTTCGGGGGTATCATACCTACCTGTGAGAAGTCGTTTGGATCATTGGTGTTATTGATCGGGAGTGTATCTATTTGTGTGTATCATTGGAGTGATGGAATGTTTTCTATCGTTTGAATTCAGGTATTTAGTCGATTCCCGTTCTTGTGGTTCTTTCTCTGTGATTTTATGGAGTGGTATTTTTTTTCCGCTTAAATATCCATAAATTTTCTTTTGCTGTTGTGAGTGGTGACTAGAGTAATTGAAATCTCGGGATGCGATTTCCCTAAGTGGGGGATGATGTAACAACCGTGGTTTTAGCAGGTCAGTTTGACTGATAGTCTTGACTCGGTTGACGTTTGTTTGGTGTGTCCTAGGTGATTTAAGTGATATATATGTGAAATAGGTGAGTTTTAGTACTAAATCCCTTTGCGTGGTGTTGTTTTTGTAAGTGAGTAATGTTGATATTTGGGAAAACTCATTTTTTGATCTCCTTTGTGGTGTAGAAATGATTTGTGTAGTTTTGGTGTTTTTGTGTTTTTGCGTAACGAGTCTTCGTTCAAGTATTTGAGCGTTAGCAAGTTACGAGGAGTTTGTTTTTATGAGTTATGTTTCAAAAGAGCGTGGAATTCTATTTTTGGAAACTTTGTTTTGAAAATGATAATTTTTCCGGTTGTCGTAAAAGTTAAGGTTTATCGCGAAAGACGTTAGGTTTTGTTTTGGGAGTTTATAAAATATGAAAACTATGAGGTTTTGAGTGTAATAAATTAATTTAATAAAAAAAATAAAAAATGTATATATATGTATATGAAAATTGGCTAGAAGGGAGAAAAGGGGAAAAGGAAACCCAATTTGAACCCAAATACAATTCCTAGCAATAAGGAATCCTAGTCCAACCCAAACAAGCCCAAACTCCAACCCATATCACCCCACAAACGACTCAAACCCCCTATTTTCTGCAAATTATGATCGATCAAGAGAGAAAAAGAAGGAGAAAAATTTAGGGTTTGTAATTTGGAAGCAATAATCAAGAATCAAGGTAAAATCTTTAAACCTTGTGTTCATATAATTGAGATTAATTACTGGTATTCATGTAATATTAAGTATGATGGATCTAAGGTTTGTAAACTTTTGTAAATTAATTAATTAAAACATGTTGGGATCAATTAATAATTATATTATGATGATTGGTGAAGAGAATTGAGCGTAAAACATGCTAGTTATTGAGTTAGGGTTTGGACAGAAAAGTAGTGCTGTAAAGATTCGAATGTATTTAACAGACGGTGATGAGTTAGATCACGAAATTTAAGTCTAAATTGAATTTTAATGAAGTAGCTTTCCAAAAAGTCCAGCCACGATTGATTTCAAGGTCGGGAAGTTAGTCTTTTGATTTTTCTTTGATAAGGTGTCAAAGCTGTTAAACCTGGACAGAATTTGGGTAAAAGTTTGATAGTGAATTGTGGTTGAAAAAGTGTTATTAAGGTTAGCCCTTCTGGAATAGTTGCGTTTTAGGTTATCTTAGACTACCACGAAAAGGATTCGCGATAAAAAGTTGCAGAAGTATTTTATTCTAATTAAAACTTTTTGGTGTGCGTTTAAATCCGAATCTGGATAGTTGACAAGTTTGATTTTCTTATGGGTACTTGTGTGTGTTATTAGACCATGGCCTTCTGGGATTAGCTTGTATGCTTATGAGAGACCATGGTGAATTTTTGGTGTGAGTTGTTGAGCTTTAATTGTTATTATTTCATGTGGGCAAATGTACCCTAAAATTCTGTGTTTTCTGATTTTAAAAGGGCAAGGAATTTAGTGAGTATTAGTGTTTGGTGGTGGTTAGTATGGAGTCTAGGAGATCTATGGTGGGTCATATGAACCTTAGACATCCATCATATGAGTATTACATGGGTTGTAGCTTTTAGCTTGGCCTTGTGTAACGTGGACTTATTTGTGTTGTTTAGATTTGTGATTTGTGTTGTGGAAGCTGCAAGGTTTGAGGTGAGTTCATAGTCCCATATTTTTACTTTGTTTTAAACTTGGGATGGGAATGATGCTAGTCTTAAATGTTTGAGTTACTGTGATTATGTGTGATTTTAAAGAGCTTGGACTTATAATGTTATCGTATGTATTCTATATGTTATGTGGATTGGTTAATGTGATGATAATGCTGTGTGGTCCAATTGGGGGGGGGGGGGGGAGTATCCAATTGGTGAGTAATAACTCCTATTCGATATATATGTGATTCAATTGGTAGGACGCTTATCTTGTTGCTCGCGCATGCGACCTAATTGATGCCTATTGGGATCGGAGGACACGAGCCGTCCAGATGTTGCCTTTGTGTGTGTGATTATTGGGATCAGAGGACACAAGCCATCCAGATGTTGCCTTTGTGTGTGTAATTATTGGGATCGGAGGACACGAGCCATCCAGATGTTGCCTTTGTGTGTGATTATTGATTATCGAATACATGTAGCTTATATGATAACTATAAATTATTTGTCCAGCTATGTTTTTATAATCACAGTGAACTGTCTAAACCTATGAATCTCACCAACATTATGTTGACATTTTAAGTATCATTTTCAGGTGTGCTTTCTAAGGATAAGATAGAAGGATGTGTTTAGACGAGACCCTAGTTGCATTGGAAGTGGTTTATCATCTTTGTTTAGATCTTATGTATTGTTTTGGATTTTGTTTAAGTTATTTTATTTTGGGGTATTGTTACAACACTTTGTGTTGGTACTTTACTCTATTTTTGTGCATGTAGTTGTTCTCTATATAGATACCCGGTGTTGTGATGATATCTATGAAGTTACACCCTCGCGTTTCCGCCTTGGCGAGGTGTGACATACACTAGCAACGGGTGTTTCTGGTTTTCCTAGTATTGACTATTTTGAACTAGAGTCTGTAGTGGCTTCGGGGTAAGATCACAGTCTTCCTTACTGGGGACGGTCCTTTATCGATGGGACGGTCCTTTAAAGCTGAAGGACCGTCGGGTGGATTTGAGGGACCATCTCCAGTAGCCAAGTCCGACTGAGATTTCACAAATTTTATTTGTTTTGATATGTGTGGTGATGCTTCAAAAAAGTTATAACCTATACCGGTTTTATCGTCAGAAGCCTTTTGAACTCCTATTAGTTGTCTAAGAGATTGAGTGCTCTTTTCAAACTTATTTAATTTTGAGGCTTCCTCTTTGAGTTCCTTATTTTCGATTTTAAGAAGTTTGCATGTTTTACACTCCGAAACGATTTCTTTTCCTTTCTCAAGTCTAGAAAACATCTCTTTTAATTCCAATATTTCTTTTTTAATTTAGATTTGGTGGATTTTAGAGATTTGTTTTTCACAATTATCCTTTGACTTTCTTCACAAATTTTATCATTTTCATTATCTAAGTCAAGAGAATCTAGTGAGCAAATATCAAAATTGTGGAAATTGGTGTCGGTACGTACCTCTTTTGAAGATCCGGCCATGAGACATGTCTCATTCTTATCATCTTCTTTGCCATCACTCCAAGCACCACTAACATATGCCCTTTGGTTTTTGTCCTTTGTTTGGTGTGGACAATCTCCAACTAAGTGTCTTGTATCACCACATCCAAAACATCTTTTCTCACCTTTGATGTATTTATCTTCACAAGCTTTTTGAGGAGCTTTCTTTTCCTCTCGTGGTTGGTCTTACAAATCTTCCTCTTCGCATAAAAAATTTCTTGAAATATCTAACCGCCAATGCATACTCTTCGTCATCACTTTCCGAGCTTGAGTCTTCATCATCACTTAATTCCTTTTTAGCTTTTAATGCAATTGATTTTCTTTCCACCTTACTATTTACAATATCGGAATCATTTTTGATGATTAACTCATGGACCTTCAAGTTACCAATGAGCTCATATAATGATAGAGATGCCAAATCTTTGGATTCTTCAATCGCCGTGACGTTTGCTCTCCACTTCGGATGTAAAGCTCTTAGATATTTCCTAACACAACTTTTGACAGAAATTTCCTCATCGAGTGCTTTTAAACTCGTGATTATGGTGTTAAATATAGCAAATGAACTATCTATAGATTCATCTTCAGGTATGATAAATTGTTCATATTGTTGAACCAAAAGATCGATCTTATTATCTTTAACTTGATTATTACCTTGATGAGTGATTAACAAAGTTTTCCAAATATCTTTAGCCATATTGCACATAAAAATTCTTTGAAATTCCTTTTTAGGCAAAGCATTGTAAATAACCATTTTTGCTTCATCATTTTTAGCTAATTTCTTTTTAAGACTATCACTTTGTTTTTCATAAGGAACAACTTCATTTTGTTTAGTTTCAAGATTAAATTCAATAGGTTTAAAGTCACCCATTGTAATAACATGCCAAAGATCAAGATCTTTTGATTCACATACGTTTCGAATCGAGTTTTCCAATAAATAAAACTATCAACCTCAAAGAGTGGTGGTCTTTGCATAGACTGCCCTTCTTGATATTTTTCAAATTCTATTGATCGTTTCAAGTTTTAAAATACAGTATATTTTAAAAATCCTTGAGCAACGAAGTTCTGATACCAATTGTAGAAACTAGAAGGGGGGTTGAATAGTTTCACCGTGATTAATCACGTTTTTATAAAATTGACTTTACAAATTGTGTTTGATAAAAAGATTCGATTCGAAGCTTACGTGAAATCAACACAACAATAGATATAAGCAATGATAAGTAAACAAGTAAAGATAAAGAAAGGAAAGATCAAACCAGCACACGAAGATTTATAGTGGTTCGGCACGAAGCTTACTCCTTCGTCCCTACTCCACTCCTCGAGTCTCACACTCGAGAGTTTCACAAACACTATATCAACACACTTCATTATGGCGGAACAAACCTTAAGGTAGAAGTTTGTACATACCTTAAGTGATGTTGATGATGAAAACGAGTTTTCCCGATTAAAACTTATTAGTCGTAGTTTTATTTAACGTGTGTTTGTATTTTGTGATTATCAAAACTAGTAGAGAACGATTAATGCAAATGACGTTATTGACATTATTTGTATTAACACAAACGTTAAAAAATGGACGAAAACGTAAAAAATAGACGCAAACGTTAAAAAATGGACGAAAACATAAAAAATGGACAAAAATGTAAAAAACGGACGAAAACGTAAAAAAACAAACGAAGACATAAAAAGATGGACGAAAACGTAAAAAACGGACAAAAACGGAAAAAAAAATGAATGCAAACGTTGAAAATGTACGAAAACATAAAAAACATATGAAGAGGTAAAAAATTGGACAAAAACGTTAAAAAAATGAAAGAAAACGTAAAAAAATGGATGAATGCGTTAAAAAACAGACGAAAACGGAAAAAACGTAAAAACAGACGAAGACGTAAAAAACGGACGAAAACGTAAAAAAACGAACAAAAACGTAAAAAACATATGTGAACGTTAAAAAACAGACGAAAACGTAAGAAAATGGACAAAAACGTAAAAAATATTGGATGAAAACGGATGAAAACGTAAAAAAAAATGGATGCAAACATAAAAAACGGACGAAAACGTAAAAAAATGGACGAAGACGTAAAAAAATGGACAAAACCCTAAGAAAACGGGCGAAAACGCAAGAAATGGACGAAAACGTAAAAAACGGACAAAAAAGTAAAAAAAACGACGAAAACGTAAAAAAACGGACTAAGACGTAAAAAATGGAGAAAAATGTAAAAAAACAGACACAACATAAAAGAGATGTAAGATATTGAGAAATAGGTGTAGGGTTTGTGAAAAAAGATGTAAGAAGTGAAAGATAATGTCTGAAATTCAGAAGTGAAAAAAAGTGAAAAGAAGCACTTATGTATGCAAAAAACAAACATAAACATATGCCCTCTTGCAGACAAAAGAAGTGAAAAGAGGGAAAAAGTGGTTATTTGGAGAAGAAAAAAAAAAAGATGCATGTATATATGTGACTATGTGAGGGTGTGAATCTCTTAAAAAAATAGATACTTGTATTTCGATACACTTCGAATGATTTTTGATCAATACATCTGACCTATTTTTAAAGTTAAAATTTTGCCTATTACGCTCTTTGACTACACCTTGTTCTGGTTTGTGTCATATACAGAAACTAGCTTATAGACCCGTCAAATTGACGGGATTTTTAACGAAAGTATTGATTAAGGAGTTACAGTGTGTAAATAAAGTAACAAACAACAAAGAAATTAAATAAAATTCAATATTTTTTGAATGAAATAATAAGTAATATGTCAATAATACGATAAATAATTTGGTGTGCAACTATTAAAATATAAAGGGGCATGTATCATCTGCTCCAACTGGTAGATTGCCTTGAATAGCAAATGTATGCAATCAATGTCCAACACTTGAGTAGTATTCCGTGAACACTTAAAAAAACAAAAGTCAAACTATAAAAGCTCAAACGGGTGAAGTACCAATTTTGTTCCTATTTTATACCATTGCTTAACCTGATCCACCAATGTTGTCACCTCGAAAAATATCTAATATCTCATAAGTAACCCAGGGCACATGAATTGCATTCTCTAGTGTAAAACTACTTAATTATCGAAAAGAATAAATCATATCATTATACCGTAAATTAAGAAAACTTACATATTACTCGTAATGTTTTATTGGTATGCCATATTTAATAGTAAAGACTTAACAACCTCTTAAACACCAAAAACTTTATTAACCTCAGCAAGGTATGATATCATCAGGCTGAAGTGGCGGTAAGTCCTTATCAAGAAGCGTTTGCAACGAATAATGAAAGGCTCTCTCCTCGAGTCCTTATTTGCATTGCGTACATCTTCTATCAAAACCGAACGAACCCTTTAATCAATTTTCCTGTTTTCCACTTTTCTTGAGCGAGTGAGTGAACTTCTTTGAAAACCTTTGATTAACTATATTTATTTTAAAAGCAGGTTCAAATAAAGAATGTAGCTAAAAAGAGAACGGGTCAAAACAGTATAAACTTTTCTCTAAGGCTTGTTTCAAAAGCTTTCTATTATAGAAGTTATAGATAATAATATCATATGCAAAATTAATAAAATCACCATTAAAGGTTAGCAAAATCATTACCTGAACAAAAGGCTATCATGGAAGGCTTTGCTAACATATATGGCGTTAAAGGCATATGGCATTCATAAGCTGCATGATTATAAAGAAATTAACAAATTAATGATCTATTATTTAACTATTTAAACTAAAAAGATACATTAGTAATCAAATAGAGCCATGATGTTTGTGATTACTAATGTACACTTTGGGATTTATAGCACCTGATCCTTTAAATAATGTATCATTTTATACGGAAGGAGATAAGTGGCTCTAATAAGTATAAATCTCGCCTTAAACGTACCAATAATTTGACATGTAGAAGTGTAGGTGTAGATGAGACGAATGTACATACTATTTCCTTATTCCATAAAACGTGATTAGATTAAGCCTACATCAATTTCCCCATATGAATAAGCAGTAATAGCATATGAAATTCAAGAATTGTTGTCACGTGAAAACATTAAATCAACATTTTGCAGTTATTGCATATGAAGAATGAAGTAGAAAATGCAAACCCATCATTTGTATAATAAAGGGAAAATCTTAACACGTTACCAACGGTATCAAAGTGGCATGTGCTAAAACATAATTAGGCACATGTTTATGGATTACAATTACGATATTCATAAATGACATCAACTTCCATTGTTTGATTTAATAGTTAAAATATTCGATTTTGGTCTATATATGAATATATAAAATCTACCTTTATTAGCATTTCTTTGAGGCATCTTATCGTACATCCACAGGTCCCTAAAAAATATCTATAAGAACCAATAAATAGATAGAGTTGCAGCAGCCCAAATGTCCCTTTCAAACATAAGTTTTTAGCAGCCCAAACACCCATTATAACTTCAACAATTTATAGTTTTGTACCCGAACACCCATTTTTAAATCCAGTTTTGCAACTGACTTAAACAACTATCCTTAATAAAGTGCGGCTTTTAAAAAATCGAGACACCCCTTAAAAAGACAACACCACCCTTTGAAAACTTAAAATTTTAAAACCACTAAAAACGACCCAATCAACCATTTAAAAATGTTGTTTAGCACAATACACCCGTTGTCCCTAAAGCCGAACCAATACGTAAGAACATTTAAATCTTATGAATCTTTTATATTTAATATTTATTTTAAAAAATTAATCACTATGCCATACCCAAAAGTTCTCCATTTATAGACACGTGAAGAGCATGACCCGTTGACCGTGCCAAGAGTTTGGGATGCTTCGCGTTTCTCAAACCGGATTCAGAAGAATCAACTTCATCACTGCACGAAAAAAAAATACATCACTTAAATCATAATGAAACAGGGCATAACTACTTGTTATATGCTGCTATAAATAATCAAACTTGGTAGTATACCAGAGATGATAATTATCTCTTGTTACATTATATAGGAAACAAAGTAAATGAAACACGAAGCTCAAGTTCAGTGGGGAAACCTGGCTTCTTGCATGTTACCTTTCCAGATTTAAATGAAAATGGGCATTCTTTGAATCCACTCAAATATGTTCATGAAAGACATAATGGCGGCAAAAGAAACAGAAACATGTCTAATATTTATCTCACTGGAATGCTACTCGAATATGTGAGAAAATATAGAGGTCCAAAGGTATGCATGCATTATTAGCTCACTACTTTATTGTCCTCCAACACTCAATCTTATTTAAGATGTACTGAAATGTTGTGTTAATGCATTATAAGGCAACCGCTGAATACATTCATAGCAAGCAGAAAAATTCAAGCATGACTATCAAGTTTGATTGGGCTACTTGAAAAGATGACCCTCGCTAATCAACAGGCTAAAGGCTTTATTTCATGGTGATCAATGTTACACAGATATTATTATCTTGCCATTTATTAATACATGTGTTACATTTAACTGATTTAGTTTTGACCACACTGCGTTAATATTCAATAATTGTGTGTTCATGTATGCGATTATAAAGGTCTATAAGATACCCGTGATACAATGACACGTCTTCGATAGAAGTTTCGACTATGAATATGGGTTAGAATATTACCTCTGACAAATATTTGACACTGCAAATTTTTGGACCATGTATTTAGTGTCAGCAACTTTCCAAAGCAAAACTACAGCCACATTCCTTGCACATAACACATGGTATATGAGTTACTTCATTTTTCTGAAAGCACAATCTGTAGAAAATGCATAAACCATTAGAAACCAAGTAACTCGCAAAGGCTTTATACATTACACACGAAACTCAATTGCGGAGAAAGTCTGAAAAGTTGAAACTCAATTACACTATGATTTTTTAATCCACTCATATATGTTACATGACTAAAAAACAAAGAAAGTCTTAAAAGTTGAAATTAAGCATCCCCAACCTACTAACTTGAAGGGTATTTGGCATTGCATAACCAAACTACTTTTTATTATTTATTTATTTATTTATTTATTTATTTATTTATTTTTAGAAATAAGCTATCGTATCAAAAGACCGTATAAATGATCATTCCCAAACACCCCCATATTTTGTGTAAAGCATAAATGAACATATGCGTCATATAGTACAATCACTGAGCACTATGCTCATAGAAAGCCTTTAAATGGGCCTTGAACACGTGTCGTTCAAACATTTCTTTGTGAATTTCTACCATCTTTCAGGACTGTAATAAGTCTATGATCAAATAGTATACCTTCATCAGTATTGGAAGAAATAACAACCCTGATATGCTTTATATTGGTGGCGTCGAGTAGATCCTGCAAACATACACAAAAGTAAATGAGCATAAACTTGTGATATATCCATCCAAACACTCTCAAATACTTATTCTAGAAGAACTAAATCAATTTTTATTATAAAAAGAATTAGCAGTCCCAAACACCCTATAAATAGTGTTCAACCTTAAGGATTGGCTTTGGTGTTGCCTCGAAATAAGTACATCCACCGATTATTGCAAAATGCGTTTACCAAACTATTTATATATGGTTAAATCCATAACTAACCTGATTTACGAACCCATGTTTAGTCTTAGGAGCAATGATTCGTTGTGTTTTGGTGTGCAAAAAACAATTTATCAATATATTAACAAACGTGAGGTCTAAGTTATCGTGAGACAACTAGACGTAGAGAATTACAAGTAAACCTTTTAGGAAAAAGATTACCTCGCAAAAACTAGTGAAAGTGATATTAAAATTGTAAGACCGGGAAGTGATTTCCCGGGTCGTACCCCAACGAGGTGTGAATGGAAAGTTTCGTGAAAAGATCGAGATTAAAACCTTGTATGTTTGGTTGAGAAAGATTATTTGGTTTTGTGGTACGTTAAAGTAACGAAAATTAAGAATTAACGAGCGAGAATGAAAATAACTTACGGGGAAACAAAAGGCAATTGGAAACTAGGGAAATCCTAAAATTATACGGGAATCAAAATTAGGTATCGGGAATCCTAAAACACAAATTAAGTCAAACACGTGACGTTTATTAAAAATAAACGTCAACGCACAAAACAAAACGCGGATTTTAAGCACGAAAGGTCCTACGGAATCACAAACAATTTTATAACGCACTAAAAGGCAAAAGAAAATTTTGAAAAAAAGAAAATTAAATTTTCAGCAAAAATTCTATTTAATATGAATTTAAATCTAATTAACTCTATTTTAATTCTAATAAATATTAAACTTACTCCTAAAAATCTGAGAATTTTTTTGGTAAATACTACAAGGTGAAATTAAGCTAGGAAAAATAAAAAAAAGCTAGGGTACAGTGGCAAATAAGCAGCAAATAAGCAGTCTAAAAGCTGTAAATCAAATAAACAAAACAAAATACTACATAAATATCAAATAGATACTATTACAACAACAAAACAACTATGGCTCAGATGGTAGAGTGGTGTGGTATTGAGGCTGTGTGGTGTGTAAGCAGGGACCCAGGTTCGATTCCCTACAACACCCTTTTTTTGCAATATATATTTTTTTTTCTTAGATTTTCTTTTTGCAAAATATTTTAACAACCAATTTAAACATCTTTTGTAAAGGAATACTTACTGAAAAGCTTATATCAAACTTCTGCAAAATTAGAATTCCAACAGATTGTGTGTTGGTGTTTATGAGACAAAATGCGTGTCAAAATGGAGCAAAACAGTCGATTGACCAAGCATATATGCATACCAACCAAACATAAACAATCATAACTTCAAACAAACAACCTACAACAATAATTTCACAAGCTGGAACAAACAGAAACACAAATTAAACAAGCTTAGTTGAGACTGAATTGCTCCAAAAGGGCAGCTTTAGGGATGAAATAAGCACAATTAAAAAGCAATTCCGGCCAAACAAATAGTATATTCATCTAGAGAGTACTACTAGCTACACTCAACATCAAATATTACTACGGGAACTCGAATGATTCACAAGGTATAAGACCTAGAAAGTGGGTCAAAGCTAAAAAATTAACCTGGGTGCAGGGCACTAGGCACAAAAGAAAACAGTCACTAAGCCATGAAAACTGAGCTGGGGGGGGGGGGGGAGGGAAACAATGCAAAAGGCTGCTAGGGTACGATCTAATAAGACTACATGAACCGCTATAAGCAATGAGCACTAAGCCTAAATTAGAACTTAATCTAACTGCTTCTAGGGGGCTGCAAAGGGGTGAGCAAACAGGCATAATGGGACAAGTTCAAAGCTGCAAAAAGCTTATAAAGAAAATTACTAAAAATAAAATAAAAATATTAGTATGAAGATGAGGTGACAAATAAGCTACAAACTAATTTCTAAGGCAATTGGTCAACAGATGAAGAAATTAAAAATAAGGGTCAAACGGGCTGTAGCCTATGTGGTTCACTGATGCAGTTCTAATGGCGCAATGTGTAGGCAAAAATTAGGTCACCACTAAGCCATTAAAAGCTAAAATGAACTCAAACTTGGAAGATCTAAACTAATGACTAGTTGCAAAACCAAAATCCAAACTTAACTCCTACTTATACTACCTAACAGTAAGATCAAAGGAGAGAGTTTAGGGATAGTGGCTGCGGAAAAAAAAAAAAAAAAAAAAAAAAAAAAAAAAAAAAACACTTGAAAGTGGTCAAAATGGATAGAAACTAGTTTGTTACATAAAAATAATGAACTAGAAATGGGGGCATGTATAGAAAACTAATTTGAGCTAAATGAAAACAACTAAACTAACTTAAACTCCACTGATTCAATCTAAGTTGTGAATACTAGTTTATAATAATTAACGACAGATAATCTCTACAAAAGCTAACTACTAATCAATAAAGCTAAGATTAAATCAAATACTCATCAACAAACTTAAACAAAGCTAGACCACGTTAGTTTGTGGCACAGAACTGACCCATTCCACCAAATACTAGATAAGCCAAACACTCATACATGGGGTCTGTGTACCTTTTTTACACTAAAACACCTGATTTTTTTTGCATTAAAACTTGAAAAGTAATGATGGATAAATCTAAAAGCTGAGCTAATAAGCATAAATTAAAAGGAAATAAACAGTAAAATGAGTAAATTTGAGTATCACTGAAGGAAAGGATAAAGATTTAAAATATGATTTTCATTGAAATAAAATTTTAAGAACACACTGCCTGGAAAATAAATTACAAATTTGAACTTCAACTTAAGACTGAAATTTTTTACACTAAAAACCTACTTAATGACTGACTGCCTGGAGGCTTACATATCACAAACTATTTATACTAAACAAACTAACTAGGGTTTCTTGATTTCTTCTCTTTGTGTTGTCTTCTTGTGTTGTGCTTTCTTGGTCTTCATCTCAGCCGTTGATTCAAGCTAGGTCTCCACTTCTTTTATTCTTATCTGTTTGATCAAGGTTGGAGTTGAGGATTGCCACAGTGGCATGGGGGATACCCGTGAAGGGGTGGTATCATGTGAAGGTTGGGACTTTTGATGTCTTGGGGGTGGTTGGAGTGTTGCAGGAGATGGAGTGGAGTGGGGCGTTGATATGGTGGGTAAAGAGTGGAGGTCAGGGATGAAGTAGTGGTGGTGGTTTATCCTCTGGGTAAAACAGGTGAGGGAGAAGAAGATGGGAGGCGTGGTTTTTGACTAGGTTAAGGGGGGAAAGGCGTTGATGAGGCGAAAAATGAACCACTTTTAGGGGGTCATTTAAGCCCGGAATTGAATTTATTTGATCAAATATTGCCCTAAATCGTTCCTTTTGTGATTTTAGGTACTTTGGGAGTGAAATCTGGAAAAGGAAGCAATTCGGACGTTTTTGGAGCATAAAAGTGAAGAAAACGCCAAAGTCTTAATTTTCCTTGCTGGGAACAGTAGGTGACGGCGTCAAGAGCAACACCCTGACGGCGTCAAGAGTAAATTCCATGACGACCCAGTACAGAATGGACGGCGTCACGAAGTAGGGCGTCGAGAGTAAAATTCATGACGGCCTGGAAATGCTAATACATGACGGCGTCAAAAGTAGATCAAGGCAGTCCGAGAAATATTTTGGCGGCGAGGTGACGGCGTCACAAGCTTTTTCTTGACGCCGTCAGACCCTATTTCCTATATATAGTTTTCTAATTTTCACATTAGAAAGAGAGAAGTTTTGGAAAAACCCTAAGTACGAACTTGGTGCGAATTTTACAGGTTTTTCAAGGGTTCTAAGCCCTTGATACCTTTCATGTGTAATTGAGATAAGTATTCTTTTAATTCAATCAATATGTCTATGTGTTGGTTTTCTATATCTTGTTCTTGTCTTAATTCCATCATGCTAGGCTAGATCTATCTTGTGTTTGCTTGGATCTAATGAAACCTAGATGTTAATTATGTGTTGATTACTTGTTTATATTTGTATTGGATGAATGAATTCGATATTAGGCTTAAGAAAACTGGCAGACTTCCAATTGGTAACATGCTTGAACGTCTTAGGAAACATGAACTGATGTGCACTAGGTTTTATTGGTTGTATTTAATGCATGAGCCACTGTTTATAATCCCTATGGTTGTGCTGGGCATGGTATAGGAGGAGATAAGAGCTCATAGGATTGGGGAGTTAAGTGCGCCACCCCATGAATGGTATTAAGGAATACAATCCGTCATCCACGCAACTATAACAAGTAATTAACGTGTAAAAGATGTCTAGGGAGTAGTGAAATCTAAGTAAACACATTTTCTCCACTTATTGCTCACAACCTTAGTATAATTTAGTTTATTTTCATTTTTAGTATTTTATTTTGATTGCATCTTTAGTATTGGGTTAGTTGACTAGCAACTAATTCCGCCCAAATCCTTCAAACCCGAGATTTTTACTTGCTTTCTAAAAAAATATAAAAATACAAAAAGAATCATCCCTCACCTTTAGAACTAGTATTTAGGTTTTCTAATCCTAGCGACACTATTCCTAGCTGAACGATCAATCCCCCGGTACTTGTCACTATACTATACTACAACGATCAGGTACACTGCCTGGTGGGGGTTGTAAGCTTCTCAAGATCCCTTGAGAGGTAAAGCCTGGTGCGATTCCCACGTATCAGGCGTTTTTATTAGTAAACATGAAAAGGGAATTTGGGATTGGGCTTGGTTAATAAAACGTGGGGTGTTTGTTTGGATTGTGAGGTGGGCTTGAGGTGTAACTGGGCCAAGGGTAAGGGTTGGGCTAGTTGGGTGGATTGGATTATGGTGATGGGTTTTAATGTTTTACAAGGGTTCGTTTGGTTTTGTAGTTTAGATAAGCCCAAAGGACCAAACTTGACAAGTTATAATTCCACAAGGCTTATAAAATCATTTTTCTTCAAAATGTAATTCCCGGGGACCATTATTGCCAAACTTCAAACTTAAAGGACCAATCATGTAAACTTTTGAAACTTTTTACCCAAAGATCATTTTTTAATAACTTTTGATTTTTAAGAACTTGAGTTGACTTTTCTATCAAAATAAATGCTCAGGGACTAGTTTTGTCAAATTTTGAATAGTTGGGGGACTGAAACTGCTAATTATGTAAACTTTGTTCGTTTTTCGTTTGTTTTCAATCATTTTACATTTGAAACATATAAAACACGACCTTTGGGATATTTTCTGTATTTTGATGCATTTTTTAGTGTTTTTAGACGTTTTGCAGTTTATATTTGACTAAAAATGATGAGTATTTACACACTCATCAAGCAACACTCGCAAATCAATAATTATTGACATTGGAGACTTGAACTAAATCCAACAGCAAGTTTTTCCAATTAAATCATTGAAATAAACATTGATAGAAAACTTTAGAATTCAAACCAAAAGCTTAAAACAAATAAATATAATAGTTCAAATTAAATGCTTAAAGTAAATAAATATAATACACATATTGTATTGGAGATGATATTTATTTACATGTTGAACCATATGTTTGCAGCTAAGGGTAGTCCATCTTAGGATTCCAACACAAATGAAAAGCTGGTTTGATAGATCCAAGTGTGCCTCGTATTTCAGTCGATTCATACTTCATTAATCTGTAGAAAATCCAAATGAACAACATTGATATTTTGAAAGAAGTAATAACAATAAAACTAAAAATAACAATGAATTCTTTAATATAAGCTATGATAGATGATTGAATCAAAGACATAAAGATGAAGTCAAATATATGATTTGAATTCAAAAATCATAACTTACTTTTTGAGATGATTGTCGGAATATGTCAACATTAATTGTTGAATTAAAATTGGCTATTTGAATAATAAAATATTCAAATGATTAAATTACTAAATCAATCAATAGATGATTACCTCCCGCATTCTGTAAACATTACATCAAACAGCTTCTATGCGGCCTTCAAAAAAAATGTTTCCTAGACATCATAGAAAGCAAATCAATGTATTAAAACCACATACAAAAATAAATTCATGAATTTCATTTCCCCAAATTTTTTTCTAGCGTTTAGCGAAACACAATTGAATTGAACTTAATCAAACCGATAACTTGAATCAAAACACAATTACATTGATTATTAATAAAAACAACACATCAAAGTAGCTGTACTATGGAATTTAAATCGATACACTAAAAAAATAGATGTGATACTTACCATTGATTCATTGTCAGGCATAAGATTTTTCTGCAATTGAGTTTTTTATTTGATATGCTTTTGACCACTTTGTGAGATTCAGTTACAAATCATTTGAATGCTTTAATTAGTTAGCAAAAATAGGGTCATTGTATACCTACTGTTTGAAGAAAGGGGTTACAAAGCGTGGGTTAACATTAATTATTTTTGTACATTGTTGGTGCATTTATGATTTATTGACCAATAGAAGAGAAGACACGTCATGGCATTAATTATTTTTCTAGCTTAATGGGCTTGTACATTATTGAGTTTTATTATATAAAACTAGCTTATAGACCCGTCAAATTGACGGGTTTTTAGAAGAATATATGCATCAAGATATTAAGTGTGTGGGTAAAATAAGAAAACACAACGTAAGCTCATTTACTCCATTCCTCCTATCAATAAAAGCATAAATTGTTTTGAGAAATTTCAACTTATTCACTGGTCGACCTTACATACAGTAAGCCAACAAATTGTATTAACACCAACACTGCTTGAAAATGTGAGGACACAACGTCTATTTCTCCTTTTAAAAAGTAAGCTCATTTTCTCTTCTTTTAGATTTTATAAATATTACATTATGATCATCATTGGATTTGTTTGAGTTACATCCCCACAAAATGAACCACACTTGGATGACGTATCTTCGTTTATAAAAAGTCTCTTGTATGAAACATGTGAATTAAAAAAAGCAATCACCAATATAGGGAAAAAATAACATATTATTGGTAATTGAACATATTACACTTTATCTTTATCAGTAAAAAGCTCATCTCCAATCTTTTAACTGAAATTACACTATAAAAAGCTCATATGAAGAAAGTACATTAAATGTTGAAGTAATAAATGCCTTCAAAAGAACCTTCAACCGTTATGGACAATGGCATGAACAACTTCGCAAATTCATGCATTTTCCAAGAATATGAAAATGAAATGATGTTAACTTGTTAAGCACTTGACTAGTCGATGTTAATCCCGTGAACACCTACATATTTATTTATTAAAAAAAAAAGTCAAACTAAAATTAAGTTATTGTTTGTTGATGGGCCGAGATGGAGACAGTGGGGGAGCCACGGGTGCTCGGCCCCCTCAAACACGCCAATTGTTTTGCTATTTACCTTATAAAATTTAAGCATATGACGCAACTATAGGCAAATGACCCCCCTAACCTTTGAGAAAAAAATTTCGGCCCCCCTTATTCCTAATTCCCGACTCCGTCCCTGAATGGGGGCTCACTTCAATGTAAAATCGCAATGTTAATTGTTTGTTAAGGTGGAACATTTATATCTGTGTAAAGTTAAAAAAGAAATTATATCTCAAATGACATATACAACTAATAAAATCCACTCCAAAAGTGTCGTATTGGCCATATTTAAACATAACCTTTGTAGACATAGATACATCTACACCGATGAGTTGATATATGTTGCATTGTAATTTAAAATTCTATGTGTGCATATTAAGACATGTAATGTTAAGCGCAATTGGAAATTCAAACATTATACTACAACTTACTAACTTAGTGAACGACATTAACGCAGACAAGCTTTGCCATCTTTTAACTGTTGACGCCTTTGAACATGGGGAAGTGATATGTACACGGATCTTTTATATCCGCACACATGCACTTACTTTGCATTGACTATTATGTCTCTATACGTACAACTATTAACACTTTTTTATAAGGAGACCCGTTTTAATGTTTTGTCATTCCTCCCCTGTTTTTAAAGTTCAATGAACATCCTCTCCATTTACATCATACATGCATTCAAGTGTCACCATCCTAACCCGGTCATTATGTTCTTAATGGCTTATACTATTGAATCAAATAAAACAACATGGGAAGAAGCAAAACCTATATAGATCGCAGACTAATCAGTGTTAGCATGTACCAACTGTTCTCATATTCTTATAATTCATCTAAATTACATTTAAATATATATATATATATATATATATAATTGCAGCTTTCTTCATTTTGTAAATGTATGTTAGTAAAGCAAGAAAAATGAACAGGTATAAGTGGACGATTTAGGTTATGATTATCTATAAATTATAATACCTCGATCAAACAGATGTATATATTCTTATTAACTATGACTTGTGTGATCTTATTTGACATTAATTACTTTTAAAAAGGTGAAATATATATGGCACAAAGTTTTTAGAGTCAACTAAAAAAGCAACCCATTTTGACCAGAACTCAACCCGTTGCTCGACTCGCCAGTGCAATAGATAGAAAATATGGTACCTGGAAAGTAAAAGTAGCTCCTATATAGATACCCGGCTATATTCATCGTCGACCCATTTTAAGATGACTTCATCCAGGGGACTTTGTGCATACCTCACAACTGACCCTACCATAGTAGCGGACGGAGATGAACATGCTAAAGATTGTGCCGTTGAACCACCTAACAGAAGGGATTGGTATACTTGAAACAAAAATGCAAACATTCGTTAGAAACAAATCAAGTATTGCATATCATTAATCTTTCTAACTTGAATAGGATCCTAATAATTATGTTAGGTAGACTAACCTGATGACTCAAACTACATGCACACTTTCTGGTTTGCATCGGCCTACTTCAAACCGTACCGGCGAACATGAGTGCCCCCGTATCGATACTGAACGTTAAACAAAGGATCCACGAGAATATGAATTAATATTGTATATAGTTTGAAGTCAAGATAAGAAATACTTACCCACATATGCAGATGATGAACAGAATCTTAGCTTCAGGGTTGACATAGAATACACTTTTCAACCTTGCTTCACGCTTCAACTGAATCAACTCTAGTCACTACTGGATTTTTGCCAACTGCAACATACCTGAAAGGAATATACCAGAGTAATTTAGGAACGCTCAATTTCCAAATTTCTGTAAGCCGATAATCCCATATAATAAGCTAATCCAAAGCACCCATATAACTAATTACCTGCAAATAAGCTAATCCAAATACCCTTAAGTATCACAGATAAACCAATACATTGTCAAACGTACTTGTTTTTTTCAACAAAAAATGCATTGCTACCTGGTACATCAACACGTAAACGGTTATCAAAACATCAGGCACGCAAAAAAAGGTAGACCAATATGGAAAATGATCGATGATTAGTACAGTAGCTACTCACACCGCAGCTTTGGCGATGGTTACAATATGCATAGCACCTTTAATATTCCGGCATAGCAGAAACAAAAAGAGACGGAACACGTTTAAACTTATAGCAGGCAGGTTATAATTAATTATTTTTATGCTTTATTGCTAACCACAACCTGCAAAATTAATAGACAAAAAAACGAAAATGAATCCAAGTATTGCGAAAAAGTATATTAACTTTCGTTTTCTATTCTCATGTCTCTACATACAGCTGCTATATCTGTCACTTAAATGTAGAGCGGTACAATCGATACTGACTTAAAAATAGTCAGAAGCGTACCTCGAATTTAATAAGGATAATTAGTAAGCTCACTTTCTGATAAGAAATCACTTTCAGACTTACAAAAAGCCGATATCAGTGGTAAAGCAGACTTGTACAAAGAGAAATGGGAAACAGAAGAGGATATGGCAATACAATTTGCATCAAATTGACTTTTACAACATCTTCTCGTGCTTCTCACCTTTCTTTGACTAAGTACATTTAATCAATGATATTGGCCTTTCATCGGTCTGAATGTTAACCACCAAAAAAATGCAGTCACCAATTTCCCATCTGCTGATCTTAAGTAAACCTAAAAGAAGGTATCTGATAATGGCAACCGATAACTAAACCATCTATATCTATAATAGCCGATGGTAACTGTGATCGCAGCCTATACACAGCTTGTGATCAAAGTTTATGACCATATTTGTGAACACAATTTATATATGCACAACATATAAGTAATCCGACAATATAAATACACAAGTAAATAGCAAGAACGACAACGACAATCTCAGTCGCAATGGTTCGTCTGGTTGAACATGGGCAAGTCTTTATAACCCTTTCATCCATATGTCCTGCAAAATATAAATTACCTTGTGGGGCGATATCATCACAGTGTTTATATTGTTGCCAATCAACACAAAATGAAACATCATCTTCATGCTATGCAACCTGATAAGCCAATGAAAGTATTATCTCATTGTTTGTTTAATATACTTACCTCATAATTTTAATGATCCATTCGTCATTAGACATACACATTCACTTGTAATATGCTTATTGTTCCTTTTCTTTTTAGGCCTTACCACCAAACATACGTTAAATTACAAACAAAAAAATGAACATCTCTATTAAACTTAAAATGAAAATGAAATTATGTATCAAAAATTTGCAGGTACCTCTTCAGAAAGATGACATGTCACATGTGAATGAATTGTTGCCCTTTCCATGACTCGATCACAGTACATTTAACGGTTCTCCTTGATTTCCCTGATTAATTTCCAGCAATACAATCTTTATATCTCTCATAATTCAAAATAATAAGAAACAAATATCTCAAACTCACATACGTACCTTGGAATTAAGCATTTTCATTAGATTATAATGATGACTCACTGAATCTCAAATTCACATACATATCCCATAAACTTGCAACTGCCATATTCGCATCAACCAAATATCACTAAGCTAAAAAGTTTTGGGGCAAAAGGAGTCGCTAATGGTACAATACGCAATTGAGCTGAGCCAAACACCCTAATAATCTAACAGGCTTTAACTAATGATTTTAAATGCCTTTGCTTAAAGTTGTATTAATCGTAGAAGGGCTATTGCTAATTCTACCTATTTTAAGAGACAAACTACTATCTTGACCAAGGTGGTTGTGGCATTGATTTGGGAATATGCTGATGCAAAAGCTCACATGTTTTTATCGTGAAAATGATATAGTTAGTTCAACCTTTATTATCTGCAAACAATATTGGATTAAGGACTCAAAGGCAGAGCATAGAAGAAAACAACAATAACTTGCATAAAAAATCATATTTAACACATCATTACATCAATACCAACAAAATAATTAGCAATAAAGTTTTAACTTGATTTGTAATATGTTCACTGGACCACAGAAAATATTCAGAAACCATCCAACTCTCAAAGGCTATTATAAATCCACTCAACTTATAAGACCGTTATAAAGATCCAAGGATATGCAATCTATACCATATTCCACCATCCCACTTTCCAAAACCGTCACAAAACACAAACTTAACCCTATAGCTACCCTTTTCTTTTTAGTGGTCCTAAAATTTTTAGGTCAGAAGAAGGCTTATGGAAACTTACATGCAAAAATATTGGATATACCAGCTGAAACAACATAAGCGAAGTAAAGATACATTCGACTTGGTTGCATTGATTTGTTTTCTAACATGGCAGACGAATCTTGAGCTTCACCCGTAAGTTCTACTGAAGGATCCCCCGACAAGCGTGAAAGCCAGTGAAACTTACTATATCAATTAGAATCCCTAACTACATATAGCACCACTAAATCAAGGAGAAAATTTGATACATTAACATCAGAGGTAACTTGGCAAGAAGCCAGTAGTCAAAACTTTATTTCACAGATAATATTTTCAAATAAAATGTATAAAAGAATGAAGTGTTGACTAACTGAACATAACATTTTACTCAAATAAAAGTTGTTTTCTGCCCCCACAATTCATACTAAAAAACTTTCCCATTACTCACTTTTCAACCCATCTAACTCACAAAAATAGCTTTTAGACATGTCACTTAGGTAAAATTTTTTTGACCCAAATGAAGTTGCAAGCATCATACTGATGAGCATACACATTTCCATGTACTACATATAAGATAACTAATGATATGAAAAATAAGTAGAACCTTACAGTAGGATATATATCAATCGAGTTTTCAAGAAACTTAGTCTTCACCTTTAAAGAGGTATCATATACAACATGCTCATTCTCAACCCGTGAAACACATACTGAAGGGCGATGACAAACCTGATACAAAGATTTGCACATTGATTATCTAAAAATAATAAAATTTTCCAAATCATTCTATCTATATAACAAAGTAATTATAATCAAAAGACCATTATTTAATTAGTAACAAACTCAATCAGGATGAATCGAATTATAACTTGCAATAATTGATTAAAAACTAACTAAAACTTACTGTGACACATTTGGAGGACATGTAGAATCACGCTATATAAGGGGACAAACTTTAAATATTCATGAGGTGAGACGGAGGTCCTATGCAACATATAGACAATGAAGAGACTCATAAGAACATTAACATGTCATATCTAAACACAAAACTAATTATTAAAATACAAAAAGATTTTCAATCACATTACTTAACAAAGAAGAGATGTGTAATATCATATGATATTACAATCTACAGATTGTGCAATCAACATGCAACTTTATTTTGCTAAAAGGGTGGCCAAATGGTTTAGGTAGAAAAGGGTAACCTGAAACATTTATCAAATGATAAATCTGCTTTGTAGATTATAAGTTTCAAGAGATTCATTATATTTTATGCATTCATCAAATTTTGACACATTTCCTTTAAAAAACTCAAAATGATAAATCAAAATATCATTAAGCGATGATGATTAACTAAAAATGAGATCATATTGGCATCTGATAAGCAAAGTATACATGAATAATAAAGGAATTTAAAATTCAAATATGTTAAAGAATATATCTTACCTTATGGAGATGATGAACCTGTGATTTGAAAGTTAACATATCCTGCAATTTAAAAAATTATATTAGCTCAAGATACCTTACCTCAAGATAATCCATCTCCTAAATGAATCTTAACAACCAATCAAACTCAAGAAATATAAATTTTGCTAGCCTAGTCCAAGTTAGAAAAAGTTTAATAAAACTACCTAGTGGTCATGTTAAGCATCTCATTTAGATATATAGGTAACTCGACTAAAGAAGAGGCATCGTTTTGGACTCAACCCGCTGCCATCTTTGTGATAATGCACTCGAGACGCATTAAAACGCTGAAACGTTGTGCAAATACCAAGGAAGTAGAATTACTCTCAACCATCTGAAATTCAAAACAAACGGTAAAATATGAAACAGTAATACCTTATTGTGCTATCGGATTTGTTTGCTGTTTTTGGTCCATGTTTTGGCCATGCTTCATTTAAAAACAAAATTAGGTCTCAATTGACCAGTCATTGAAGAAACAAATGAATTCAAACTTGAAAAGAAAAGTAAGTCTCAACCGACCAAAAACTGATCACTTCATTTGTTTTACTTAGACATTTCATCAAACATGTAATATGCATATATATATAAGCCCACTACATACCTGGTGAGAAAGCCAGCTAAACATCGCTTCAACCGGATTAGAAACTAAGAATGATCCAAAACTCTTCATAAAGAAGAAACACGCAAAATGTTATATAATTGAGAATCAAAATGACAAATGTATTATAAAAGAAACACCTAAACGCAAACAAAAATTGTTTACCAAGAATGTCTAGGTTGTTATAATATCAAATAAATTTAAATAAAAGTCAGCTACCAAAAAATGTTAATAGTCAATCAAAAAGCTGAATTCCTTAAATAAGTTTGCCCAATTAAAAAAAATTGTAGAATTTAAATTTTCGGCCAAGAAATTGAATAATGAATTTCGAATAAAAGACAAAGATAATTAGACCAAAATATTCACACCAAAATTGATAATTCATGATTTATACATAAATATCATTAGCCCTAAATAATATAATCATCAAGAAATTATTAGAAAATGATAAAAATAAACTTACAATCCAAACCAAAAAAAGGTTTGCCTCGGATCAGGATCATCCCCAATTTTAGGGTGATTACACGAGCAAGATGATTTTTTGTTATATGATTTGACATGTCTTGATGTACAATTGAAACAAACAATCTAAAAAAACAACAAAATTAATAATTATTGATCTATGGATAAACATCATTAGTCCTAAATAATATAATCAATCAAAATCATATATAAAAAATAAATTATTGGAAAAATGATGAAAATAAACTTACAATCAACAACAGTTTTGCCTAGAATCAGGATCATCACCAATTTTGAATCTGTAATTGTTATTGTGTGGTAATAGAGATAGAACAAAAGTATCTTGAATCGGTGTATTGAATTGGGGATTTTGGTTTGTAGGTTTTGAATTGCTTATTAAGGAAGCTGTTACAATTGATTTAATTTTTATGATTGAGGTGTTTAATGTTTGAAGCGTGTAGAGGAAGAATATATGTTTAATGGTTTACAAATAGGATAGAAGAGCGTATAGTTTAGTGGTTAAAGAATAGAGTGCATTGAGTTGTTGTACGCAATAAATATTCGACCAATTACATTTGAGACACATCAGCGAATTTATTACAATGGGTGCTTCATTGAGTTGTAAATTATTCTGGTTTATTATATTTTATAGATAGATATATAAATTAATTGTCGAGCGTAAGTAGTTCACTAGTTTTTCATGTCGTCATCTTTTTTTTTTTTTTTTTTTTTTTTTTGGAACGGCTTTCATGTCGTCATCTCTAATATGTGGTCCATACATAATTAAATTCTAAACAAAGACTAACACAAAATTAGTTCATCTAATTTTAGGCAGAAAAATTATTGTGTATAATCCATTCAGATATTTATTTTGGCTGTTAAACTTTGTGATTTTGAAACCAGTTGCGTATGTTCTCTAAAATACTCTTGCGGGATTATATATAGGATGTGCTGTTTAGCAATGTACACAATTGTACACATTCTATTTCAATGTTATGCATTTATTTAATAGTTAATACCTACATACATGTGAAAACAATAATAGACTAAGCAACCTAGACTATTAAATTACTTACTAAAAATGTGAAATAATCGACTAACTAGCTAAAAACAATGTGATACTCGAAGCATTTATTTATGTACACCCTCCATTGTCTATGAGTTTTATAGAAAGATTTTAAATACCGATCAATCGGAAACACATGTAGCAATTAAAAGTATCATTATTTTTAGGCAGAAAGTCAATTTATAATGTGATCGGGCTTATAGTATATTTAGAAAAGTTATCTGAAGACGTATTTGTTTCTTAAATTACTATAAATACTATTTTACTCATGTGAAACGCCATGAAACGCCAGGGTTTCATATGAGGTTTCAAAATACCCCGGCCCAAAACAAATAAGCCCACCCGAAACTTGTCATGCTTACGAGTTACGATATACATTTATAAAACGCATCCAAAACTATGTAACAAGTTATGAAAATGAGGGGAGTTATTTTGCAAACCAAACAATGCTCACATACTAAGGGACACATCCCCACCCTTCATCTCAAAATAATCAACGCTCAAGATTAAATCAAATAATAAACACGGAGGGGCAATTTAGTAAACTAACAACTTCACACAAAACACGCATGTCCCCCTCATTTCTATCATCATCACTCTCTCACCAAACACACACTAAAAACACAGTACTCACATAGAAAAACCCATCAAAATCTGTCATATCAACCGCAAAACAAACACTAAATCAACCATAAAATCACAACAACCGTAAATAATGATGATGATATACTCAAAAATACGGCACAAACGACGGTTCCGACGAACTTTCTATCAAAAAATTGCTTAAACAACCGGAGATAAAAGTGGTTAAAGGTATAATAATACATCTTAGTTGATTTAACATATATTTTACTATTATTTACTGTTAATTATGCTTAAATAATGATGCATGTGGTTTATATAGTTTATGTTGAAGATTTGTGATTTTATAATGTTTAATGAATATTTATTGAAGTTATTGTCATTTATTTAAAGAAAACTGTGATTTGAAATTAGGTTTTTACTAGTTATAGAGATGTTGTTGATGTTATTGTAAAGAAAATTGAGGTTAGAAGGCTTAGAAGAAGGTAAATCCTGAGGCCAAACCTTCGGCTTAGCCACAAGCAGAAGGCTTCAGATAAGCACTAAGCTAAGAAGAAGCCTATGCCTGCATTTGATTTATGTGACTGAAACTAAATGTTTGTATTTGTGTGATTCAACAAAAGCAATATGAATTGTACTGTATTTAAACTTGATTTCATCATTTTCATGGATGTTCCTATGTTTGCATATTCTTATTCATCTGTTGGCTATCTGCTTGTGTGACTTTGAAGTCTTAGTTGTTGACTAGAAGCCATAACTAGCATATGTGTAGTTAGGTTTGTGGTTTGCGTTTGCTAGCACTACTTAGATCAATGATAGACTTGAAGTGGTCTTCAACTACCATTGCAACATAACGGCAAATATCTGCTCAGATGTAGTTATAATGTGTTAGTAGTCAAAAGGTCAAAGAGCAGAGTACGCATATATTTCTTTATGCAAACACTTTTTTCAATCACTTTTTTGTACAAGTGAATAAAAAAATATTGAATAATTTTGGTTGACCGGGAATGGAATGAATTAAATTAAGTTCCATTGTTACAAGTAACAGTTTTATGTGAATAAAACTAGTATTAGGAACTGCTGTTTTAAATAAGTTATTTGTTAAATGTATCACATGTGATTTTCAACTAGGATTTTTGTCAAATATATCACATGTGATGTTAAACTAGTATTAGAAACTTGTGTGAAGTATAAGATATTTGAACTCTTGTTACATGTGGTATAATACAAGTGATGATATATTTGATAAGTGATAGGTTTATGCAGAGATATAATGTTTCACTTTTAGAAAAGTTTTGGACTTGATAGTAGCTCTTGTTTCTAGTAAAGTTAACACAAGGATTCGAACATCGACTACTAGTAAAAAAAGGCGGTGGCTCAGGGAAACCAAATTCGGCCAAGGATGAGTCAGGGGTAAGTTTCACTACATACCTTTGTTGGTTCACATCCGTTACATTGGATTGTTTCTTCATATCATGCTAGTTCTTGCTTACATATGTTTTTTTGTGTAATTGTGTGGGTGGGGTCTTGTAATAGTTTACTGTTATTTGTTTAACAACATTTTATGCTCTAGTTAAATGATTTTATAGTTTTAACTTTATGCAATAGGTTTTTATATAATATCTTGGTGTATAATCACATGTGATTAAACCTGATTTCATCTTTTTTTTCTTTGTCTGCTAGAATCTATGGTGGCGTGAAACACAAAAGTTATAAGTGGATGCTGGTTCACCAAATGTCCATCAAGCAATAAGGTTGATAATCTTTAGGGACTGGTTAGACTACCAGATTCGGCGGTGAAGATAACCTGCTTGAACAAAGTTCAAAAAAGAGTGTAACCTGATCAAGATTTGCAACATGTTCCAAGTGCAATCTAATGGTGAAGTTAGGGGTACAGATAGCTTTTGGGGACACACTGACGATTATAATCTAGTTTAGCTATGAAGTGTAGTTGTTAGCCTTGCTATTTTATAAAAGATAACGTCACACATAAAGAAATGGACTAGATATCATACAAATAGTACTTTAGGGACTATTATTGTAATATAGGCAAACATGTGATGTAATGAGCCTATAAATACCCCTCATGACTCTCCATGAGGGGGTGGGAAAGTGTGTGTATTGTTTCATTTATTCTCTTTTTAATATAAACCCTTTTCTCCACCTTTCTCTCTCTAGAATAATCATGTATTTCGATCAACCTCGACCTCCCGAAAGTGTTTCTTGGTCATAACAAGTGGCATCAGAGCTAACCAGGGGCGATTCGTGGTGAGTTTGGGTGAAATCTCGCGGATTTAGGGCTATTCGTGGGTGGTTTTATGCTTTGAGCCCTAATCTAGCGAGTTTCTGGGTATTAGCGAGTATGTTAGCGAGTTTGGAATGTTTCCTAGCGAGTTTGGAAGATTTCTAACGAGTTTGGAAAGTTTTCTAGCGAGTTTGGGCAAGTTCTGGCGAGTTTGGAAGATTTCTAGCGAGTTTGGGAACCTTTCAGCGAGTTTGGGAACCATTTAGCGAGTTTGGGAACCTTTCAGCGAGTTTGGGAACCTTTCAGCGAGTTTGGGCTACATTTAGCGAGTTTGGGAAGCATTTTTAGCGAGTTTGGACAAGTTTCAGCTAGCGAGTTTGGAAAGCTTCCATTTGGCGAGTTAGCCATTTTCCTTATCGTTAATCGAGTAAGGACTTTTCTTGAGCTTACCTAGTCGAAACTCTGCCCAAATTTCTTCAAGCCTCAAATGCTAACGTTAGGTTATCTTACCGAGTTAGGTGATCTTACCGAGTTAGGTGCTCTTACTGAGTTAGGTGATGTTACCGAGTTAAGTGGTATTACTGAGTTAGGTGATCTTACCGAGTTAGGTGATCTTACCGAGTTAGGTGATCTTACCGAGTTTGGTGGTATTACCGAGTTTGGTCAACTTTACCGAGTTTGGGTTGATTTTCATGCAATGGTTTCATGAGTTGAGTATGCTTCATATAGTTTGCCGAGTTAGGCTGGTCCAACCTTATCGTTTATCGAGTAAGGATTTCTTTTGGACTAATCTAAACGAAACTCTGCCAAAATTGACTTAGGATATCGAGTAACGAGATTGGATTTTGAGCAAAGACATATCAAAGGATTATTATATAAGTAAAACCCTTACCTCATCGAATAACCTAATGTCTATATACCCTAAAACCTAACTGTCACCTTACCTAAACACATGAGATTATTGGTAAATCAATCTTATAGATGATGATTCATTTCCTTGTTTCATTATCATCAACACCAATATATCTCAAATCACCTCAAAACACACCACGTATTGCTTAAAAGATCCTAATCAAGAATCACAATCAAATGACAACGGCTAGTATCAGATTTTTGTGGCTACGGAGTTTTTGTACGATATTGCTTATTTGGGTTTAAAGTTCATTTCAAGGGCATGTGTACTTGTTTATCTCAAAGTCTAGGGGTGGATGGATGCATGACTTTCGGAGATACTTGTTTCGGCAAACACTGGTAGAGATAGTGATTAAGACTTGGATTATCTAGTTATACCTGATGTAAGGAGTTACATTGTAGTACTCACGGGTTATAGCTATCACTTTAAGGAGTTACATTGTAGTACTCAGTGTCACACGAAGTTGTGGATAGTTCAAGAGGCGGAGATTTCATATACTGTTTGCTTGTTTGAGTATATGGATCAACCTATGCTTAAAGGAGTTACGTTGTAGTGCTCAGTATAGGTTCTTAGTCACACCTTCGTACAAGATTAAGTCACATATCTATGAGATGTTTACTTCATTCTCAAATTGGTTATATTGGGTTTTCTCCATACAGTGGTCATTTACTAGCTGGTTGGAATTTGAAGAGGTCGCTTAAAGGTTGAAGAGAAGAGAAGAGATTGTAGATTAAAGAGAGTCATATCCTAGCAGCATATTCTCACAAATTATGCTTTCATGGTCTATCTACATTGCATCAGAAGTGTAAAGTACGGGTAATTTTGGCATGTACACACAATAGTATGATGATTTCGATACATCGCAACCATCAGGAGGGAGAAGAACATGCCAAAAGAAGTAGTGTTTCATCTCTAGTACGTTAGTTGATCAAGGGAATTGTGCTTACACTAGAACCGAAGAAGTACTAATGATGTGTACATCGGAGCGTATTACCAACCTTCTGTGCAATACTATGTGAGTTATGCTATGATGCTCCCAGAACGACAACCATGGTGCAAACTCATCAGTATCTACCTTATCCGCTGCGAGATGAGAAGAGAGTTGTTAGTTCAGGAGGGAGCAGAAGAAAAAGAATAAAGGCTCACTAGTTAGGAGGGAGTAATAACCTAACTAGACCATTACAGTTGAAGTTCAGAGCTACAAAGACCTTTGCCGTCAGTGTCAAAGATCATACGTTGAGATCGTCGGAAGAGAGAACTTCAAGTCTGCCTCAGTATCTAGACTACAGAGACTCTACGCTTCAACAACGTCAACATAGTTTACTATTGTTGTAATTTACATGTTTATATGTTTATAGGTCTCATTGTATCCATTCATGTGTGACGATATCTTGGAGGGAGATTGTTAGCCTTGCTATTTTATAAAAGATAACGTCACACATAAAGAAATGGACTAGATATCATACAAATAGTACTTTAGGGACTATTATTGTAATATAGGCAAACATGTGATGTAATGAGCCTATAAATACCCCTCATGACTCTCCATGAGGGGTGTGGGAAAGTGTGTGTATTGTTTCATTTATTCTTTTTTTAATATAAACTCTTTTCTCCACCTTTCTCTCTCTACTTTCTCTCTCTAGAATAATCATGTATTTCGATCAACCTCGACCTCCCGAAAGTGTTTCTTGGTCATAACAGTAGTGCAGGAGTAAATGGTTTAAAACTAGTTGGTAGAATGTCGTATGTCAGATACAACTTGTTGGCACTAGGGCTGAGCATCGGGCCTCTCCCGACCCGTCCCGACCCGATCCCGAATATCCCGAATCCCGATAAGCCGGAAAACACAAACCGAGTCCCGACCCGATTAAGCTCGGTTCGGTTTCGGGACAGTCGGGACGGGACGGGATCGGTCGGTTTTCTCGGTTTTGTTTGTTTTTTTTCGGTTTTTGGCCCGTCCCGACCCGATCCCGACTATCCCGAATCCCGACAAGCCGAAAAACTCAAACCGAGTCCCGACCCGTATGACGTCGGTTCGGTTTCGGGACAAGAATCGGGACTCGGGATCGGGACGGGATTCGGGATCGGGTCGGTTTTGCTCACCCCTAGTTGGCACATTGTCGTATGCAATATAGGTACTGTAATGGTTTAAATTTGTAGGTACTATGGCGTATGTTGGTTTAAATTTGTAGGTACTTTAATGGTTTAAATTTCTATGTTCTATGTTGTCTATGCAAAAATGAAATGGCGAAACATCGTTGTAATTTTGGATACTATGTCTTGTTTTATTGCAACCATTCATAATCACTTATGCACACTTTAACACTTTGAATATAAAATGGGTAAAATAAAATTTCATTGTTGAAAAATCACATGTGATGATGGCTAAAGTCATACATATAGGGTTAAATCACATGTGATTTACGTATAAAATCACATGTATAAAATCACATGTGATAAAATCTCATAAACTAAGAAATAAATCACATGCCATATAGATAATCAATTCAGAATGTTAACACTTTGAGTATATAAAACTTGAAAATAACATTTCATTCTTTAATAATCACATGTGATGGTCGATAAATTAATACAGATAATGTTAAATCACATGTGATTTTCAAAGAAAATCACATGTGATAGTTACTTTTAAAATTATAATGTTAGATATCACATGTGATAATGATAAATCCAAAAAGATGATATTAAAATCACATGTGATTTCATATAATATCACATGTGATATTTATACCTTTGATTATATAAAACTTGAAAATAACATTTCATTCTTGAATAATCACATGTGATGGTCGATAAATTAATACAGATAATATTAAATCACATGTAGAAAATCACATGTGATAGTTTTAAAATTATAATGTTAAATATCACGAGGAGAGTTATATTAAATACCAAACTTTTCTTACATACCAAGGGACTTATCCCCACCATCCATTTAAAAAGAAATCAATGGTTGAGATTAAAAGCATTTTAATATTTCACCCATTTTTTATAATTTAAATATCTCTTAAACCGTTAATCGTTAAGCAAAGATAATTACACCATCGCGACGAGCATTTAATTATCTTTCTATAGATGGGCACTTTGATATACTTTCGACAAAAAAAAAAATCATTTTTTTTCACGTTTTTTTCGTGGCCGAAAAAATCATATATGATATTACATATCATATATTACATATCATATATGATATTACATATCATATATGATATGTAATATCTTATATGATATATCATATGTGATTTTTTCGGCCACGAAAAAAAACGTGTAAAAAACGAAAAAAAAAATTGTCGAAAATACATCAAAGTGTCTATCTATAAAAAGATAATTAAATGCTCGTCGTAACGGTATATTTTTTTCGCTTAACGATTAACGGTTTGAAAGATACTAATATTTGGAAAAAAAAAATGAAAGTTGGTTTTTTAAATTGTTGGGATTAATCTCATGCATTAGATAAAATAAAGATGGAGGGAATATGGAGGGTGGAGATTAGTCCCTTGATATATAAAAAATCATATATGATATATCATATATGATATGTAATATCATATATGATATATCATATGTGATTTTTTCGGCCATGAAAAAAAACGTGAAAAAAATGAAAAAAAATTGTCGAAAATATATCAAAGTGTCTATCTATAAAAAGATAATTAAATGTTCGTCGTAACGGTATATTTTTTTCGCTTAACGATTAACGGTTTGAAAGATATTAATATTTGAAAGAAAAAAAAGGATGAAAGTGGGTTTTTTAAATTGTTGGGATTAATGTCATGCATTAGATAAAATAAAGATGGAGGGAATATAGAGGGTGGAGATTAGTCCCTTGGTATGTAAAAAAATTTTGGTCCTCAAATGATCTTATATCTAGATATCACATGTGATAATGATAAATCCAAAAAGGTGATATTAAAATTACATGTGATTTCATATATTATCACATGTGATATTTATACCTGTAACACCTCAACATCCAAAATCAAAGTAAAAAAAAATTCAAAAACAAGTTCATATAAAAATTTAGACAGTATGAAGCTATAGAATAGCATTAGTTGGCCATGTGAAAACCACTTTTTTTCATAAACATTAAAGAGACCTATCAAAAATTCATATTAACAATGGAAGATGTACATGTTTCCTTCGATGATTTATTCCCCTAATATTTGCAAAACTCGTTCTTGGGTTTTCTCTGGAAACATTCAGCATAAAATATATATTATTCGACTCCTCTCATCCTGCAATAGAGAAGAGATAATGTAATCACTATTAGTACAAAAAATTTGACATCAGTTCATTGGTTTGTTTTTTAAGTGAGGCATCCTTAATTGTCTCGTTGGCGTCAATATACATTTGCAGCATTAAGTAAAATAAAAACATAAATCAACAAATCGAAAAACGCTAAACATAGTCATTAGTTGTGTACGAATCAATATCTTCTCTAAATATCTCAAACACATGATGTTTCTATTCGTGCCAATCTCAACAAACTAACGCTTTACATAGACCGAGAGGCGGCAACTATATACTTGAATGTGTGAATATAAGTCCTTAGCAGCTGCACTAATTCATTCTAAAGTGGAAGTCATCATCGCTTTCCAAGTATTGTCTACTCAGCAAGCATCTGGACTTGGTTCTTTGCAAACACGTGAACCAAATTTATTTTCATGTTAATGAACTACGCAATTCATGGGAAAGAATCTGACATGTTCATGGTTGGGTCTTGTTCTATGGGTTAAAACTAAACCAGCTCTTGTGTAATGGTACTAATTCAATGGTATCAAAACCAAGAAATTAAGAACATGGGTATCAATGACCAGATAGTATAATATTGGTACATTACTTGTAACAAATATAACATTGCGTTTTGATATTACTTGGTTACATTTAACAATTTTTATTAACAACTACTCTAAGTTACTAATCACACCTAAATAATAAAACAGCCTTTCATGCCACTTGAGTATCAATTAGGTACCGCTTACGCCAACTCCGGTAAAAAAACATAGAGACAAAGACTGTCAAATGACCCTAATCCCGACTAAAAAACCTTTGTTTTTTAACTTATACAACAACATATTAACTTGTGACATGTTGATATCTCACTAGTGGTATAGATGCCTTTTTAAGGAATTTTCGTCATCTGTTGTAAGTTATAAACAAAACCAAATTGATATTTGGGTGGCCTAGCAGACATTATTCCTTCATAAACTATTTGCTTTCCTTCATAACTATTAGATTGAAGAGGTTACCTTAACAAGAGAAGAAGCAACTATGAATGAGTAAATAAGCCCGTTGTTACATATGTTTTGATAATGTGAAGCACGAGGTGGCAAAAGACTCACCACTCTCAGACTATCTACACGGCCAACTAACTCACCACCTGAACACTTCACGAAAATCACCATCCTCACGACCACACCAGCTTACGATCTCATCTCCACTACCCCCTCATCTCCATGACCCGCACCTATATACAAACAGAAAAATCAAAAATCAGGGTTGTTCCATGTGAAAATGTTCATTTCATCAAACACATGGTGTGCATTTAACTAATATTTTTTCTAAAGCAGAAGCTTATAAAAGATCAAATCAACAAAAGGAAAGAAGAACAAGAGTTGCAACATGTTCCAAGTGCAATCTAATGGTGAAGTTAGGGGTACAGATAGCTTTTGGGGACACACTGACGATTATAATCTAGTTTAGCTATGAAGTGTAGTGCAGGAGTAAAGATTATATCGTGTTTAATTGGATGAATTGAACTTCGGATTTAGGGTTTGATAAGAGGATTGGAAGGTAGAAGTTGATGTTGAATTGGGGATGGGAGAAAACACGCTTTTTTGTGTGTTTTTATGAGAGATTAAAAGATGAGTTTTTTTTTTTTTTTTTTTTTTTTTTTTTTTTTTTTTTAATTTTGTGTTTATATAGTTGACAATTATACCCTTGTAGTGTAAAGTATGTATTTAATCTCGACCCTTAGATCAAATAAGATGGAAGGTGGTGATTGATCCCTTGGTATGTAGACAAAGTTTGGTCCTCAAATGATCTCAAATCTATGAAAATTACTTTAAATTTCTACTATCTACGATTTTTTTTATATAACAAACTTTATTTATATAAAAACTAACAAATATTTAACGATTTCTATAATAAAAAATAGAGTTATACTACCGAAAAGGCCTCTAGATTACGAGCAAAAAGAGTCCAATATTAATATACTTTAGACATGCGTACAATTTTTTATAAAATGTTAAAGTTTAATATATATTATTAAAAAAATAATAATAATAAAATTAAAAAAAATAATAATAAATAAAAAAAAAACCTGAACCTACCTAATAATTTTAAAAAACTACCTAACATTTATTTAAAAATATATTCAATTACTTACTTAAAATGTGAAATAATCGACAAACTAGCTAAAAACAATGTGATACTCAAGGCATTTATTTATGTACACCCTCCATTGTCTATGAGTTTTATAGAAAGATTTTAAATATCGATCAATCGGAAATACATGTTGATGACGTATAGTACGGATAACAGGTTTATTGGGCGTGGACTATCTCAAACAAATTGGGTTCCGGCCCAATAAGCCAATAAAGCCGGACATGGTTAAAGCCCATGCTATAAGCATGGCATGATCCGGACAAACAAAGGATGTGTTAGGAATACGATTATTCAGTTAAAGACTCGGTCACCCCAAGTATTGCTAAGCATTACGTAGCTCGTAGGTTTATCCTTATTATAGTTATTACGTAGTTTATTAGTAGTTAAATATGTAAATAGTATTTGTAGAGTAGGTCGGGTCTTTACCCTCTATCAGCTCACTCTACAGCTCGTTTCATGGAGCACCAAGTATTGTAGTATAAATACCCTCTCCCTCCCAAGGGAGAGGGTTGGACCTTTCACACACTTAATCTAATATCTTTTTCTTTCTCTCACTAAAGGCTCCCATTCTCTCTCTTTCTCTCTGTATAATTCTTACTATTTGATCCATAATCACAATAACCATACATGTTAATCATTATGAGTATCCTACAATTGGTATCAAGAGCCATGGTTCTATCCTAGGATTCGTGGTATGCTCAAATTTATAGCTTGGTTTTGTGTCTTTAGATGGTTCGAATTGATTTGGTGGTTTTCACACTAGTGTGATCTCGTTAGGTGTTGTTCTTGATTGTTTACTTGTACTTTCGTATCTAGTAGTGTTGTAGGCATCGTGTGTAACTCTTGGTTAAGTAACATCATCACTTTCGTGGAGTTTGGAGGTAATTCGTGTGATATTTCATACTAGCGAGTTGATAATTCTTAGTAGAGGGTTGACAGGTTTAGTTAGAGAGTTGAGGCAGAGATTTGGCGTTTTGCTATTTCTGGATATAAAGCCAAATCGCTAGACAGTGACGTTTCTGTCCTATTATTCCAGCAAGTTGATATACTCTAGCGAGTTGATCAGAATCTGGTAGCGAGTTGGTCAGTTTTGGTAGCGAGTTGGTGTCAAAAGGGTAGCGAGTTGCCTATTTTGCTATTTTGGGATATAAAGACAAATCGCTAAGACAACGACATATTTGTCTCATTGGTTTAGCGAGTTGGCAGTCTAGCGAGTTGCCTGACCAGAGATTTGGTTTCCAGCGAGTTGTTTGACTAGCGACTTGTTATTTAGCTACTTGGAATTCTAGCGAGTTGTTCAAGTGTGATTCTAGCGAGTTGATTACTTGCAGTTTGACCAAAGGTGATTTTTTTACGTCAAAACTTCAAACGGCCATAACTTTTGAACCGTAACTCCGTTTTCAGCGAATTAGCTGTCAAAACGTCCGGAACAGGCTGAATATTGTGAGGTTTCACCACGAAGTCGTGAAACGAATTTTTCGAGGCCCAAATCACCTTTGGAGTGAAGTTATTGAGGTTTTAAGTTTTCAGACCAAAAAATTTCACCGTAACAACTTGCATCAACCTAACCAAATTACGACTAAACAACATATAACCTTGTCATAACAAACAATCACCACTCTTAACATACAATCACTGCTATGGAATCTTCGTGCTCGAATTCTAATGATAATGTGCTTCATCAGCCAATTAAATTGCCCGATAATGCAAAGGATAGTCGCATTGAATGTTTTCGATCACTCCATTCACATCTCAATGTTCTCTTTGCAAAACCTGGATACTTGGGAGGTTTTAATCGTGCATTCGCAACACTTTTTGGTCAAAATGTTGAGACCTTCACAGTAAAAATGACTATACACTTAGATCAACTTCAACAACAACTTGAAACAGGTGAATTTTCTGAAGGTAGTTCTATGGCTGCATTCTGTGTGATCAACAACCAACTCCAAGCGTTCATTGATTCACGATTCACTGAGGAGTATGATCATGAGTGTCAAATGACGAAAAAGAGCTTTGCTACTCATACGGGAATTGAAGTTGACGTTTTCAGAGTCACACTACTCCAACTCATGGGTAATGTGAAGGAGTACATTATGGAAAGAGCACAACACAAACTCAAGCATGAAGACAAGGTGAAGGCATGTCGGGAGCAATCAAGTGATAATATTGTGGATTCAGGTAAAGCATCGGATGTTGGGTCAGTTGTCACCGAAGGCAGAGGATCAAAGACTGATAAGCTTGACACAACGAATAGTTCAATGACTCCTACACGTGATGTGGATGCATATATCAGACCGGTAAAAGAACATGTGTCATGTGCTAAGGTACTCGAACTGTGTAACATGGTTGATGAACAAAAGATTCCTAACCAAGTACAACCGACAAACGATGTCGATTCAGATGTTGTTGACATGGGAAATAGCAATGTTGACCCATGTGAACAACATATGAAACACAATGAAGTGTTTGTTGTACAATGTAGTGCATCTTCTGTTTTAAATGATGATTGTGTGTTGCATGAGAACACTGCCTATAACCCTGATGACTCCTTGACCACTAGATTTAATATCCTTAATGATCAGGTGGCAATGTATGAACAACGTGCTAGATTTGAACTCACTGGACGTGAGCAGAACATGGAATGGCAAATGCGTGCATACATATCTGAAAATAATCTGAAGCGAGAAACATTGAAAAAGGAGTTACAATCTTTGCAAAAACAACTGGATCAAACTGTTAAACAAAAACAAGAGATTCAGAAAGGCTTAAACACACTCAAACATGATTTCAAAGAAAAGGAAACAAAACTCCTAAATGATTTCTCTAGTCTTAAAATCCTAAAAAATAAACTTGAGGATAAGTTATACACGCAAGGCCAAACCATTCAAACTGCTCAAATGATGCATAAACATAGGAAGTTGAGTGATGTTCATAGTGAGAAGGATTCTACTAAGCCAAAAGCCAATTTCTTTAGAAGCGGTATAGGTGCACAACCGGCATTATATGATGCAAACATTATGCTTGAGCCTAATCATGCCCCACCTGATGCTACATCTGATGATGAGGGCAATGAGATAGAAGATAGAACCAGAGAAAAACTTGCTGAGAAATTAAGGGATCCCCAGTGCATAGCTAATAAAATCTTGTACAATTATGATTACTCTGAAGATAATCAATTAGATATCTTTGTCCCACAAAAGAAATTTACTCCAGAGCAAGTCTTCTGGAACATTGACATGGAAAAGATGCAAGTAGAAAGAATAGTGGGAAAAACACGTACAGTTTTTCGGATAGCTGGCCCAACGATATATCCCATTAACACACCACGGCATCTTGTTCCTTTCACCCTCCCCACGCAAAATAATACACTAATTGCCTTATATGTCCTTGGTCAATTATTCACTGATTTTGATAAAACATGTAAAAAGAGAATAACACCAACGGGTATTACTGAAGGGGAAAGAGGTTTTGAACAAACAAAACAATGCTACTTAACAGACGTCATGCCATTTTTTAAACTTCTCAAAGAACATTTTGAGGGTCTTCAAAAAACAATTAATAATGATGTGATTGAAATGAAAAAGGTTTTCAAAGATGTGGAAAATGAGGGAAAACAATTGGCAATTGATCTTAAATACAGTGAAATTTAGAGGAAAAATATTCTCATCATGAATGAGAATTTGATTACTAAATGTGTTGCTCAGGACGTATTTTATACTGCTACTGATTCTACGTTATCTGCCTGCCAATTTCATGAGATGTCTATTGCATTGACCGCTTTCCAGAATCGTGTTGTTGAGCTTGAGGGGGAGAATTTAAAATTGCGTGAGAAAATTCAAAATGATGACCATGATAACATGGTCAGGCATTTGTCAAAACTAGAGGTTGATAATCTTAATTTGCAATTAAAGTGTCAACATTTAGAAGAAAGAACTAAAATCTCAAATGCCAAGACATCTTCGGATGCTCCTGAATTTGATGCATATTTTGAATTAGCCAAACGTGATGAAAAGATTCAAGTTCACACTAACACGATTCGGAACCTGAGGGTCCAAATTGCCCAATTGAAGTCAAACAAGAGTGATGTGATTAGCACCCAAAAACCACAGTCTATAGATTCTCAGAATTTTCAATTTCATGATACCATTAATAAATTGCAACATGAAAATGATTGGTTTCGTGCTGAAAATTCAAAAGTTAAACAACATTACAAAGAGTTATATGATTCAATTAAGATCACACGTGATATAAACAATGAAAAGATAACTTCTTTGCTTAAAGAGATTGAGAATCTAAAGACTCGGGTGAAAGGGAAAATGTCAATCATCACTTGTGATAATGTTGTTCAAAAGGTTTCTGCTTGTAAGAAGTACGCAATTGATGTTGTGAATATTCCTCTTCCCCTTAGGAATAATAAGTTAGTTCATAGAGACTATCTTAAACATCTTAAGGAGTGCCTTGACTTGCTTCGTGAAACCATTGAAGAGGATAGGATAGCAAAACCACTTGACGATGCTATTGTAGGTGCCTGCTTTCTCACTAATAGATCTCAGGAACTCTTAGAATATGCTATTGGTACATGTCCTAAAATTGATAGCAAGCGAGATAGGTCTACTGCATCATCATCCATGACTAAGAACAAGCATGTTACCTTTGAGGTACCCTTGGAAACTTCAGATCCCAACACATCAAAACATGTTCAGCAACCGGAAGTGAAAAAGGCTAAAATTCCAATTAGTCCGTCTACAGGAGTAAATAGTAACACTAAAGCTAGAGAGTCTAAACCAAGGAGAAATAGAAGGAATTATAGGACTTCACCTGCTAAAAGTGTTCCTAAAAAGAAAGTAGACGACCACATGAGGAACATTAAGTCCAACTTGAGCAAAATGAGTCATAATTCAAAACCTAATTCACGTTGCAAAACATGTAATGAATGCATAATTTCGAGTAAACATGATAAATGTGTTGAGAAATTTCTGAAGTCGTTTAACAAAACCCCAGTTAAGAAAGTTTGGAGAGCTCAACAAAGTAAGCAAATTTGGAAAGCAACAGGTAAACTGTTTACCAATGTTGGTTATCAATGGAAGCCCACAGGAAGGAAATTCACTTTAGGAGAACAGTGCCCTTTAACTAGGATAACCAACTCTAAAGTAGTGCCTATTAAGGAATGGAAGCCAACTGGTAGAACTTTCCCTTTGGAGACCCAATGTCCTTTAACTAGGCCCATTGCATCTACTAGTGAAATTTCCACCATTGAAACGAATGCACCTAAGGTCTTAGTAGCTCCAGAACTTGTTTGCACTAACCAACTGGAACCCAACTCAAATTGGGGATCCGACGCTCCAAATTTTCTGCTATCGTCTGTTTCCAAATGTAGGTCGTACATTTCGTCCTTTGATATTTGGACTCAGGCTACTCTAAACCTATGATTGGGGATCGCTCAAGGCTCGAGAATTTCATGAATAAGTTTATCAGGACAGTTAGATTCGGGAACTATCATTTTGGGGTAATTATAAGACTATGTTTCTGGTGACAACTAATTTCCTGGGTATACTACATGGAAGGACTTGGGCATAATATGTTTTCTGTTGGTCAATATCTTGATTCCGATCTTGAAGATTGCCTTCAGAAATTACACATGCTTCGTCTGAGAATTGGATGGTATTGATCTTCTTAAAGATAGTCATGGCACAAATCTATACACCTTTTTTCCATCAAAGACATGAAGCGGTCCTCTCCTATTTGCCTTCTCACAAAGGCCTCAAAGAACAAATCGTGGCTATGGCAACAAAGTTTAATCACTTGAACTTTGGTACCATCAATGATCTTGCTCACAATGATCTTGTATGAGGTCTGCCTAGTTTAAAGTTCAAAAAAGAACATTTTCATTCGGCGTGTCAACTGGGCAAAAGAAAGAAGTATACTCACAAATCCAGAACTGTCAATACCATCATGGAGGTTCTTCACACCCTTCACATGGATCTATGTGAACCAATGTAAATGCAAAGTATAACTGGGAAGATGTATGTTCTAGTGATAGTCGTTGACTATTCTCGGGTTACATGGGTAAGGTTTTTGAGAACCAAGGACGTGACTCCAGAGGTTATCATAAAACTCATCAAACAGCTACTAGCAAGACTCAACAAAACCGACGGAATCATCCGGTCAAACGATGGAACGGAGTTTATCATCAAACAACTCGTTCAATTTTACAAAAGTATTGGCATCACCCATCAGTAAAGTACCCCATGTACTCCTCAGTAGAATGGAATTGTTGAAAGACGAAACTGTTCTCTTGTAGAAGCTGCACGAACCATGCTGATATTCTCCAACGCACCGATGTTTCTATGGGCGGAAGCAATTGCTATAGCTTGTTACACCCAAAACCGATACTTGATACATACTCTTCACAACAAAACTCCAAACGAGCTGATTCATGGCAAGAAACCGGATCTCTCTTTTCTATTTGAGTTTGGTGCTTTATGCTACCCTACGAATGACGGTCAAGATCTGGGAAAGTTAAAAGCTAAAGCTGATATTGGATTCTTCGTTGGTTATGCTCCAGATAGTAAAGGATACAGAATCTACAACAATCAAACCCGATAAATCTTGTTAACCATTCACGTCACATTCTTTGAGCTGACTGAGCAAACGGCTCCTGTACACATCAGTGCAGGACCCGCGTCTAAACTTTTGTCTCCTGAACCAATTAGTTCAGGTCTTGTACAAAATCCCACTCTTGCATGTACCTTATGTACCACCTACAAATGAGCATTTGAACATCTTGTTTGACCCAATGTTTGAAAAATACCTTGAGACACCTACTGATGATACACCGATACCACCAGCCGCTGCTGCTCCAGTTTTGTATAACTCAAATGGTCCATCAGTGTCTAATTGAATTGATCAAGATGCTCATCTCTGTACATCTAGGTACTGCAGTCGACAATTCTTTTGAAGAGAATTCATTTGCTCCTCTTGAAGATGCTCCGTTCAAAAACCTATGTATTCCTGAATCTTCTACTGAAACATCTTCTTCAAGGGATACAAACATAGCGTCTTCAGGTTCCTACCTTTAACCACATCACAATCTCATAAAACGGACTGATGATCATCCGATTGACAACATTATTGGGAATCCTTCTCGATCGGTGTTCACATGAAGGAAACTTACCACCCATGCCTTGTGGTGCTGTTATAATTCCGTACTATCCAAAGTCGAACCCAAAGATTTCAAGACAGCTATCTCTAAAGACTATTGGGTTAATGCGATGCAAGATAAAGCTCGCAATTTCGATCGACTTGAAGTATGGGAACGGGTACCACCTCCAGACTGTGCAATGATTATAGCTCTAAGTGGATCTTCAAAGTGAAACTTGATGAACATTATGTCGTTTTGAAAACAAGGCAAGGCTTGTTGCTAAGGGATATCGTCTATAGGAAGGCATTGATTTAGAGGAATCTTTCGCTCTGGTTGTTCGTATTGAAGATATCATAATGTTTCTCGCCAATGCTGCTTGTCAGAACATGACAGTCTATCAGATGGATATGAAAATTGCATTTCTAAATGGCAAGCTGAATAAAGTTCTTTATTCAGTCAACCGGAAATATTTGTATATTTTGATCGTCCTACCCATGTCTATCGTCTGAAAAGGGCTTTCTATGGCCTAAAACAGACGCCTTGGGCATGGTATAATACACTGTCAAAGTTTCTCTTGGGAAACGGATCCTCCAAAAGTGTGGTGGATTAAGATGAGAATAGGGTAGTGGAACTTTACTTCATGAGGACAGAATTTCAACTGGCTGACTTCTTTACAAAGGCTCTTCCACGAGAAAGATTTCTATTCATTCTTCTGGGACTTGGAATGAAGAGTCTTACGCCAGAATCTCTTATGTCTTCGGGAAGAGAATGAGGAGTAAAAGGATTTTCCTCACATATCCTTTGTACATAGTTTAAAACAAAAAGAAAAATAGAAAAATATAAAACCTATAAAAAACCATAAAAATCTGAAAAATCTTAAAATCCAAAAATATTCTTCTTTCGACATGTCTCTTGTGTAATCAATATTATGTACGTTTCTAGAAATGGCATTAAATAATGACATGGAAACATACATATGCTTGGGCAAGAGTTTTTCTTTTTAATAATGTTTTTCTAAAACATGTCATTTCTAAAAATATTCTTTCAAAATGGTTTGCTATTACTTCAGATAGCAACCCGGTCTTAATATTGGGGAAAGTTCGTCGCCAAAAAGACGACTGTTCCTAACAAAGGCATGAATTACTTTATATTCGTGCCTTTCCGATCTAATGTACGTTTCAGTGCATTATTTCTTGTTTAAGAAGAGAAGTCTTCTTTTTATCAAAACAAATAATTTTCTTTTATGATTCTTTGGAAAATTATTTGAGTGATACATGGTGGTAACGTGTTGCTTGTAAATCAATCAGTCTTAGATACTTCATAAAATTTGTCACTCAATTAATGACAATGGGTCATCAATTGAGGGGGAGAGTGATTTTCAATTTTATATCATCAAACGGATTTCTTGGTTGTCTCATAATGGTTAGAAAAGGTTTTGCAGTTAATGGGGTATTAGTTGAAGAGGAACATACTAAGCTTTATCTTAAATGGCCAAATATGTTAGTTGTTAGAAAGATTAGGGCATTATGTGCTATTTCCGTATAGTTTCTAGCTTTATGTAACTAAAAGGTCCATTTGTCTCACGTTGGTATCCTCGCTTAATCCCCTAAATATGTTTTAATCCAAAATCTTAATGATGTTAGAAAACCATTGTGTTTGATGCTCTTTTTCTCTCCTCTGGCATTCGTATAATCTGATTGATTGTGTTTCGTTTGCTGTTTACTGATAATTGTTTTATTGTTGCTGATTATGTGTGCATGTTCTCAGGATTTGCTTAGGTATGTAGTTACCGGGTTAGAATCTTATTCCTAAGCTCCTGATTTGAATGTTGAAAATATGCGTGAACTGCCATGTTAGTGATTGTTGTTTATGTCTGATAGAAACTTGCAATGAATGTTCATGATTGCTAGTTTCTTTTCATGCTAGATAGCATTTTGATGAGTTGCTTGAATGTTCTTTGATCATGATATGAATATGGTATTATGAGTAGGCTAGCTGCTACGTGGTAGCAGTTAATTAAGAGTGAATCTGTATGTATGCATATCTTTGTTGATACTCTTATGCAGATTCCATGGCTGATGTGAATGTGCCTGCTCCTGCTCTAACCATTTGATCAGATGTTCAAACTTCATTGAATGGCTTTGATTTCACCACAACAACAACATCGGTAGCAACAACGACAACAACTCTTTCACCACCACCACCAGTTATCTTGTGCGTCATTAGTAGTGTGGTATCAAATGTTATGTGTCAGTACATGATTTTTTATTTCATGAGTTTCTCGTTAAACTTTAAATCATTTATAAACTCATCATAACTGACACTAACATTCTCCCTCATTGATTGAGGGGGAGTAATGAATTGTCTCAATATCAGAATATCTTTAATCAGGCCACATCTTGCTCCCAAACTTTTCTAACTTATTTAAATCACTTGGGATCACAAATCTCAAATGGTTTGAAATTTCTGATCGGGGGAGAAAATGTGATTTAAATATGAAATCTGATATAAAATGTGATTGTTTTGGACTTAAACAAACGCTCCCCAATATGTGCTAAACTCTTTTGTATATCGATGCACATATTGAGGGGGAGCAAATGGTTTATGTAAAAGGATCTTTAGCATCTCATGTGAGCAAGACTCAGACTTCACCAATGAATTGACGAAACAATAATTGCCATGAATCGAAAGGACTAGTCCTGGACGGGCAATAACTTCAAGCTGGTCTAACCAGTGATGTAAGCGTGTCTCGAAAAGGACTTGTCTGAGTAGAATGTACCGTTTCGAGAAACCTTTGGTGAATCTGATCGGGCCGGGTAATAACTTCAAGCTAGTCTAACTAGTGATGTAAGCGTGTCTCGAATGCCCGGTCATGTTCACTTAAGGTAGATCAATTCAAAAAGTGCAACTCTTCCCGACATGTGCAAATTTTTAAATCAATACATATGAGCACATGTTAAGGGGGAGCATTTGAAAATGACAAAACTCTCAATGTGTTAACAAAATGTGTCTCTCAATCATAAACATGTTGAGAGAATTTTCAATGATTTGGTGTATGGCAACATAGGATAGTCATGAAGTTATAAGGTGGCTAAGGTTAGGAAAACCGTCCTATGATCCGCCAAAACCGGAGGGATCTACCCATGGGCAATACCGAATAGATAGTATTAGAAAGTCCGTAGGTATGATCATGAAAAAAGGAGAAATGTGAGAATGGAGAAAGAAGGGGTTGAAGAATTAAAAAGAAATGAAATGAGAAAGGGTGAAAAGAAATAGCCCTCCAATTATTCAACCTTAGGGCAGGAACCGGGTTCAATTCATAATCTACTGATGGTTGCTAAGGTGACATTGGTATTGAAGACAAGACGTCATGGACCCAGTGACGCACTGCACTAAACCTTATATCCACTCAAGTTCTCTTAAAAGAACTTGTTTCATTCTCATGGGGAACCGGTGTAATCTATCGACATATCTCTTAGAGATGGTTGATATTGAAGCAGGAGACCTCTCCCTAATCTCCGCATAGGAAAACCAAATGCACTTATTGAGTCTAGAGCCTCGAGATACATAAAAAGATCTCATAGGAACACGTGCTACTTCTACCCTGGTTGTTCAACATTAAGGACACCAGTGGTATACTTATGAGTCCTATGCAGATCTTAGCAATCTGCCAGAACATTTATGAGGGATGTTGCTATAGTAACTCCCAGTGATTGAATGGAAATTCCTGCCAGGGTCAACATCAAGCAGCCCTGAAAGCAGGTCACTTAGGTAATTCCTTGTGGATTACGCCTAATGGTCGCGATGGTTACAAACGGTCAACAGTCGTGGAGTGATCTCCAGCGACTCACCCATTCGTTGATCTACTTAGGTAGTTCGCGTAAATCCTCTCAGGGTTTACCGATTGGGAACGGTCTTGGAGAGGATTAGAAGGAGTCTTCACACTATGCTGTTGACAATCTCTAATTCCAAACCTATAAGTACCGGATGATTTGTTGCTAACTGTCTATTTGCAGGAATCTCTGACGGTTGCAGTTGATTGCTGAAAAGATGCTGATCCATCAACACATGCTCACACTACGAAATCACAATCTCATTAATCATGATCATTGATTGGGCCTCATCTCTGCTTCCACAACTCTGATGCAGAAAATCAAGATCCGGAAAAAGTGTGAGCATGTCAACACAAAGATGTTCGAATCACATGGAGACTTCACTAATCAAAGATGACTTTCCGACACTCATTTGGATGATGAACTCGAAGTAATGCCCAAAGATCATCCAACGCATTGAACAAGTCATCTGAAGTCTGCTGTTATAAGCACAAAGATCACGACTTTGAAGAATCAAAGTCTACGAGCTACAAGATTTCAAGGATGCAAGAATTCAGTACTTATCTTCTGGGATGACCTCCCTTAGGGGGAGATTGTTAGGAATACGATTATTCAGTTAAAGACTCGGTCACACCAAGTATTGCTAAGCATTACGTAGCTCGTAGGTTTATCCTTATTATAGTTATTACGTAGTTTATTAGTAGTTAAATATGTAAATAGTATTCGTAGAGTGGGTCGGGTCTTTACCCTCTGTCAGCTCACTCTACAGCTCGTTTCATGGAGCACCAAGTATTGTAGTATAAATACCCTCTCCCTCCCAAGGGAGAGGGTTGGACCTTTCACACACTTAATCTAATATCTTTTTCTTTCTCTCACTAAAGGCTCTCATTCTCTCTCATTCTCTCTCTATAATTCTTACTATTTGATCCATAATCACAATAACCATACATGTTAATCATTATGAGTATCCTACAGGATGTATATGAGCGGTACTTTTGAGGTATGCTCGCAGACCAGCCCCCGGTCCGGAAAACCATCCACTTCCGCAATAATCGATTAAGCTGCGGATCCTTGCCTGACAAGGGTCCCACCTCGGCTACTACAGCAATATGCGAAATATTATGAAGCCCTAATATTTTCACTGCCTATAAAAGGAATACTCAATTCACACTTTCGAGGTTTGACTTTCTCACTCATCCCAACACTCGGATATTTCTCTGACAACATGAGTACTTACTCTCACGCCGGTGCTTAATCGTGGGGTCCGTCCCCACGGTAAGGCTAACGGTTTGCCTTTATTTGTGCAGGGAATATGGCTCTTTACTTGGTGATTCATTTAAAATCAACTATATATATTATTTATAAGTCCAAGGAAATCCACATGAAATACGGATTACCCGAGTCGTATCCCGTGAAGGAGTGAATGGAATCGTGAAATTCGATTCGTGAAATCATGTCGTGAAAAGTGGAAAAGTGAAAATTATGATTATGAAAATCAAATTAAGATAAGAAATCACAAGATATGCAGAAGGTACAAGCTACTTAAGCACAAATATCTAAAAGCTCAAAACGGAAAATCAAACACGAATTTTAAACGCAATGAACGAATTAAAAAGTGATTTTTATTGAAAAATGATCCTAAAAATATGAAATAAATTTCTAAAAATCTTAAACTACTAAAAATAATTTTGAGAAAAAGAAAAAATATTTTTTTTGACTTTTTATGTATTTCTATGAATTACTTTCTATTTTTGTAATTTTTAAATGAATTAAAAATAAAAGAAAATAAGAAAATAAAAGTGAAAAATACAAAATAAATTTTGAAAAATCTAGAATAACAGAAAAGAATTTTCTAAAATATTCTTGGATTTTTTTCAGGATTTTTATGATTTTTATTTGATTTTCCTTTATTAAAAAGTAATTAAAAATTGATTAAAATCTAAAATAAAATGAGAAAAATAGTAAGTCTATTCAGAAAATTATGAAAAATTTACAGAAAATCTAAAATATTAAAGAAACTCGAGGAAAAATTTTGAAATGAAAATAAGTTGTAAAAGTGCTTATTGAGCTTAATTCAGCTTATTACAAGTGCTTAATAATAAGCACTTGTATCAATACTATGTGAAACTGATACAGAAGACTCCTTATACTAAAATAAGCTCAATTTTACTCTTATAAGAACATATTGAACCCAGATTGTAACAGAAATAACAATTAGTAGTTTTAATAAGCTCAATTGATTAAGCAGTTATGTCACAGAATAAACCAGAGGTCCATAATTACTTTTGGACACTAGAATAACTTCCAACTAACTCATATGATGCAAATCTAACTCAGAAACAATCACAAATCACACTTGCAAGCCTAATCTGAAATGAGCTAAACTTGTTCCAAACACCTAATTTGCAGTCCGGAATAAGCAGTTACAATAAGCTCCAATCCAAAAAATTAGTGGGGCAAATGTGACCTAGTACTTCTGAGTATCTAAAAACCACAAAAGCTCTATCATATACTTCCAATTGATCACCTAAATGTACCTTAAGATCAGCAGTCCTTTGGAATTCAAGAACTAAAACAGTTGACTTTACCTATGAACAATACTTTGACCAACTTGAATTTAAATGCTCTAAATCTCTCAAATTATGGTTACTAAATCTGAAAAATCACTAAACTCAGTTACTCAATCACATTAGCATTGAACTACAACAATCTCATAACCATTATTCAAGTTTACCAGCAGTAATGAAATTTAATAGCTACTTTCGACTTTCACTTAACAACCTATCAATATTAAACTTGTTTTGAGCTATTTATTACTAATGACTATTGAAGGAACAAAGATCTCAGCAAATGAACAACAGCAACAGTAAAACCAACTCAAATCCAAACACCCCTTAAACTATGAATATATACTACTCCTATTGAATTTAAACCTCAAGTTTCACAACCAACACTCAAACTCAGTCACAAATCACTAGTAATAACAAAATTCAACTCTTAAATTCCACAATCAATTTCAAATGAACAGATCTACAGAATGATCAAATTAAGCTCTATAAAACTCAGTCACAATCTAACAAGTATACTAATGATCAAACAAGCTCCTATTTCACTAATTCTACTAAAGTATCATCAAATTCAAGCAATGAAACAGTAACACAATAGATCTAAACCACTGATTAACATATTCAAAGAGTAATTATGAGTTAGAAGCAAATCTTACAAAGCTTTCCCCCTCAGCTTGAACAGAGGGGGCTCACTAAGCTAGCCTATCTTTAGATAGGCCAAGAGCTTCGAGAATTCCCTTGAACTATCAATCAATACCTCTGGATCATCATTTCACACTAACAATTGACTTTTGTTGACTTTTTAGGTAATTGAACAATGATCTGATTTAGACTATACTAAACTCTTCATTAAAGCTAAAAAGCTGAAATGAAGAGTACATGATTGATAACAAACTTACTTTCAAGCTGTAAAAGGAATTTCACAATATTTTTTATATTTTTGTTGTTTTTTATGTTTTTTTTAAGTTTTTATGAATAGAAAATGAGACTAGCGTAAAATTTGAGTTTATAAAATCTGAGATAAATTTCTAAGATAAGCTGAATGAATAAGCAGAACAACTAAAGAGTTTATTTAAAAGCTAATATTGAAAAGCAAAGCAGATAACTAAAACATATTTAATAGAAAAGGAACTAAAACTTTATTGAATAAATGTGAAAATTACAATAAGGAAATTGAATTACAAAGACTAAACAGCTATCATTATTCTAAAATCATTTCTACAGCATTTCATTAGACTAAATTCTACATACCAATGAATGAAAATGGGAGGGTATTTATAAGTGAGGAGTGAGGCTTGGGGTCTCCAAATGCCAAGCTGGCAATCCAGGTGAATTGTGCTTTCTCTGAGCTCCTCATGTCCCTTGGATTACATCTATGCTTCTTTGATCATATATCATCCCTTGGATCATGATTAGTGATGTGGTCAGACCAATAACAAGCTGCCATCTGTTCCATTCGTGCACATACTCTCTGTCCGTCTCAGCAGGGTGTCAGAAACTTCTAGAAAACTGATCCAATGATGAGGGATTGATGTGTCCACACCAATCAAACTCTGCCACATGTCCTTATATCTCCAATATTCTCTCTGTCACATTCTGAGCACGTGATAAGGTTTCTAGAAGCTCCAATGAGTGGCTAATGATGGTTAATTGAATTAACTTAGGTTAATTTGATGCACGGTCTGATTAGGGTTCATGTGGGATTTGGGGGTTCTGGGTAAATGTAAATTGGGGGGCGGGAAGTATTTTTAGGTAATTTTTATTACCTGTTTGACCTTGGTGTAAATGGTTTGACCAAATGGGGTTTAGACTCAGGTAAGGGTTTACCTGGTGATGGGCTTTTATTTTGTAGCTTGGATCAGGCTCCTAGATTTTGGACCAGACATGTATTAAAAATTGGACTTGGCTAATGTCTTTGTTTTGGGCTTAGATTAGAATTTGGTTAAGTAAATTTACAAGGACCATTTGTGTAGTAATCTGAAACTTCAAGGGCTGTTTGTACCAATCTTCAAAACTAGAAATCAAGGGCCATAATTGCCATTCTTGAATAAATGAAGGGCTCGTTGACTTTTCTTCAAAATATATCTTTGAGGGACTAAAATTGCCAATTTTGAAACTATGAGGGCCATTCTTGCCATTTCATCAAACTTTCACAACAAGGGTCAATCTTGCAAATCTTTCAAACTCTAAGGATCTCTTTTGACTTTGTAAGCTCAGCTTTGACTTTCGTTGACTTTCTACACTCGTTCCACTCTCGTGCTCGTTTTTGCCAGTTTTTCGTCTTTTTATGAGATATCCGTTCCTGCACATTCACAATCACAAAAACACACTTTCTTTGGCAATTTGGGTTAGTTTTTGGATTATTTAGTCATAATTTGGTAAAGAAAAGGTGAGTGAATAAGCACTCACCACTTGGATTAGTGCACAAACTCTACAGCGGACGGCCCACCAAGGACGGCCGCTCCTGACTAAGCCCAATTCTAACCCAGCTACACTTTTTTCACTAACAAGTTGGCGGCATCCGTGGGACCAATGCATAACTGCGTTCTTGAAAAATACTCACCATGAGTAAACGATCTAACGGTGATATTTCCGTAATGTTGTTCACCCATCAGAGGTGGATAAGGAAAGTCGAAACACAAAAAGATCAACCCAATCTGACATTCAACGCGGCCCCCCGGGGGCCCAATGGCGACCATGTTTTTTGGTTGCTCACAAGCTTGAATGAGAAAGCTCATCAAAAGAAAGTTCTCCGGATCAAACCCAAGGGCAAGCGGGTACGCTCGAACTCTACAACAAATCAACGACGCTTTGGAGTGAACGTATCTTACCCAGATGAAAGCCCAAAACAACTAAAGGTAAGGCAACAGCCTAACGACAGTTTAAGAGATTCTAGCAGAAAATCTAACGCACCGGAGAGAAGGAAATCAGGACACATGGCGATAAAAAGAAATCCTGCATGTCCACACTGGCACGACATGACGAAACCAACGTGTCGTGGCATAAAGATAAAAACTACGTGAGGCAGCCGTAGCCCGCAGCCTGAAGGAATTAAACCTAAATATAAGAATGGTGGCGAGACGCCCACCGAAAGCGGAAGCAATATCTGGAATATGGAAAAATCGATCCGATCAACTCGGCGCAAGGCTATTGGGAAAATTACGTACACTAGACCGTCCCGGATGGCCCAGAAGAACCTCGGGCCTGGTAAGCCACCTCGGCACTGGTCAAGGAATTGTGCGAAAGCAATATTCGGACGTAATCATCCTAAACCAAAATATTAAAACCTACATTCTTAAGGCCAACCAAAAGCTAGGTCCAGCGACATTCCGAGTGGTGAATTCTGATCAATACCTATATGGACCTCCGACGGAGAGAAAATGGAAAGAAAAGGCACAGAGCTTTACGGCCACAAATAGAAAGAAGACGAGTCCGCAAGAAGACAAGTGTTACACAAAACAAAACAAGCAACGGGATAAGAACAATACCCGAACCGACTCCATAAATATCCAAACGGCGCGTAAAACGAAGAATATTGTTGGTCTGATACTAAACGCCGACAAAGGCTGAATAAGCTAGCCTCCAACATAAGACGGAACTCACACTACAATAAAAACATTGAAAGCGAGGGAACCACAATGTTAACGCCTCGAAAAAACAAAATCGCCTCGCTCCGCTGACCACCTCCGAGGTTGGGCAACCTCAATGCCAAAAAACGAACCAAAAAAAAAGGGCTGAAGTGTAGTAGAGGTCAGACAAAAGCCCGGAAGATGGTTCCAAATCCCCCTGGAGGAATGACGTGCGGACCACCCGAACACATATCTGGAGGAGAAAGTGTACCTTCCCAAGGAATTGAAAGGACAGAAAGAGTACACTTCGCTTCACGCTTAACAAGCTAGGGGTACTTAGGCTACAGAGCTCGGCACGTGCCAGCAATCTAAGTTATAACAAAAATTAACTGCCCACACGTGATGAAGCAGAAAGTTCCCCCTATAAAAAGGCTACCACAGGAAGAGTGAAAAGCAAAACAACCATCAAAACCAACATCAAAATAGCAGTGAAAAAAATGAAGCATAATACACATAAGTATATCTTCAACACCTTAAGAGCCCATTCAACCGCCTTACACAAAGAGTGTGCAAGCTCAAAGGTAACGCCAAAACGAAAGATGGTTACCAAATGGTCAAGGCAACGTTCTTAAATGACTGCTATTAAAAATTAGTCGCTCTTAAATGACGACTAATAACGATAAAGAATAAGTCTATACGGAACCCCGTCACTCAAACCTCTTCCTGTCCCACATCGGGACGCTCTTTTGCCCAAGGCAGTAAATTTCAAATCGTTCTTGTGCCAAAAGGCATTTCAATTTGGCGACCCCTCGCCCTGCCAACACAACCATTCCTAACACCACTGGCCCGGGCCAGGAAATATCCCGCCTGGCCAGCGCAGTTCGAAGCAGAGATTCTTGCTCTCGAATAATGCGTGGACGACGGTAACCTCGTAACCATCAAGGTTCACGTTGAGTGTTCGGACGGTCAAGAGCAGGAATGGTTTTACAGTTAAGCAGGCATAACAGGCGCATGCGGTACGAGATCACAAGGGACAAAAGGGGAAGATAAACGGAGGAAAGAGGAAATGTTGATAAAGAGGGATGCAAAAGAAAGGTCGTGGGTGATTCGTTTCTCAAACATCACCCCGACTATCAAAATCCTTACCTCAACGCCAAGCAAAAAAGGATGAGTGATGCCCTCACCATGGTTGTCGACCAGAGCGGATCCAAAGTTGCTCGATTGCAGGCCAAAGGCAGAAGAAAGGTACCTTATCAGGCCTCGCCGCAGACAAGAATTAAAAGGACGGACAAATATATAGCTCGCAGTCAGTGAAACATCTCCAAATTCTTTCTGGAGCAGGGATTCACACGAAGATCAGACCATGTAGTTCGTCACATGCGGAAGTAAGATCGAGCACAACTTGGACGCGTCAATACAGGATCGCCGGTACACACCTATCAGCTTGTCAGACCTCCTTAGTAAGGTCCGCAGGCTTTGTACGGCATCCCCACTACATAGGGCATCAAAGGAATCATAAAAACACCCGTGGTGCCAAAGACTTCCAATAGCAAAGGAAAACAACAAAAGATCCAGACTACGAGTCAATAAAAGACAATAAGCTCCGGCAAACAGCAAGCGAACCTAAAGTTGGGGTAACTGATGAGGCGAAAAGTGTTACGCTTTTAGGGGGTCATTTAAGCCCTAAGTCGTGATTATTTGATCAAATATTGCCTCAAATCGTTCCTTTTGTCATTTTAGGTACTTTGGAGAAGAAATCTGAAAAATGAAGCATTTTGGACGTTTTTGGAGCGAAAAGTGAAGAAAATGACAAAATCTCTAAAATCAAGCTGGAAACAGTACCTGACGGCGTCACGTGATGTCAAAGAGATGGATATGAAGTTTACAAGAGACGCGCCAGAAAGGTTTTTTGGATTTAAAGAGTGACGACGTCACCCTTTGTGACGCCTAGGCCGTCACGTACATTCTATAAGGTGACGGCCAGTGAAGAATAAAAGGGGACGACATCAGATCTGGATCTAGGCAATCCGAGGGAAGCATTGGCAGCGAGTTGACGACGTCACATGTATAACGTGATGTCGTTAGAATGTAATCTCTATATATAGTTTTCTAATTTTCATTCATTAAAGAGAGAACTTTTGGAGGAACTTCACCATAAACCCTACGACGAATTTTAGCCTTTTTGTAAGGGTTTCAATCCCTTCTTTCATCCATGATTAATTAAAGATAAGTCTTCCAATAATCATTCAATATGTCTATGTGTTGTTTGATTCTATCTTATGCTTGTCCTTACATTAACATGCTAGGCTAGGTTTGTTTGTGTTTGCTTAGATGTAATGAAACCTAGCTATTGATTATTGATTGATTGTTTGTTATTAATTGTTGTTGGATGAATGATTTCGATGTTAGGCTTAAGAAAACTGGGTAATCTCCAATTGGTAACATGCTTGAATGTCTTAAGAAACATGAATCGGATGTGTACTACGATTTTAATGGTTATATTTAATGCATAAGTGACTACTAAGGAGGCCATGTTAGGAGCTAGTTGTCGGCTCGACATAGGAAGAGGTAGAAGCTTATAGAGTTGGGGAAGATCGTACACGGCCCCACGAATGGTATTAAGGAATATAACCCGTTATCCACGCAATTGTAATAAACTAATCAATTAATGAAAGATAGCTAGGGAGTAGTGAAATCTAAGTAAACACGTTTCTCTCCATATAAGGTTTTTCTCACATTTATTTTCTTGTTATTTTATTTTTATTGCATTTGTAGTTATTTGGGTTAATAGACTAGCAACTAATTCCGCCCACTCTTCCAATACCCGAGATTTTTAATTGCTTTTCATAAACCATAAAAATACAAAAAGAATCATCCCTCACCTCTAGACCTAGTTAGATTAAGTTTCAATCCTAACGAACACTATTCCCCAAGTAGAACGATCAATCCCCCGGTACTTGCCACTACACTATACTACATCGGTCAGGTACACTGCCTGGTGGGGATTGCAAGCTTCTCAAGATCCCTCGAGAGGTAAAACCTTTTGCAAGGTTGCAAAACCACGCATCAAGTTTTTTGGCGCCATTACCGGGGAATAGTTATTGCTTAGGTTGAAATTTCTTTTTATTAGGTCTACTTGCTAGATTCCTTTCTAATAAGATTTTTATTTTATTTTTATAGGTCTTCTTTAGTCTATCTTATTTCTTCGTTCCTTTGTTCGTAACCATTATCATCCGCCATCATGGAAGGTGATAATATCCTTGAACCTATCGACCCACTACAACCAAACCCACCACAAACAAACCAACCTCCTAGACCCCGCACTTTAGAAGAATACTCCCGTCCTAGCCACCAAGGCTATCTAAACACCATTGAGCTCACCCAAGGAGCCAATGTGTCTCCCTTGCGATCCGACACAATCCGGTTGGTGCAAAGCGGATGTGCATTCCATGGACTTCGTTTCGAAGATCCAAATCAACATCTCAAGGATTTCCTCAAAATCGTAGATTCCATAGACCTTGATTTTGAAACTCGAGAGACGACCCAATTGCGTCTCTTCCAATTCTCTCTACGTGACCAAGCTAGTCAATGGCTTGAGCATTTACCCGCGGGATCCATCACATCTTGGGATGATCTCACCTCTCGTTTCCTTGCTCAATTTTTCCCACCGGGGAGAACCACCAAGTTAAGGAATGACATCTTGATGTTCCAACAACGTCAAGGTGAAACTCTTTATGAAGCATGGACTCGATTCAAGAACTTTCTCCAAAAAGTCCCTCACCATGGCATAGATCTTTGGCTCCAAGTCCAAATCTTCTATGACCATATCAATCTCTCCATGAGGCAAACCATTGACCAAGCGGCCGGTGGCAAGCTACGTGATCGAAGTGTGGAAGAATCATGGGAACTCATAGAAGATCTTGCTCTCTATGACAACGAAAGTTGGAATGATCCCCATGATTTGAACAAAACGGTCAAGGCAATATCTTTGCCTTCGAACAATTCAAGCACTCCCGACCGTAGGATCATGGAACTTGAAGACCAAGTCAAGTTTCTAATGAAATCCTACGAAGCTCCTAAACCTTCAAGCCAAGTGAACAAAATCACTTCTTCATGTGAATTATGTAGTGGTCCCCATGACACTCGCGATTGCATGGAACTCCCCGAACAAGCTTTTGCAGATTACGCATCCTCACGTACCGACGGAGTGGGAGACAAGTGGTACACTTTCAACCCGAGCTAAACCCTTATGGTGATTCATACAATCCCACTTGGAAAAATCACCCAAACTTTAGGTGGAAACAAAACCAAAACGCACCCCAAAACAATTCTTCCAACCCACCTATTCGTTTCCAACCAAACAGTTCCAACTCGAACCGTACTTTCAACAACAATCCTTCCAACAACTATTGTAGTACCAATAATTTTGAAGGGTTGATGTCTAAATTTATGGCATCTCAAGAAGCTCGTTTGGCTAAGTTTGAGTCTGAATTCAATCAACAACAAACGGAGATGACCAATAAAATTGACAACTTGTTGAGAGCCCTCAACAACCAAGTGTTGACATCACCAAACAAGGACAATAGGAACACAAGTAGTGGGACCCAAATCAAGTATCCCTCATCATCCAAGCATGTCCACTTTGTCAATGTTGTCACTATTAAGCCAATCAATAGGGATAGGGGAGAAGATGATGGAGATAGAGTTGGAATTGATAGTGAATCTAAGAATGAGGATAAGAAAACCGAGAGAGATAAGGAAAAGGGAGTAGATGATATAGTAGACTACTTAAATAGGTTACCAACTAAGGAAGAACGCGCGTACCATAGGGATTTATTTGATGACCCCGAGACACCATATTTCCTAGGGTTACCGATCATCAAAACGGGCATGTTCATGTATGGAAAGCTTACATCGATCTTGAATCACCCATTAATATCATGACTAGGATCTATTACAACTGGATTATGAAAAAGCAACTTGGACCTAGGTTATTCCCTAACTCGCGTATGATGAGTAACTTTGTGGGAAGAGTTAAGGGATTACACGTTTTCATAGGGAACTTCACGTATGTTATCGATTTTGTGATTGTAGAAGACATTCGTCTGGTGATAGATAGTTGGCTAACTCAAGTAGTGTTTGGAAAGCCATTCATTGAAGCCTCTAAAATGAATTATGACCCATCTTTAGGGTTAGTTAGGTTCAAAGACGAGACCGATGAAGTAGCCTACCAAATGCCATATAAGATAGAACAATACCGGCTTCTATCGAATCTTGAGAAGGAGCATAAGCAAGCGGTCTACTATAGAAATGATGAGGACCGACGTAGAGGAGTAGACTATGTTATGGGTAGAATATTTGGTTTCTACAAAGAATGTGTTGATATAAATAATGCATAAAAACTTTATTAATATTTCTCGATATCCCTACATTTTGACGATCACAAAATGTTAAATCATTAAACGTAAAATCATTAAGTAAACAAGTATTTAGTTACAAAATATCATTCCATCCAACTAAATCACTTAAAGTATGAATAAACAATTACCTAATACATTTTATGATCAAAGGAAGTTTTATTTAAACATTACAAAGTTTATAAAATAATATAAACATGTTATATATTTTTGAAAAACACTTTTGGTAATTAAAGGAAAATGTTTAATTCATAACAAATATATGAATTCAAAATTTTAACCAAAATCAGTTAGTTTTTCACCAAATAAACCTTCATCAGAAAAGACAAAGAAATCTGGCCGTTACAGGTGGGCAGCCCCCTTAATTTTAAGGGGGCCGGCCACCATTTAAGGGGGCCGGCACGCTCCTGTTGTCAGATTTCTTTGCCTATAAATACTGGTTCATTCCGGCAATTTTTCCATACCTTTTGCACCAAAACTTTCTGTCCCAATCCTTTCAAATCATCTTTCTAAATCCTTTGATCATAAGATTATAAGTTCTTGTTTCGAGTGATTCAATCCCTCACCATTCAAAGTGCAAGAGAAGAATACTCCTTCAACATCAAGTTAAGAAGTATTGTAGATTTGTGAATATTGTTAGTAGTAGTGTAAATTATTTTTAAAGGTGTAGAAGTTTTGAAATAGGTAGATTTAGGTGTGAACAGAAGTAGAGATTAGAAGTAGTGAAGTTGTGTAGTAGTAGTGGTGTGTATAAGTTGTGAAGAAGTTGTGTAGTGACGAGTGGTGTGAGATTGGTTCTAGCTACGATTAGGACTCGACATCTAGCTTAGTGTCGTTAATTGGTGTAAGCAAAAGTTGTGTAAGGTTTTCTCCGCCATAAGGAAGCTTGTTGACATAGTGAAGAAAACTCTCAAGTTAGGTGCTCGGGGAGTGGAGTAGGGCGAAGAGGAGCTACGTAGCCGAACCACTATAAATCCTTTGTCTTGTGGTGCGATCTTTCCATCTCTATCTCTGTACTTACTTAGCTATTTTGTTGTTACTTACTTTTGTAGATATCAGTATACATAAGTGTTTAAATATTCATCTCACATAAAACTAGAATCGAAGATTTTGTAAATAAAGTTTTTATTAGTACACCCCTCCAAGCCTATCCTTTCGTTTCTAACTTTAACACTCTGTTCCCGAGTTTATTTTTTGGAGTGAAAGGGAAAGGTTTGGGATGATAGTAAAAAAAAATTGTGTTCCTGAGATTTTTTAGGAGGGGAGAGGAAAGTAAAGGATAGTAAATTACATCAAAATTACTCTCCTAATTTACTTCCCAAATTGGGATGAAATTGAGTGGTGTTGATTTTAAAGCTATTTTTTTGTTACTTCCTTCTCTTTTCGTTCCAACTCGGGAACACAAGATAAAAAAATAATTTCTTATTACTCTCCTCTTTACTTCACTCCTTTTTTTCTCTCCATCTCTTTTCTTTCCGTTTTATACTCGGGAACAGAGTGTAAGCATCTTACTTAAAGGAAGAATTTGTTACAACCCTCTTAAATGTACAACCAAATTGCCTTAGCCTTCCGTGTATGCACTCATCTTTAGTGCATTATTGTTACATGTTTAAACCCTTAGTTAATTATCTAATTGATTACATGGTTGCTAAGTCGAGTCATATCCTTGTACATATTGTTTTGGGACGAGTGGGACTCATGGGTAAAGTACTTATTTTATGGAGTAATGGGGAAGAACATCATATATTACCCCCACAGGTGCATTAATCTTAAAAAGTACTCCAAGTGTTTTGATTATCTTGATTCGAGTCATTAGATTAGTTTATTGTAAAGTATGTAAAAATTCAAGTGTAAGGGGAATGTTCATTCCCTGTGATGTATTATTTTGGATGGTAGAGTAAGAGTGTATGCAAAAAAAAAAAAAAAAAAAAAAAAAAAAAAAAAAAAATTGAAAAATTAAGAAAAAGAAAAAAAATATATATATATATATATAAAGAAAAGAGAAAAACATACGGACTACCATCCCGTTTCATTTTATGTTTGTTTTAAGTTTTTGTTATTTTTCATTTATTAGCTTAAGTCGAGTCTAGTATTGGCTTAGCAACGCCATATTGTACATGTAATTAACCAAGATGATTAACTCGCCACCAGTAAAGATTGCATTTATCCAACAAAACCGTGTATTCCATATCCCTACACCTAACGTTATAACCCTTTGAAAGACCTCTTTGATAGTTTATCCTAGGTGCTTAAGCCAAGTGGTGGAGGTTTGATCCTTTCCCAAGCCTATGGTAATCTATTTTGCTATGACAGGTAGTGAGAGATGTTTTCCATTTCCATATTGTGATATATACTTTATTACACCCGAGAGATGTGAGTATCTAAACACTATTTGTGAGGTGCTAGTGTATGACCTCGGTGCTTGTCTTTGGTCTTTAGTGGAATGATTATTTGTTGTAATTACTTTTATATTAGTGTTAAATAACCCCTAACTTGTATTTTGATTAGAATAAAAGCGCATTTGCTTGAGGACAAGCAAATCTCAAGTGTAAGGGTATTTGATGAGGCAAAGTCTTAATTTTCCTTGCTGGGAACAGTACCTGACGGCGTCAAGAGTTCTCAAGTGACGGCGTCAAGAGTAATACAAGAGGTGGAAGTGGATAGAGTTCGTGACGATCCAGAAGAGTGTTGCACTATGGACATGACGGCGTCACCATAGGCCGTCATGGTCCAAATGTGAGTGACGGCCCAGAGTAGAATTGCACATGACGTCGTCAAAAGTGGATCTAGGCCATCTCATTTCATTATGGGCGGCGAGTTGACGGCGTCAGAATTTCCTTTTTGACGCCGTCACCCTGAAAAATCTATATATAGTTTTGCAATTTTCATTCATTAAAGAGGGACAATAAGGGTGTAACTTTGGAGAGAAACCCTAGTCCGAATATTACAGCTTTTTCAAGGGTTTTTACCCTTTGAAACCTTTCATGTTCAATTGAGATAAGTACTCTTTCAATTCATTCAATATGTCTATGTGTTGTTTGAATATATCTTACACTTGTCTTGAATTTAACATGCTTGGCTAGATCTCTTTTGTGTTTGCTTAGATGTAGTGAAACCTAGATGTTAATTATGGGTTGATTGTTTGTTTATAGTTGTTACGGAGGATTGTATTCGATGTTAGGCTTAAGAAAACTGGCAGACTTCCATTGGTGACATGCTTGAACGTCTTAAGAAACATGATCAGAGGTGTACTATGATTTTTGGTTGTATTTAATGCGTAGGAGAATTCTAATGATCCCATGTTAGGAGCTTCTAACGGCTCGACATAGGAGTGAAGTAGGATCCTATAGAGTTAGGGAATATTGTACACAGCCCTACGACTAGTATTAAGGAATACGACCCGTCATCCATGCAATTGTAACAAACTATCAACCTGTAAAAGATATCTAGGGAGTAATGAAACCTAAGTAAACACAATTCTCCCTATTATTGTTCACACCACTAGTATAATTAGATTTCATTTCATTTTTGTTATTTTATTTTGATTGCATCTTTAGTTATTGGGTTAGTTGATTAGCAACTAATTCTGCCCACTCTTCCAAAACCGAGATTTTTAATTGCTTTTATAAAATATAAAAATACAAAAAGAATCATCCCTCACCTCTAGACCTAGTTTTTAGGCTTTCTAATCCTAGCGACACTATTCCTGAGTTGAACGATCAATCCCCCAGTACTTGTCACTATACTATACTACAACGATCAGGTACACTGCCTGGTGGGGGTTGTAAGCTTCTCCAGATCCCTCGAGAGGTAAAGCCTGATGCGATTCCCACGTATCACCTGACCACCTCCTTTATCATTACTCAAAATCTTACTATAAGAATAATGAATCTCTTTCCCTTTCATACACTATGCAACACCATTGTCATCATATAATACATCCTACTCAATCACTCCATTCTTTACATTCCCATTGATATCGCCATGAGTTTTTTCCCTTCTTATCTTGAAGTAATGCACCATATTATGGTTTCATTTGTTCCTTACTTCTGCCCTGGGATAGTCCTTATTAGCAATAAACTCCTCCACAACTTCTTTTTTCTTCATTTATGTGATGAGATCAAAATCACTCTCTTCATTATCAGCTAATGCAGAAAAAAAGAGTCTTGGTTATTCAAATTTTTTATCATCCTTCTTTATGTTAACCCTTTGACCCTTATTGCCCTAAGTAGATACCTTTGGATTTGGTTTTGGTTTGTAAGCAAATTTAGGTGGTTGGGTATTTTCACAAGTTTATAAGCCCCCGTTATTTCATTTTTCCATTGACCATGTTCTGCATTCTCTTTTCTATAGTAACATTTTCCCTTTCTTGTGCAATAAACTCTTCAACAGTCACTGGTTTAAGACTGCAGTTCTTATCAGCATGGCCAAATACACCACAGTGCATACATACAGGAGGTTTCCATGTGTATTCCAATCTAACAGTCTTAGTAGCAGTAATGTTTTTTTCCTTATTCTTGTACAAAATCTCAACAGAGTTTGGATGCACTCACATCAACCAATACCCTTGCATAACTAATTCTACCATTCTCAGTGTGACACATATTAGTGGTCATGGCATCCATAATGATAGGTTTGTCCAAACTACTTGCAATAGTGTTAATGCCTTTCATTGTCCATGCTTCCATAGGGATGTTTACTAACTTTGCCAAACAGGAACAATTACAAGATCAATAATCTCCAAATCAACTTTAGGGGTCCACTTTTGAACAACTAAGGGCTTATTCTTAACCATCCATGGTCCACTATCAATAACATTCAAACCCTCCTCATTTGAAACTTAAAAAAAACACATTCCACTTCCATTACTAATACTTCTTTTAAGCCAAACTCCCCCCCACATTCTTTTCAAATTATACTTCATTTCATTAAAAGGCATTTTTAATCCCACAAAAAAGAGTTAATTTCCATTTCATGCTTCCTTCTCTAAAAAAATCTTCTTCAAAGACAACTCTCTACTTACCATCCTTATTCTCATCACAGGGTATATAGTCAGGCTTATTATTTAGTTTATCCACATTATTACTAACAATATTAGCATATGACTTCTTATTCAAGTTCACATTGATGTCAGTGCTTTGCCTATTATTTTTCTTATTCAACATGCATACATTCATCAATCAACTCAGAATTATTCATAGGAGTACTTACATATGGGCATTCACTAGCAGACTTGTAGTTAGTCATGTTTCCAAACACTCCTATATCCTCCTCCTTATCACCAGTTCCACTTTCCCAATTTGTCCTCTAAACCATCCCTATTTTCCTCACTATTTGCATCAACACCACTATTAACCTTCTTTTGATTAACAGAACTAACAACATGACCATTAAATCTCACTGATAAATTTACTTGCCGTTTCAATAATTTACAAAGAGACATTGTAATTAAATAGATCAATCACAATAACCTTCAGTTAGTACAGTGGATTAAATGATAAGATAAGTCTACCCATGCCTTATAGAACAGTATTGACAATTGTGTAGTACAAAGCTTCACTCTCTGAGGGGTAAAAGGTACGTGTGAGGTAAAAGGTACGTGTTGTTTTCCATTCCCTATTACACTGTTGTTTTCCATCAACCTGTGGGGTAAAAGGTACGTGTCAAACTTTTACTTGTGTAGTACAAAGCTTCTATTCATAAGATAAGTCTACCCATGCCTTATAGAACAGTATTGACAATTGTTTGTACATTTTTTTTTTACCAACTATAGTACTTTCTTAACTTTTTGATAAGCACTTTACACTTGTCTTCTCAAGAAAGTTCCCGTTTATATTTCAGTAACTTATAATTAGATACTTTTCGCAAGTATATAAGTCTTAGAATGTCTTCTAGTGTTGAGGAGATCTTTAGGGAGTCAGTGAGTTATTGTCATTACTCACTAACTCTATCATCTTCTTCTTGGTTCTAACCTTCACTCTCTGAGTTCCGCATCAGGTTGTGTTGAGTCTTTTACCTATACTATGAAGAACTTATTGAAGATGACTCCCTTAATACTTCTTTACATTCAGGGATCAATTTACACTTAGGGTATCTTTTTATTTAAATCATAGTAAAAGATTATTGGCCACTAAATTGACACAACAACTTGATCATTAGGGTCTTCTATCTTCATTGAGGTCTTCCAAGTCTTTAACTCTGTCTAATCAGCTCTTTGTATCTTGTAGACCTTTTCCTTAGACCTCCATTTTTATTTATTTATTTATTTTTTTAAAAAAAAAAACTCAACACATTTTATTTTATACATTTAAACCAAATTTAATACATTTTAAGGAATAAAAATATAAGAAAAATAACTCGAGAACTAACATTATGAATATAATAAGAACTAACGGTGTAAGAAAAACAGTTAAAGTGACTAACAATATAAAAATCATAACAACAAAGTTTAAATGAAAATGATAAAAAGAACATTTTCGTACCATCTTCTTCCTTGCTTTGTTTTTTGGCGCCAAACAAAATCTTAAAAAAATAAAATATGAAACTTATAAACACAAACACAACACACTAACATAAAAACCAAGGTAATAATAAAAAATAAAAAATAAAAATAAAAATAAAAACAAAAAACACTTGTGAATAAGATACAAAGCCACCCATAACACACCTATGATGCGGATAATGGTAGCATAGGTGTCGTTTTTCGCCGAGTGCAATCGGTGACTTTCATCGACTCACCGTGCACTCTATGTAGTGTCATTTAGTTTTTTGAATAATTGACGACCAACTCAGATTATAACGTGTAACATGGTGTTAGTTTTAAATAGTTCATCCAGTTAATTGTACACATTATTTTATAAGTACGAGACAGCATGGCCCGTGCGATGCACGGGCTTTGTTCACCCTAAAAAATCATTGGTTTTTTAAGGGTTATGCATATTTTTTTTTATCATGCTTAGTTGACCAGGGATAGCTGAAGTTCATTTAACTAACTTTTTATAAATTAGATTGTTTGTAGAAAAAGGTAGATCAAATAACACAACAATTAAACATAACAATAACTTGTGATGATGAAAAGCTAGCATTTTTTTTTTGGGCCAAACCAAATCTGTCAAAACCAAACCAATCCAACCAAATAATATATAAGTTTGTGTTTGTTGTTTAATTATTTTTATAGTTTCCTCATACATTTGAAATGTAAGATTCATGTTTGCATTTTTTAGCCTACTTATAATTAATAATTTTCAAACATCAAAATGTCAGCAATGTAGGCATATATATACAGGACTTGTGTATGTATTAAGGGTTATGCAGATCAAGAGGACGTCACATATTTTGTAATAAAGCTAATACATGCCTTTGTTACATGTTAGTAAACGACAAATACTTCGTAATATATAGTATGAAAACAGGTTGAGGTACATATGTAATCAGTGGCAAGTCCTCCATTACTAAAACGCCCGGTGGGGTGCCCGTGGAAGAAATCCATTCCGTAAGGTGGAAAGTTACTCTTAGCGTCTGTATTAAGACCATTGTTGTTCCCCGGATCCACACTTGAATCACCAAAAACAAACACACCACTTACATTATTCTTAGTTGCAACCTGTCTTATTCGAGCAACTGCAAGGGCATTGGCTGGCCGAATACCGGTCACAGCAAGAAACGTGATCACGACTGATAAGGCGAAAAATGAACCACTTTTAGGGGGTCATTTAAGCCCGGAATCGAACTTATTTGATCAAATATTGCCCTAAATCGTTCCTTTTGTGATTTTAGGTACTTGGAGAGTGAATTCTGGAAAAGAAGCTATTTTGGACGTTTTTGGAGCATAAAAGTGAAGAAAACGGCTAAGTACCAATTTTCCATGCTGTGAACAGTTCCTGACGGCGTCAAGGGTCACAACCTGACGGCGTCAGATGCATCTACAATAATTTTTACCGAAAGTTGGTGACGGCGTCAAGAGGAAGAGGGTGACGGCGTCAGCGATCATGGAATTATTTACCGAGAGTTTGTGACGGCGTCACACACAGGGCGTCAAGAGTTAATTGCATGACGGCCTAAGGGTGACGGCGTCAAAAGTAGATCAAGGGCGTCCGATGAACTTTTTGGCGGCGGTCTGACGGCGTCACAAGTTTGTTCGTGACGCCGTCATATCGAATTTCCTATATATACTTTTATAGTTTTTCAGTTTTAAGAGAGGAGTTTTTTGGGAGAAACCCTAGATACGATTTTGGTGTGACTTTACAGGTTTTTCAAGGGTTCCAACCCCTTGATACCTTGCATGATTAATAAAGATAAGTGTTCCTTTAATTCAATCAATATGTCTATGTGTTGGTTGTCTATATTTTGTTCTTGTCTTAATTCTATCATGCTAGGCTAATTCTCTCTTGTGTTTGCTTAGATCTAATGAAACCTAGATATTGATTATGTGTTGATTACTTGTTTATTCTTGTTCTTGGATGAATGATTTATATGTTAGGCTTAAGAAAACTGGCAGATCTCCAATTGGTAACATGCTTGAACGTCTTAAGAAACATGAACCGAGGCGTACTAGGTCTTTATTGGTTGTATTTAATGCATGAGCCACTGTTTATAATCCCTATAGTTGTGCTGGGCATGGTGTAGGAGGAGATAAGAGCTCATAGAATTGGGGAGTTATGTATGCCACCCCATGAATGGTATTAAGGAATACGATCCGTCATCCATGCAATTATAACAAGTAATTAACATGTAAAAGATATCTAGGGAGTAAGGAAATCTAAGTAAACACATCTTCTCCAAATACTGCTCACAACTTTAGTTTAATATTAGTTTAATTTAGTTTAATTTTATTTTAGTTTAATTGCATCTTAGTTCTGGGTTAGTTGAATAACAACTAATTCCGCCCAAATCCTTAAAACCCGAGATTTTAATTGCTTTCTAAAAAACATAAAAACACAAAAATAATCATCTCTCATCTCTAGAACTAGTACTTAGGTTTTCTAATCCTAGCGACACTATTCCCAAGTTGAACGATCAATCCCCCGGTACCTGCCACTATACTATACTACAACGATCAGGTACACTGCCTGGTGGGGGTTGTAAGCTTCTCGAGATCCCTCGAGAGGTAAAGCCTGGTGCAATTCCCACGCATCAAGTTTTTGGCGCCGCAGCCTGGGGAATAGTTATTGTCTAGGTTAGTTTATCTTTTTATTAGGTCTACTTACTAGATTCCTTTCTAGTAAGATTTTATTTTTATTTTTTTAGGTCTTCTTTAGTCTATCTTATTTCTCCGTGTTTTTGTTCGTGCTTTTCCACCATTCACCATTATGGCAACCAATGAATTCTCCGACTTTAGGATCACCAGGAGTCGTAGTACCACTAGAGACCTTTTCTTGCCTTATGCAGAACCCGAAAGGGAAATGTCTAGGTTAAGACGATCTCACTCAACTCCTGAACCGTCTTGCATTGCTATCAATTTTGATGCACCTCTTTCTGAGGAAAATTCAGAAAATCACGTTACAACCCCCAGCTCCCAACCCAACAACGAGATGAGTGCCCCTCCTACTCCTACTCCTATTCCTAAGCGCCTTAAGGACTACTCATCCCCAACCCCTCGTGGCTTCGCGAATGCTATTGTCTACCCAAACGAACACACCAGTGAGGTCTTGCATGCGCCCGATGTTTGGCTTGTCCAAAGTGTGTGTAAGTTTTGTGGATTAGACGAGGAAGATCCTATTCAACATATCAAGGACTTCCTGAAAATAGTAGACACCCTCCATACGGATGGGGCTACTAGAGACACGTCCCGACTACGATTCTTTCCTTTCACTCTATATAAAAAAGCCCAAGAATGGTATGATAAACTCCCTTCTGAATCTATCTTCACATGGGAACAACTCATATCCAAGTTCTATGAGAAGTTCTTTCCACCTGGAAAAACTTCAGCATATAGGGATAGGATCATCCGTTTCCGAAAAGGGAAGGACGAACCCTTCCATAAATCATGGACTAGATTTAAGGATTTAATAAGACAAGTTCCCCATCATGGTATTGAACTTTGGCTTTTGATCCAAATCTTTTACGACAATATCTCCCTTAGTGATCGGAACGGGATCAACCAATCTAGAAAAGGGAGATTAGCCAATCTCAGTGCCGAAGAGGGATGGGACAGAATCGAAGAATATGCTCATGACCAGGATGACACTTGGGATGAACCCGAGTCGACTGTCAGCATCTCTGAAATCACTCCAGATAGGCTGAGAAAGGTTCACAAAAGAGTGGAATACCTAGCTGGGGCACAACTACCTAAACAGCTTTCAAACCCTTACTTGATCTGCGACTACTGTGGGGGCCCGCATGAGGCGGAGGAATGTGGAATAGAAACCACGACTGAACATGCGTGCTTGTCAGGTGGTGACATATATGCTGACCCCTCCCTTCTACCTTTTTACCAAAATGACGATTACACCCTTTGGGGGAACCTGGTGAAAAGAGAAGAAGGAGAGGAAGGCCCTGAATTTAAGGTCAGGAGCACTTTTGAAGATGACCTTGGTCACTTCACTCAAGAAAAGGGCCTACAATTAAAGGGACTTAATGAACTCGTTGATGAGCAACAGAATGACATTAGAGAATGGTCCAACAAGCTTTACGCAGCCCTTGATGACCTTGAAATCTCATCAATAAGCAAAAAAGGTCCCATGCTCGCGATAACCACTCGATCTGGAACAACAACCAAGGACCCACCTCACCCAAGCACGTCTCCCATCGCTCCAGACCCAAACAAACCTCGCGACGAAGAAGAGGATGTGGGTATCGAGACTCCTAACCAACCCCCCTTAACAACCCCGTCCCAAGCAACCCCACCTAACCGACCTGTAAGAATTCCGTACCCGTCCCGATTGAAAAACCAGAAAACTGAGAACGATAATAAAAGATTTTTGTCGTACCTGAAAGACTCAGTAGTCACCATCCCCCTCCTTGATGCTTGCTATCACATGCCGAAGTATAGCGCATACTTTAAAAAAACTACTCGCTAACCGTAAACAACTTGAGGGTCTTGTGACCCTGGGGGAAGAATGTTCGGTGGTGACTCATCAGGGGCTACCAAAGAAGGTAGACGATCCGGGCAGCTTCACCCTACCTTGCTCCATAGGACCTCTATCAATCAAGAATGCTCTTGCTGATTTAGGAGCAAGCATAAATCTCATGCCTCAGTCTATGTTCCATAGACTAGGATACTCCGGATTGAAACCTACCCGTATGAACATCCAACTTGCCGATAGATCGGTCAAGTACCCCGTAGGGATTTGCGAGAACGTGCTAGTCAAAGTTGGGAAATTCAAATTCCCGGTCGACTTGGTAATCTTGGATATGGAGGAGGATGACTTGGTACCTATCATCTTGGGTAGACCATTTCTTGCTACCGCTCGTGCAGTCATCGATGTCTACGATGGCAAATTAACATTAAGAGTGGGAGACGATAGCACAACCTTCGACATTAGGGATTCTATGGACCTCTCCCTCGAAGCAGCCAACCGGCTCTATTTTATCGGGGAAGTAGATGAACTCACAGATGTCATTGATAGTTGTGTCGATGAACAGATCGAGGAAGGCTGGCTACGAGACGAAAGTTTTCTGCCTTTGTTAGAGATGGAGAAGAGGGAGGACGTTGGTGCAGTATCCTTCTATCCCAGACAAGAGGCCACAGAGCATCTCGAGCTTCGAAAGCCCGAGAACAAGCTTAAGCCTTCTATTATCGAACCTCCTGAATTAGATCTTAAGGAACACCCTAAACATCTAGAGTATGCCTTCCTTCAAGGAGAAAACCAACTGCCGGTAATCATAAACTCTTCCCTCGATCATGAACAAAAAGGTAAACTCTTAGGGATCTTAAAGAAATACAAGGGAGTGCTTGCATGGAGTGTAGCCGACATTAAGGGGATTGACTCAACTTTCTGCACACATAAGATTCTCATGGAAGAAGATTATAAACCCACCGTGCAACCCCAAAGGCGAGTGAACCCCAATATTAAGGAGGTGGTGAAGAAAGAAGTCATCAAACTTCTGGATGCAGGATTGATTTACCCAATTTCGGATAGCCCATGGGTCAGCCCTGTACAGGTTGTACCAAAGAAGGGTGGAATGACCGTTGTTAAGAATGACAAGGGTGAGATGGTACCCCAGAGAACAGTCACTGGATGGCGGGTATGCATCGACTATCGAAAGCTCAATGACGCCACAAGGAAAGATCACTTTCCCTTACCATTCATCGATCAGATGTTAGAGAGATTATCTGGACACGAATACTATTGTTTCTTGGATGGATTCTCTGGATATTTTCAGATTCCCATAGCACCTGAGGACCAAGAAAAGACCACGTTTACTTGCCCGTATGGAACGTTCGCCTATAAAAGGATGCCTTTTGGGCTATGTAATGCCCCCGCAACTTTCCAGAGATGCATGACCGCAATCTTTCACGAGCTCATGGAAGACAGCATGGAAGTGTTCATGGATGACTTTTCAGTCTTCGGAAACTCCTTCGACCGCTGTCTTTCTAATCTAGAAAAGATGCTTAAATGATGTGAGGAAACCAACTTGGTACTGAATTGGGAAAAATGTCATTTCATGGTAAAAGAAGGGATTGTGTTAGGACATAAGATCTCAGGAAACGGGATAGAGGTAGACCAAGCTAAGGTTGAAGCTATATCTAGGTTACCATACCCCACGACTGTCAAAGCAATACGCAGCTTTTTGGGGCATGCCGGATTTTATCGGAGATTCATCAAAGATTTCTCAAAAATCGCTCGGCCAATGACTCAATTACTTGTGAAGGATGCTCCGTTCGATTTTTCCCAAGAATGCAAGGATGCATTCGATCTCTTAAAAAGGGAACTCACTCAAGCTCCAATCATGATTACACCCAACTGGGAGTTACCATTCGAAATCATGTGTGACGCTAGCGACTTTGCTGTCGGGGCTGTATTAGGTCAATGACATGACAAGCTTTTCCAACCTATCTACTACGCTAGCAAAACCATGAATCCCGCTCAAGAGAACTACTCCACCACTGAGAAGGAACTGTTAGCCGTAGTGTTTGCATTCGACAAATTCCGACAATATATTGTCCTCTAAAAAACAGTCGTCTTCACTGATCACTCGGCTCTTAGATATCTCTTCGCTAAACAGGATGCCAAGCCACGACTAATTCGATGGATCTTGTTGCTACAAGAATTCGATGTTGAGATTCGTGATAAGAGGGGAGCAGAAAATCTGGCCGCTGATCATCTATCTCGTCTCGAAAACCCCTCAGATGAGCACGATAGAAGTGAGATTAGGGATTCATTTCCTGACGAGCAACTCATGTTAGTAAGTGACTCGGAACCATGGTACGCCGATTTTGCTAATTACTTCGCAAGTAGATGTAGACTTGTTCCTGAACGCCTGACTAGATACGAAAGGAAAAGGTTCTTTTCCCAGCTAAAATACTACTTTTGGGATGAACCTTTTTTATTCCGAAGGTGTCCTGACCAGATTATAAGGCGTTGTGTTTCGGAAAATGAGGCAGTGAAGATTATGAGAGAATGTCACTCCGGTCCTTCTGGCGGGCATCATGGAATAAACGTTACCGCCCGAAAGATTCTAGATGCAGGATTCTATTGGCCCACAGTTTTCCGTGATGTAAAGGAAATGGTGCAGGCGTGCGATGCATGTCAACGGGCCGGAAACATATCACATAGGGATGAAGCACCTCAGAACTTTATACAAATTTGTGAGGTCTTCGATGTTTGGGGAATTGACTTCATGGGACCATTCCCATCTTCAGGAGGAAACGAATACATATTAGTTGCCATTGACTATGTTTCAAAATGGGTTGAGGCACAAGCTCTTAGAACCAATGATGCCAGAGTAGTTATTCATTTTCTGAAAAAGCTTTTTGCTAGATTTGGAATTCCTAAACCCTCATCAGTGATAGGGAAACCCATTTTTGCAATGCACAAATGGAAAAGGTCATGAAGAGGTATGGAGTACCCCATCGATTCTCCACCGCCTATCATCCACAAACCAATGGTCAAGTCAAAAACACCAATAGAGCTATTAAAAGAATACTCAAAAAAACGGTTAGTCAAAACAGAAAGGACTGGTCATTTAAACTCGACGAAGCCTTATGGGCATTCCGAACCGCCTACAAAACACCTATTGGAACGACCCCATTCCGCATGGTGTATGGTAAGGCATGTCACTTACCGGTAGAATTAGAACACAAGGCCTATTGGGCACTTAAGACATGTAACTTAGATTACGCAACTGCGGGAAATAATAGGTTTTTGCAATTACACGAGCTTGATGAGCTTAGACTAGAAGCCTACGAGTCTTCCATCACATATAAAGAAAGAGCTAAAAGATGGCATGACCAGAAAATTAAGAAACCCAAAGAATTCTCAGAAGGAGACAAGGTCTTATTATACAATTCTCGGTTGAGATTATTTCCGGGAAAACTTAAGTCTAGGTGGTATGGACCGTTCACGGTAAAGAATTCTTCTAAGTTTGGAGCGGTAGTGTTGATAGATGATGAAGGTAGAGAGTTCACTGTTAACATACAACGTGTAAAGCACTACCAAGAGAACAACAATGAAATGATTAGTGAGGAGGATGTGATGTTTGATGATGAGGTCACGTAGTAACCCATGGCCTTGAGTCTAGCTACAAGACTCGTAAATAAAGAAAAGCGCTTCTTGGGAGGCAACCCATGCTTTGTGTGATTTTTATTTGATTGTTATTTGCTTCCGTATGCATGTTTTATTTTTATTGTTGGTAGATCATGTTTCAAAATTAAAAAGTGGAAATACTTTATTATGTTGTTTAGCCTAGTCTTAACTCCAGCCTAAAAGTATTTCTGCAAAGAGATAAGTGTAAGGGGAGACCCCAAATATGTTTTTAAGAAACACAAGATCATGATTCTCCACAATCTTAAGTGAGCATGTATATTAGTACTTGTTAGTGTCAAATGCTTGTATCGAGTCATAATGAAGTTTTGCAGGATTGTCCAGGAAGTAGAACCAAGTTTTTCCAGAAATTTTCCGGAAACTTAACACAAGGATTTCTGCAGGTCAATCCTGACGGCGTCACGAGTTTACTCTTGACGGCGTCACGGGTAAAAATCTGGAAATTTTACCAGTTTTGTTTTTCTAACGGAGTCTTATAAGTTTTTGTGAATTATTAAGTTTTATAATCTCCAGGAAATCTGCAAACTTCATTTACAAGCATTATATCTTACTTTGATTTTGTAAGATATATAGGATACCGCCGATTTTATGCGAGGTTGTCTTGTCTACTTTTTCAGGTTTTACAGGTTATATTGGACAAGAAGATGATTTATATTCTGGAAGGGAAGCTTTGATTGTTCGTTTTTTTGGAGGAAGATCTAACCTGGCCAACCTTTAATCCATACCGAGCGAATCAGGGGAGTATTTGATTTCATTCTCTTTACTTGTTTACTTTTACATTCTTTACTTGAACATTGGGGACAATGTTCATCCTAAGTGTAAGGGGAGGGTAAAAAGATGATACCTTACAAATACACTTTCGCTTGAGTTTGTTTTGTTTAATAGTAGGTGTGTAATAAAACTATGAGAAATACTTGTTAGTGTAATTTTAGCGCCAAATTTAAAATTTTTTACAACATTTAGGAGTGAAACTTTAGCCTTAGCAAGCGTCTCATGGATAGGAGATTGTATATCTAGCACATAACCGTATATTCAGAAAAATTTTCCACCCAAAAATGTGAGGTTCGCCTTTAGATTTGATAGGAAAAACATTTACTATTAGTGCTTATGAGTGTACCGGTAGCATTTAGATTCTAGAACTTGCGTTAGTGATGCATCCCAAGACCGCTAGTGAGACTACATTCGTGTAGTAGGATTTACTATATGATAAGAGGCATTAGGATCACCCTTGTGTTAAACCCGTATTACAATTTCTTGACCACTTAAGTCATATTGCTTGACTTGTTAAGTCAATTAATTTTTCCCACACCCTTAGCGTTGTACTCATTTTTAGTACACGAAACCCCTAGTACACCCCTCCGAGCCTATCTTTTCGTTTCTAACTTTAAGCATTTTACTTAAAGGAAGAATTTGTTACACCCCACTTAAATGTACACCCAAATCGCCTTAGCCTTCCGTGTATGCACTCATTTTTAGTGCATTATTGTTATTTGTTAAACCCTTAGTTAACTTTCTAATTGATTACATGGTTGCTAAGTCGAGTCATATCCTTGTACATATTGTTTTGGGACGATTGGGACTCATGGGTAAGTACTTATTTTATGGAGTAATGGGGAAGAACATCATTTATTACCCCCATATGTACGTTAATCTTAAAAGTGCTCCAAGTGTTTTGATTTTCTTAATTCGAGTCATTAGATTAGTTAATTGTAAAGTATGTAAAGATTCAAGAGTAAGGGGAACTCCCATTCCCTATGATGTATTATTTTGGATGGTAGGGCAAGAGTGTATGCAAAAAAAAAAAAAAAAAAAAAAAAAAAAAAAAAAAAAATCGAAAAATCAAGAAAAGAAAAGAAAAAAATAGAAAAAGAAAAGAGAAAAACATACGGACTACCATCCCTTTTCATTCTTTGTTTATTTTTTGTTTTTGTTATTTTTCATTTATTAGCTTAAGTCGAGTCTAGTCTTGGCTTAGCAACGCCTATTGTACATGTAATTAACCAAGATTGTTAGCTCGCCACCAGAATAACTTCCTTTATCTAACAAAACCGTGTAATTCATATCCCTATACCTAACATTACAACCCTTTGAAAGACTTCTTTGATAGTTTATCCTAGGTGCTTACGCCATGTGGTGGAGGTTTGATCCTTTCCCAAGCCTATGGTAATCTATTTTGCTATAACAGGTAGTGAGAGATATCTTCCATTTCCATATTGTTATATTACTTTATTACACCCGAGAGATGTGAGTATCTAAACACTATTTGTGAGGTGCTAGTGTATGACCTCCGTGCTTGTCTTTGGTCTTTAGTGGAACGATTATTTGTTGTAATTACTTTTATATTAGTGTTAGATGACCTCTAACTTGTCTTTTGATTAAAATAAAAGCATATTTGCTTGAGGACAAGCAAATCTCAAGTGTAAGGGTATATGATAAGGCGAAAAATGAACCACTTTTAGGGGGTCATTTAAGCTCGGAATCGAACTTATTTGATCAAATATTGCCCTAAATCGTTCCTTTTGTGATTTTAGGTACTTGGAGAGTGAATTCTGGAAAAGAAGCTATTTTGGACGTTTTTGGAGCATAAAAGTGAAGAAAACGGCTAAGTACCAATTTTCCATGCTGTGAACAGTTCCTGACGGCGTCAAGGGTCACAACCTGACGGCGTCAGATGCATCTACAATAATTTTTACCGAAAGTTGGTGACGGCGTCAAGAGGAAGAGGGTGACGGCGTCAGCGATCATGGAATTATTTACCGAGAGTTTGTGACGGCGTCACACACAGGGCGTCAAGAGTTAATTGCATGACGGCCTAAGGGTGACGGCGTCAAAAGTAGATCAAGGGCGTCCGATGAACTTTTTGGCGGCGGTCTGACGGCGTCACAAGTTTGTTCGTGACGCCGTCATATCGAATTTCCTATATATACTTTTATAGTTTTTCAGTTTTAAGAGAGGAGTTTTTTGGGAGAAACCCTAGATACGATTTTGGTGTGACTTTACAGGTTTTTCAAGGGTTCCAACCCCTTGATACCTTGCATGATTAATAAAGATAAGTGTTCCTTTAATTCAATCAATATGTCTATGTGTTGGTTGTCTATATTTTGTTCTTGTCTTAATTCTATCATGCTAGGCTAATTCTCTCTTGTGTTTGCTTAGATCTAATGAAACCTAGATATTGATTATGTGTTGATTACTTGTTTATTCTTGTTCTTGGATGAATGATTTATATGTTAGGCTTAAGAAAACTGGCAGATCTCCAATTGGTAACATGCTTGAACGTCTTAAGAAACATGAACCGAGGCGTACTAGGTCTTTATTGGTTGTATTTAATGCATGAGCCACTGTTTATAATCCCTATAGTTGTGCTGGGCATGGTGTAGGAGGAGATAAGAGCTCATAGAATTGGGGAGTTATGTATGCCACCCCATGAATGGTATTAAGGAATACGATCCGTCATCCATGCAATTATAACAAGTAATTAACATGTAAAAGATATCTAGGGAGTAAGGAAATCTAAGTAAACACATCTTCTCCAAATACTGCTCACAACTTTAGTTTAATATTAGTTTAATTTAGTTTAATTTTATTTTAGTTTAATTGCATCTTAGTTCTGGGTTAGTTGAATAACAACTAATTCCGCCCAAATCCTTAAAACCCGAGATTTTAATTGCTTTCTAAAAAACATAAAAACACAAAAATAATCATCTCTCATCTCTAGAACTAGTACTTAGGTTTTCTAATCCTAGCGACACTATTCCCAAGTTGAACGATCAATCCCCCGGTACCTGCCACTATACTATACTACAACGATCAGGTACACTGCCTGGTGGGGGTTGTAAGCTTCTCGAGATCCCTCGAGAGGTAAAGCCTGGTGCAATTCCCACGCATCAACGACCATGGTCATCCTTAGAGGAATAATATACAAACAACCCATATTTTTTATTGCAATTATTCAAAGGTATGATGATTTTGGAAAATATGAGTAAACATCCTTGCAATATAAAGGATCTAATAAAAAAAACAAAACAAAACAATTCCAAAACTAAGATTGCCACAAATCGAGTATAATGATAACCCATAAATACATCACACCAAGTTCATAACTAAAATAAAACCAAAACAAAAGATCATAATGAGTTCCAAACAAAGTGACAAATCAAACCACAATACAATCCATACTCAAAATTCCAAAAAAGCCAAAAGAACAAATATTAACGATCAAATTGCGTGTAATTTATCAATGAAAGAATGTGCATAGTGCTTTATAATTCCATGTTAGTAACTTATCAACGAAAGAATGTGCATAGTGCTTTATAATTCCATGTTATTCACACACGTTCCAATTTGTTGCAAACTTTTATACAAATTCTTCATTTACATAGGCAAATATATGTTTTACCATCTCACCAGATACAACAAAGATGTCACTCATGCATCCTACATATCTATTGTTGAGCATGTCACTCGCGCACTGATGAGTGTTTTGATACCTTCCTCTAATAGTTCAAGAAGAAAATGCAGATTCATCATTTGGTTCCTTTGACCGACTTTCACGCATTAAGAAAATCCAAATTATTTGCAATTAACGGTAGTAGAAGAAATGAAGGTGAAAGTTTTGCACATCCTGATGTAGAAGTTATATATATTTCGACTGGGGATATGGGGAGATAACTTTTTTATATGTCCACATCAATGAATGTTGTTGATCACTAAAGAAATTGAAACGATAGGTTTCAAAGCTACTGCAATAGCTTTGGTTCTCTTTGCATTTAACTAATTAAATGTCACTTTTAAGATGTTAACTAATGAAATCAATTTATTGAATAAGAAAATAACGTAACTTGATAAGAGACTCAATGAATTCTTTATTCGTTAACATTTTAATAACGTTATTTATTTTCATTACTTTGATGATTTGCAGTCCTAGTTTGATGATTGAAAAAACGCAAACATTACCATGCCATAAGCTGTTAACATTATTTTATTACCTTGATGATTGCATTAAATCCTTTAATTTTGCATCTACAAACAAAAAGAATAAACGTAAACTATTGAGCTTTTAATGAGTTATATAACAAATCATGTCAAGGATAATGTATCAAATTACAGACTAATGGGTAATTATTATTTTAATAACAATTCCTTTTAGTCGTCTAAAATTTCGCTCTCACAAAAAGAAACGTACATTTTTAGTCCTCTATACAAAAGGCACTTTACCATAAATTAGTAAATTTTATTACTCTCTCAGGCAGCCAACAATAACCTTTAACACCTCTTTCTTTTTCTCTCATTTAGCAGATAAAAAAAAAACACAAATACAACAATCAATTTCACATCAACAACACCATGATAATCTAATCTCATCATCAAATAGTACCAACGCAAGCAATAACCAATCGTTAACCTATGACTTCGTTTGCAACACACTTTGTATCAAGAAAGTGTTTTAGAGGCTTCAAGATCCTTTGGAGGGTCACGGTAGGTTCATCAAGTGTTGCTTTGTTTTGTTGTTTGTTCTGAACTAATTAAAGATAACGGTATAACACCCTTGTTATATTTCTTCTTTATTTTTCGGATATAAATTGAGGTTGAGTCTTCAACCATGGATTTGTGATGACATTCATTTTTCGTGTGTATGATCTTTATAGGTCTTGAAGTATATTTTAAAACACGAAAAAGAAGGTTGAGATCCGTTTGTTTTTTGTTTGTATTTTATGTTTCGATTGGTGTTGTGACCGTGAGATGAATCAGGAGAATAAGATGATAGTGATGGTCGATGTTGTTTGATAGAGGTTATAAAAACTGGTATCATTTTCAGATGGATGGTGGTTTAGACCTGTTAAAAATGATGGTGAAGATGGTGGTTATTTATAATCTTGAAAAATGTAACTGATAGCAACCGAAAAGATGAGAAGCAAAGTGTAACTGATTATACTTGAAAGCAAATCATCAAAATAATCTCAAAATGGACGAAAATTATTAGCTAAACTACATGTTTGAGTTTCTTGGCCTATAACATTAATGCTCACATTCAATATGGGAACTCAATCTTTATATATAATAGATCTTGTATGATGGGTGACTCAAAGGCTATTTAGAAGCGGGAAAGTCTTTCGTCAACCCTTTTTAACATTAAATAAGACCAGTCTTTTTTATTAACATTAACTACCACAATCAAACACATCTCACATTCACACCAAACAACTCTATTATAAACTAGATCTCTCTCCTCTCCTATATCAATGCATGTGTCAGCCCTCACATATGCAACTCATAAACTATACAAACTGCATCCACACTCATAACTTTATTATTATTTGTACACAACCCTCAAAAACCTTAGACCAGATCTATCAGCGTTGTCAGTTATCAACATTTTACTACATCCTAACAAATGGGAAGTTATAGAGTATGTTGTTGCTTCACTAGAAAATTTAAAGTGACTGAAGCAGATCCACCAGAAGATGTTAAAGAAGCATTTCGTAATCATTCAGAAGGTGGTCATATGACAGTTGATCAGTTACGAAAGTTTATTGAGGACTGTCAGGATGGTTATTGTGGTTTGATACCGGTTACGGAAGTTGAAAAGATTGTGGAACAGGTTTTGCATAAAAGACATCCTATTACTTCTTTGATTAACAGGAAGAGTTTTACGTTAGAGGATTTTCATCATTATTTGTTTAGTTCTGAACTTAATCCTCCTATTGGATCTCAGGTATGTTTTTGTTTTCTTTTGTTTGATGTAAATCCTTTTAGATATTTTAAATTTGGGTGATTCCATGTTAATAAGGTTTATATATGTTTTCCGCACGCTATTGTTTTTTTGGAGAAGATTAGTAGATTATATAGTTTCCACAATGCGAATAATCACATACAACAGTCTTGTATATTTTGGGCAATATCTTAATAACCGGTTCCGTAATGGATCCGGTCAATTATCCGGTTCAACCAGTTTAACCGGTAACTCAACAGGTTTCTTTTCTTAAAACCGGCTTCTAGTAATCAACTAGAAGTAATTTGGAGGCCTAAAGATGTGCCTAAATTCATGTTTAAAGTTGAATGGCATCATCCTAAAAGACCCATTTTTTAACAAACGATGATGACATATTTAGGTATAAATTTAGTCACATATATTATGTATCCAAATCATTTTCCGTAATCGTTACCGAATTAATTGGTCGGGTCAACATGGTTTTAAGACACTGCTTTTTGGAAATGATTATGTTTAGTCAACTTTAGTATTCAAACCACAATTTGTGAAACGTGACGATGTAATAGCAATGTTTTGAAACCCGGGTCGACCCGGCCGGGTTAACCGGTTCGACTAGTTCCGGCCAAAAAAACGGGTCAAAACAACCCGGGTTACTAAAACCGGGTTAACCGGTTTGACCCGCCGGGTTTTGAGTGACCCGGGTCAACCCGGTTCTCAAAACCCGGCCGGGTTTCATTTTTCCAAAAAAATTTAATAAAAACCCGGGTTGACCCGGTGGTCGAACCGGTTGACCCGGCGGTCGAACCGGTTGACCCGGTCAAAAAATAAAAAAATAATAAATTGAAAACCGGGTTGACCCGGCGGTCCAACTGGTCGAACCGGTTGACCCGGTGCCCGGTGACTCGACCGGGTCGATTTCGAACCCGGTTTTCAAAACATTGTGTAATAGTATTTAAAGTATTGTTTGATAGGGACAAAAAGTAGAAAATAAAGATACTGTTCATTTCTATTTATTTTAGTCTGTAACTGATGAAAATGTCGGTTCTGTGAAAATATGCTATTTTGTAAGGAGCAACATGTCGATAGCGAATATTTTCTCCAAACTTTTAATCTGTTTGTTATTCCTCGTTAGTTTTGAGTTTGACATATTACTTGTTTTTATTAGGAAGCATTTGGTTTGTTATACAGAATATAAATTGGATGTAGGTGTGATTTTAGAATTTTATTGTATTACTCCGTATTATTTAGTAACAAACAAAAGGGTGGTTAACACAATGATAAAACAAAATGTGACTAAAATGAATAGTAGAAAAGAAAGAGACGTGTCGAAGAATTTTTGAAATCTCCCATTCTTCTGATGTGGAATGAGATTATTGGATTCGTATTACCAAGCAAATGTTCATTATTGTCATTTTATTACTTTATCAAAGTGGACCAAATATATTACGTGTACCAAAACAGACCTAGCAAGTGGTCCATTATATGATTTATCAATAACAAAAAAAGCAAGGCACCTCATTTTATGTGCATGTCATCTTCGTCATTCAAAATTAGGCATCTCATTTTATACGCCATTTTCGTTTGCAACATTCTTTGATTAATTGATTTCATTATATCTTCAAAATCAAAACTAATGAAACTCATCTTATATTCCGATCCCACGACATCGTCGTGGTAAAACATGTTCCGATCAGCTTTCACCCGCAAACATCTACCCTAATTTTATATGTCATCTTCATTAGAAATCGAAGCGCGACCTAAGTTCAAGTGCATAGACTTTGATGAGAGAAGTGCTTTAGTCACCAACCAGGTCACCAACACGAGGTTGCCTAGAATACAAGGTCTCATCAAAGTCGCCTAAATGCTACTACCAAGTCACCTATAACTACTACGACTACCAAGTCGCCTAAGGGTCGCCTACCTTGTGCTTTAGTCGTTTAGGATGTCGCCTAATGCTTTAGTCGCCTAATGTGTTTTAGTTGCATTTGTACTTTTTAGTCGCTTACAACGTCATATAGAAAAACAAGAGACGCGTGTACGGTTGAAAGGTTGTCGTATGGTATGTCAGAAGTTCATTTTTGTAAAGATGTACTTGTATTGAGTTATTTAAATTTTTTTCACTTATTCTAAACCCTTAAACTACTCCTAGCAGTCAAACAACTTCACATTTCAGCTCAATGTTACATCAACTTTTTATCTCTCCTAAGCCCCTCACTTTTCGCCTTTAATAGTCATCACTCCCCTCAACTTTTTATCTCCCCTAAAAGGGTTTTGCTAACAACAATCATGTGAATTGTCGACGTGGTTAAACATTCCTTAATTAAAAAATCAACAATCAATGAACACCAAATATACCATGTATGGAATTTATTAGTTCATTTAATGCCAATTTGTAAATTAAGGAATGTTTGTGGTTAAGCATTATTTAATTAAAAATCAACAATCAATGAACACCAAATATACCATGTTTAACTTCACATTTCATGTTTAAAACGAATAAATATGTATAATTATGGACTTTATTAGTTCATTTAAGGGCAAATGTTTTAAAAAAGTATCATACTTGCCACAATTTGTTTTGTGGGTTGTGAACAAAATTTTTTGCTTTTCAGTACATTTTTCTCGTTTTCTTGATCTTTTATGGGTACTGAAAACTTGTGATGACTATTTTGCCCAGTGAATTTGCGAAAATTGCATCCACCATCCCTAAGGGTAAATTACGTAAATGGTACCTCTAGTTTAGCGAAAATTGCATCCACCGTCCCTAAACAATTTTTTTTTAATCCACTTACTATGGTTTTGACTTGTTACCATTTTATACGTTATTGCCCGTTTTCTTACGTTTTACTACGTTTTGGTCCATTTTTATACATTTTCATCCGTTTTTTTACGTTTTCCTCTGTTTTTTTTACGTTTTCATCCGTTTTTATACATTTTCTTCCTTTTTTATACGTTTTCGTCCATTTTCTTAGGTTTTCATACATTTTTATCCGTTATCACTCGTTTTTATACGTTTTTATCCGATTTTATACATTTTCATATGTGATGACAAAAACAGTTCTAAAAAAAATTAGAAAAAAATAAGAAAAAAGTTTAATAAAATTTGAAAAAGAATTTCGAAAAAGAAAAATTGGGAAAAAAAATCTACAAAAAAGTTTTTCGACAAAAAAATTTCGAAAAAAAAAACTGAAAAAAAAATTGGGATTTTTTTTTTTTTTTTAATTCCAATTTTTTTAAGGGACCATTTATGTAATTTACCTTAAGGACGGCGGTTGCAATTTTAGCTAACCCAGGACAATTTATGTAATTTCAAAAGGGTAAAATGGTTATCACTAGTCGTCAATAACAATAAAGATCAAAAAAAAAAAAAAAAAAAAAAAAGAAACAACTGCTCATAAAAGCAAAAAAATTGTTCGCTACTAAAAAACAAATAGTGACAAGTATGTTAGTTTTTTAAAACATTTACCCTTCATTTTGCTAATTTGTAAATTAAGGAATGTTTAACCACAACCCTATGGGTTGTTAGCAAAACCCTTATTAAAATACTCACTTTTATACAAACATATCTTACTAAATATCCGATACACATTCTGAAATTCACGAATCAAATAATAAATAATAAAAACATAAAGAGGTCTCACTTTGCACGAATGCATATGAGGTAAGGACCTCACCTTTGGTTGCTTAGTTTGTGCTTCTCACGTTGCCTCACTCCCCTTTGTTGGAAACAGCCTTAAACCAAACAAGCTTTTCTGTTGGCTTCATTAGGTTTCCGGTGTTAAGTTATGTTTCTTATTCTCTGAATTATGGATAGTTATAAATAGACATGCATTCATTTTTACGCATAGCAATTACTAATAAAAACCCTTCTAATATTGTTACAATTTTGATCTTAAAAATCACAAGTGATTTACCTTTTTGGAAACAGTCAAGTGTATTCATTGTTGTAAAATATAGGTGATGAATTTTGATTGTGACTTGAATTAGTTATTGTTCACATTGAAAAAATCATGTAAATGGAAAACGAAAGGTTAGATAAGGACAAGCTAATAGTTACATTGACTTTCGGAGTTTGGGATATATAATTGTACTAGTAGTAATTACTCCGTATTATTTAAGGCCAAACTCTTTAGATATACGTAGTATAACATAAGAGGGGTTAAACTTACAAAAAATTTCTTTTGTCTCTCAGTTTACATAGTACAACACAGTTTTTTATTCCGTGTTTTCTGTCAGTTTTAAGCTTTTGATTTATTAAACTTTGTAATTTCTGTTTCGTACTTTCAGATTTATAGTCTTTTTGTATAAACAAAATTATAAAAATAAAAAATAATAAAATAATAAAATAATTAAAAAATGAAAAAAAGTGAGGGTGTGCCATTTGTAAAAAAAAAAAAAAATGTTTTACTAACGGCAGCCCTTAAGGCTGTGGTTAATATGATCATTGTTACTACAATTTATTTGTAAGAAACTAATTCAACCAATGAGAATGAAGTGTTTGTTGTGTATCCAGATTTTTAAGGATTTCATTCACTTTTAACAGAAATGTCATCCAATAAGAATCACTCATTAATTCATATGTAATAAAAACAAGCTCTTAACAACAGCCCTTAAGGGTGGGGGTGGGGCTGGGAAGGGAATAACTAACCCCTTATTTAAGATTGATTATCCACTTCTCATGCATCTTTAGCCATTTATTAGTCCTTCCATCTCAAATGAATAGTTCACGTTTTTTAATGATAAACTAATTTAATCTTCCACTATTAAAAATAAATATAAAATTTGATCGAAGCTACCAAATTATTTTTGATTGAAATTAATATTAAAAACTTTAAAAAAGACATTTATTAATTACTTAAAGGTAAAATTGTTTTTCTGTAAAATGTAAAAAGGATAAAACAGTAATAATTATATTTTCTTAAGCTTGCTTCATACTTGTCATTTCAACATTTCGTAATCCCTTAGACATAAATTTGGCTGAAAGTTGAATAGTTGATACTATATGCATAGTTGGATAAGTTATAAAGATACTAAATGGGTAAACGGATGTGGTTTTCTTTGTTCACGTTATTATGGGAGGGCAAACCTTTTGACTCAGATATACGCGGTCTCACCGGGTTAATCCCGGGACCGTCTCTGACCCTTCCCTGACCACTCCTAAATATACACACCTAACGAGGTTTGAACCCTTGACCTCTTTTTTAAAAGTGAAGAACCTTACCACTAGGTCATTTGGTGGTGATTAAAGATAGAGTATTGCTATTGACATCTAAATTATAATACATGGTTAAGTAGAATTCATCTGTATAATTAACGCTTGATCGAAAAGATGCCCCCCCCCCTCCCTTTTCTTGGCACGTTAAGGCCATTAGGGTTACTTGGAACTAGGGACGGAGCATACAAAGGGCCGAGGGGGGTTGTGGCCCCTCCAAAAATTTTGATCTTATGTACATTTTATACCCTTTTATTTCTAGTTTTAGTCATTTTTAATATCAAAATTTTAGTGTTGTGTATATCGGCCCCCTTAAAATTAATACTATACAAGTTGGCCCCTCCAATAAATACGTTCAAGTTCCGTCTCTGCTTGGAACGACGCGTCATAGGACCACTTTTGGCGCCAATTTGGTGGTGAAGACCACCAATTTTCTTTACTTTTTATTTTTTATATATTGTGATCGAATGTTTGTATTTAAGTTGGGTATGTTTATGTGTTTGGTTTGTTGGTTACAAGTTTACAACTATTGCTATTTGATGGTTGGTTTGATCAAAGGAATGGATGTTGAAGTAGTAATGGTCAGTATAGTGACAATTACATCCGGTCTAACTGGTTGACAATTATCCTGTAAGAAAAAAGGAGGATAGTCTCGAATAGTCCAAACACTAAAAACCTGTGAGCATGTGCTTGTTTAAAGTGGGCAACATTATTACTCGTCACCTCTTTTGGACGTGGACCCATCAAAATTAACACCTTTTGAACATATGTATATCCGAATCTATATAGCAATGTAGCAGTGGATGTTCTTTTGAACATAGAATCAGTGGATGGCAATGTAGCAGTGTTTTGTTCTTTTGTTTATGCTGCTAATGGTGGATTAGAAAGAAGAAGTCTCTGGAAGGATTTGAATATATATAAGAGAATTGTGGGTAATGGTTGCTGGGTTCTTCTTGGTGACTTCAATGTCACCCTGAATCCTAATGAACACTCATCAGGAGGATCAAGCATGACTAGTGATATGGTTGAGTTCAGAGATTGTGTGAATCAAGTTGAGATTGAAGACATTGCTAGTAATGGTCTGTTCTATACATGGACTAAAAATCTTCATAAAGTGAGAAAAGGTGATTATGCAGGAGTCTTGAAAAAGCTGGATAGAACTATGGGTAATGAAGAGGTTCTATGTAAGTTTCCACAAATCTATACTGTTTTTCTACCTTACTTAATCTCTGATCACTATCCAATTCCCAAAGCTATTCAGAAAAAGAAGAGATCTTTTAAATTCAATAACTTTGTTGCTGATAAAGAAGATTTTTTGCCATTGGTGGAGAAATATTGGGTTGATCAATGGGATGGATGTCATATGTTTAAAACAGTCAAAAAACTTAGAAGTTTAAAAGGTCATTTGAAGAAATTGGCTTGGAAGAATATAGACATATTTGCTAATGTTGAGAAATTAAGAGAGAAGCCTAAGGAGGTGCAAACAAAAATTGATAAAGATCCTTATGACAAAAATCTTAGAAATGAAGAATGTGGTGTTTTAAAAGATTATGAGGAAGCTATGAAGGATGAGGAAAAATTGTTGTTCCAAAGAGCTAAAGTCAAATGGTTAAGCTTTAGAGACAGAAATAATGCTTTCTTCCACAAAGTTGTTAAGAGTAGGCATCATAAGAGTAGAATTGAGTCAATTAATGATGAGTTGGGTAACAAATGTGAAGGCAATGCTGGCTGGACAGTTTATAAGTCATTTTCAAAGCTTCTTGGGAATTTCTACTCTTGTGGAAAAGATTAACCATATTGATGAGCTGTTGGTTAACAAATTGAATGAAGCTGAAGCCAATGATATGGTGAGGAATGTTAGTGATGAGGAAATTAAAAGAGCTATGTTCAACATTGATGATAACAAAGATGCAGGGCCAGATGGTTATTCATCAAAGTTCTATAAGAAAGCTTGGAGCATAATTGGGAAGGGCATCTGTTGTGCAGTAAAAGAGTTCTTTGATACAGGCAAAATGTTGAAAGAGATTAATTCTACTCTTATTACTCTTGTTCCAAAGAATAATTCCCTCTCAAAGGTCTCTGAATACAGGCCTATTGCTTACTGCAATGTCATATACAAATGTATAAGCAAGATTATTACTGACAGAATGAAAGGTTCTCTAGATAAGCTGGTTGGAATGAATCAAAGTGTATTTATCCCCAAAAGACAAATTCAAGATAATATTCTGTTATCTCAAGAATTGTTTAAAGGTTATGACAGAAAGGAAGGACCTAAGAGAGTTGCTCTTAAAATTGACATCCAAAAAGCTTATGACACAGTTAACTGGCAATTTTTGGAAGATATCCTGAGAGGTTTCAATTTTCATGAGAAGATGGTGAATTGGATAATGAAATGTGTCACTACTACTTCTTTCTCAATCTGCATAAATGGTGAATGTGTTGGGTACTTTAAAGGTGGGAGAGGTTTGAGACAGGGTGACCCCATGTCACCCTATCTATTCACTCTTGTAATGGAAATTTTAAATTTACTTGTGCAAAAGAATGTGGAAGTCTACGGCAATTTCAAATATCATTTTGGATGTAAGAGGTTAAAGGTTACACATCTCTGTTTTGCTGATGACTTACTAATGTTTTGCCATGGGAATAAAGACTCGGTTCAAGTTTATAAAGATGCTATGGAAGAATTTGGGTCTTTTTCAGGTTTAAAACCAAATTATAATAAGAGCACGGTTATATTTGGTAGTTTGAATGAAGAAGATAAGCAAAGTATTCTGAATGTGGTCCCATTTAAAGTTGAAAAGTTACCTGTAAGATATCTTGGAGCTCCTTTAATCACAAGAAGACTTGGAATTAAGGACTGCAAAGTATTGACAGATAAAATAAAAGCTAGAATTGAAAATTGGAAAAACAAGTGCTTATCTTATGCTGGAAGATTACAACTTGTTGCTTCAGTGTTGGAATCCGTTCATGTGTATTGGGCTTCTGTCTTCCTTCTACCAAACACTGTGATAAAAGATATCAACAAGTTACTTAAGAATTTTCTGTGGAACCATGGTGATACTACTAAAGGTAAAGCAAAAGTGGCATGGGATCATATATGTAGACCAAAACAGTATGGAGGATTGGGTTTGAAAGATCTAAGTACATGGAACAAGGCTATGATTATGAAGCATTTGTGGCATGTTGCTGTGGATAAAAACTCTTTATGGGTTAAATGGGTAAATACAGTCAAATTGAGGGGAAGAAGCATATGGGCTATTAATGAGGAAAAAACTGATAGTTGGGGGTGGAAGAATATTTTAAAGCAAAGACAGGATACTAGAAACCACATGATTGTTAAACTTGGCAATGGTAAGACAACATCACTGTGGTTTGATAATTGGAGCAACATTGGTGTATTATGTAATTTAGTGACATATAGAGATATGTATGATGCAAGATTGACAGCTAGTATGAATGTTCATGATATGGTGGTTAATAAAAATTGGAATTGGCCTCTAGAATGGAATGTAAAATTTCCATTGATTGCACAACTACAAGCTCCTATTCTGAATGAATCTCAAAGTGATAGATTGATGTGGCAAAAGAACAATGGTCAAGTGGTGGATTTCTCAGTAAGTCATGTTTATGGGGATTTGCAAAATGTGAATGGTGAAACTACATGGCATAAGGTGATTTGGTTTTCACAGAACATCCCTAAACAAGCTTTTGTGCTTTGGTTAGCTGTGCAGAATAGGCTAATGACTCAAGACAGGTTAAAGGGTTGGGGTTCATATGATATGATGATGTGTTCTCTATGCCACAATGACTCTGACTCACACTCTCATCTATTTTTCAAGTGTGAGTATGCTAGGAAATTTTGGGGAAAAGTCAAAGATAAGATGGAATTGAGATGTGAAGAAGACAATTGGAATGAAGTTGTGAGGTATTTTTCTAATCAGGCCTGTGGTAATAACATTGACAGTATTGTTCATAGACTTGGATTAGCTACTAGTGTATCCGCAAGCATGGTTGGGTATTGGGTGGAGGTATTTCACAGGCATCAAACCTTTGCTGGGTAGGGTTGATGGGTACCATTATGGTACACAGGGTTGAGGTGTCCCTGCCATTCTACACTTTTTTGATCCAACTACTAGTGTATACTTGGTTTGGCAAGAAAGAAATTATAGATTGTTCAAGGGTGAAAGAAGAGAAGTGGAAGAGCTTTACAAGATTTTTTAGGAAACCATTAAACTGAGACTGTTAAGTCTAAAAGTTAAACCATCAGGTGTTGTCTATGCTACTCAAGTCAGATGGAACATAAAGTTAAATATTACTGCTAATAGTAATCTTGTTGTACAGATGAGAATTGGATCAGGAAAGTGAAACAGAGGTTTTTAAGGGGTGTTTGGAAGTGTATGCATCAAGGCAGAATCATTAATTCTAGAATTCAACACTTCAGTTAAAGGAGTGTTTGGGATATGAGATTTCTTTGATCTGAATAATTGCAGGCTACTACAGTGGATCAAAATCTTGTGTTTGGAGTTTCATTGGTGTGACTGTACCTTTTTAGTAACCATATGTCTCAAATATTTGGCAGTTAATATATATTCACCTTTGCACCAAAATATATATATATATATATATATATATATATATATATATATATATATATATATATATATACACGAATCTATATAGATCCTTAAATTCAAATCCTCAAAAACATTTTGTTATTCACAAAAACTGGCAATAACACCTAAAAAGTAACATACTAAATGTAAAAAGCTATAAATGTTGAAAAAGGTACATAAAGTAACATACTAAATGTAAATTTTGCAACCTATCCTTCAAAATTCATGGACAGTTTATGGCTGAAATCCTGTTATTCTGTTTATTCCCGTGATGAAGGCTCAATTATTTTCAATTGTGATTAAAGATTTTAAGCGGAAAATATGGGAAAAAGAAAAGTTTTTGGAGATTTTGAGTGATTTGCCAATTCTTGTGAACCCCCCCCCCCCCCCCCCCCCCTTTTTTTTTTTTTAAAGTTTGTGAATACCAAAATTTATTTAGCAATCTCATGGCATAGAACCAATATACAAGTTTAGAGGGTATAAATTGTGATAGGCCCACACTCAAAAGAGTCAATGAGGTAATTTTCTCTTTAAAGTATGGTACCTCACAACACGACGGATCGAAGGGATTCCTGATTCTCTGAAAATGCACGTGGTACAAAAATTTGTGCTACAAGGTCTATGTTTACTTAAACCATTTATGACTTGTAATTTTTTTGTGCAACTGGCGATGTTGAGTTATAGGTCGCCCACCCCTGCCTCACATCGAACTTTCTGCAAACTTATATGGAAATAAGGGACCAAAGGATATGGACTAGTAAACTAAAATGTATATTCGTGCCCTATTTATTATATTTATTTGCGTAATTTTTCTCTCGCAACAATAGTCATACTTGTATAATAACCCGATATTATTGCAAATGGCAACAATGATTGTTTGTATGTGCTATTAGTTAATGCATTGTCATATTGTACTTCTGAGTCATTTCTCTACATTGAACAGTTTTTAAGGCACTTGATGTTCTGATGTTAGGTTCACCATGATATGAACTCTCCATTATCCCATTATTTCATATACACGGGGCACAATTCTTACTTGACTGGAAACCAGCTAAGTAGCCCTTGCAGTGAAGTCCCAATCATTAAAGCGCTAAAACGAGGTGTGAGAGTAATAGAACTTGATTTATGGCCAAATTCGTCTAGAGATAACGTGCATGTTCTTCATGGAAGGACCCTGACAACACCCGTGGATCTCTTAAGGTGTTTGAGATCAATCAAAGAGTACGCTTTTGTAGCTTCCCCTTATCCAGTCATCATAACACTTGAAGACCACCTTACACCTGATCTTCAAGAGAAAGTGGCTCAGGTGAATATCCTCCTTTAATGTGTCTCGTCAGTTGTGACTGTCCATCATCTTAACTTTTTTCTTATTTTTCACGCACTCTTTCTGTAGATGCTCACTGATACATTTGGAGAGATGCTATATTACCCTAAAGAAAGTAAATTGAATGAGTTACCGACGCCGGATGAATTGCAGTGTAAGGTTTTAATTTCAACCAAACCTCCAAAGGAGTACCTTGAAGCTGAAGAGGACAAACGTACCAAGTCACAAAGGATTAAAGATCCCAATAATGATGATGTTTGGGGCGAAGAACCTTCAAGGGTCGCATCATTCAAGGAAAAAAATGATAAGGTATGTTGGATCATGATACTTTTTTATTTTAGAGTCTGATCCTGATTGATGCTAAAATTGAGAGGTGGCAGTCTCGACCTCTTTAGTTATTTATGGGCCAATTTGGGTTGTTTTAAATCTTGAATGTGTCAAATTCAAAAAGTTTAGGTAAAAGGGAACATGTCAAATGGGTTAAAGGTTTCTCAAAGTCAATATTTAGCACATATTGCCTGTTAGACGGATTTAAATCTGCAGATTTAGATTATGGTTGTAATAAGCTGTTTTAGTAATAACAATTAGTGCATTAATTATTTATATAAGCCTGAAAATGACAAAAAAATATGTGTGTGGGTCAACTTGACCCAGCCTGACCCATATTAAAAATGACCCATTTAAATCCAACTCTATTATGACCGGTACCCATTCCCAACCCGCCCATCTTGCTAAATCTACCAAAATGCTTGTTTTGTTTAGTACTTTGTGCTGCTTGTATGCAGGATGCCAGTGATGAAAGTGACCATGATATTGAAGAAATAGAAGACTGTGTTAAGAAAACCGATTCATGTCCTGCTTACAAGAATTTGATTGCTATTCATGCTGGCAAACCCAAAGGTGGACTAAAGGAAGCACTGAAAGTCGAAAAGGATAAAGTTAGGCGCCTAAGTTTAGCAGAACAGGCATTGGAAAGAGCTGCAGAGCGCTATCAACAAGATATAGTGAGGTATAGACTAGTACTATCTTTTGCAAATAGAGAGTGATAAATATATTTTATACAGTAACTGCTGTAAATCCTTTCAAAAGTTAAGTTTTAAAACTTTTTTATCGTTCCAGGTTTACACAAAAGAACATTCTTAGAATATACCCGAAAGGCACTCGTTTTACATCCTCCAACTACAAACCACTAATTGGTTGGCTTCACGGGGCTCAAATGGTTGCATTTAACATGCAGGTGCGCATCAGCTTTTAATTATGAGTTTTTTCTTCTTTTTTTTATTTGGGTAACCATGGTTTCCAACCTTTTGATTGACTAATCCACGGGGTATGAACCCACCGCCATACAGATTCAAACTGGGTAAAGCCCTCACTTTTCAGGAGGTTGGCGTGGCCACTTTAGGGTTGTTTACACCTAGAATTGAACCTGAGACCTCACACATTTTATTGGTATTAGTCACAAGGCTTTTACCACTAGGGTGTTACATATCATGTTTAATATCAACGAAAAGGAAATTAAAGTTTCAAATTATTTAATATAATGTAATTTTTAGATAACCGACTTTCGGGCACCACGTCAGGAATAATCAATTAGTCAATATGATCAAACGTTTCTGTCATGTTATCATTTTGACCAATTAACTGGTCAGCTTTTCACGCCATACAAAACGATCAAGTCCCCAAAAAAAAATTATTCAAAAACTCTGTTTTTAGGTGGTGTTACCTATACTATATATTAGACCTAAGTTTGTAACCTTTTTATGCACTTAGCTGGTAGTAAAACCCTGAAACTGGATTTGAAATTTTGCTTGATTCTGCAATGCTAATGTAGGGATATGGTAGATCGTTGTGGTTGATGCATGGAATGTTCAGAGCCAATGGAGGATGTGGTTATGTTAAGAAACCAGAATTCTTAATGACAAATGGGCCGAATAATGAGGTTTTCGACTCCAAAGCAAAGGTTCCAGTAAAGCAAACTTTAAAGGTCAGCACCCTTTACCAAAATAAAAACCAGCTTTACCAATAATTGAAAAATACTTGTTACTTAGTGCTATGATATGTAACAGGTAAAAATTTATATGGGAGATGGATGGCATCTTGATTTCAAGAAAACTCATTTTGATACTTACTCCCCGCCAGATTTCTACACAAGGGTAATGAACTGAACAATCTTTAATCTCTATGGTAACAATTACTATAGCCGTCTATTTCTTGTGTGTTGTCATTTTCATATCCTTGCTAAATATGTATGTTAAGAGATGCCAATTTTAGCCTGTTTGCTTATAAATGGGTCAACTTGGGTTATGTGTTACTTCTAACGGGTCAAATGGGTCAAGTTAAGAACTTAAGTTTAAATGGCTACGGGTCAAAATGGATCAAAATTCTTACTTTGATGCGTATAACATCCTAACTCATCTTATGCCAAAAAATAGATTACTCCGTATACACACTAATCGTTTATAATTAAGCATCAAATTGAAAGCTTCTATCTTTGTCAATGAAAAAATATACTCCGTAATATATAACAAGTGCAATCTTCGTTAAAAAAAAAAAAAAAAAAGAATCTCAAAACTTGTTTGTAAGTTTGTTGACAATGATCTTCGAAGTAAAAGATCGTAACTGATTAATAGGTGGGTATATCTGGAGCACCTGCTGACGAAATAATGAGAAAGACGAAGCAAAAGGAAGACAACTGGACACCTGTTTGGAACGAAGAGTTTACATTTCCATTGACACGTCCTGAAATAGCTTTACTTCGAATTGAAGTACATGAATATGACATGTCCGAGAAAGATGATTTTGCTGGCCAAACATGTCTTCCTGTTTCCGAGTTAAGGCGGGGAATCCGTGCAGTTCCATTGTGTAACCGCAAAGGAGATCAGTACGCTTCAGCAAGGCTACTTGTGCGCTTCGAGCTTGAGTAGTAAAATTATCTCACTTGTTTGGTTGGTTGTTATGCCATATGTCTACTTGTAGGACATTGTTTTAATCTTAACATATCCAAATAAATTTGTTGTATATATATCTAAAATAAACTGATTCACGGGCCGTAGATTGTGTCCAAATGCATGTGATCATTGAACAGTTAACACGTTTGGATCTCTTGTTCCTTAAATGCTCCAATTAGGGGTGTTGATTGGTTCGGTTTTCGGTTAATTCGGTTCGGTTAATTCGGTTAAAAAAAAATTTAGGGTCAAACCGTGAACCAAACCAAACCGAATTCATATTCGGTTTTTGGTTCGGTTTGGTTAAATTCTAGTTCAGTTTGGTTCGGTTCGGTTTTCGGGTTAACCAAATTACACACTTTATTTTAAAAAAAAGAAAAATATACAAATATATTTTGCCAAAAGAGTTATTTCAAACATAAAAAGTATTTTTTAATATTAGGATATAATTTTTTTGTTATATATATATATAATGTTTTATTGATCTTTTTATATATACTAAGCGAGTACCCGTGCATAGCAACGGAATTCCTAGCGGCAGATAATTAATGATTTGTGATATTGTGGTGATTGTTTTGTGTAGCGTTCAAAACAGAATGTGAACCGATCAGAATGTAATTGCAAACGGTTGTACTACACGATATCGGGAAACTTACGTTTGATTGATCTATATTCCTCAACAACATTACCGGAAAACCTACGTTTAACACAAGCATATGGTTTGAAACACCAAAGAATTTCAGTCCATTGAGAAATTCTGGTTAGAAAACAGGTTCATCTATGGCGGAGCCACGATCGGTTTTATCAATGTTATTGCAGCTTAGATAAACCACTTCGTCACCGGGAAATGTCTATAGCAAGTGATCGTTTATAGTGTCAACTACTTCATTTGTCGAAGTGCCTTTTTTTGGGAAGTATATTGTGCTGTTCTAACTAAGGTTATTTTAAAAACCAAATATCATTATCTTTTCTTCCTGATTTCTCTAGAAGAAAAAAAACAATATATAAAGAATCAAACCAGTCGAATATCGGTTTGCAAACTTGAAATATACATATATATTTTCACATGAGGCTAGCTTGTTAAAGAAGGGTATAAAATAGTTCAAGTTACATAAAAGATGTATATTTAGTTTAAATAATCTTTGAATAAATGATTAAAAAATAGTGTTTTATTTGTAAAACTGTTAGGTAAGTTTGATTACCGTTGATAACAAATTTTAAAGCATTTTTGTATATAACATTTGTTTGCCTTTGATAACAAATTTTAAAGCACTTTTTGTATACTTTTTATATATAACGTTTGTTGTGACATCTGAAAGGTTGCCGCTTCTTTGCAAATAATTATATTGAATCCTTTTATGCTCTTAGCCCGAGAGTCCAAAATGTTTGTTATGGTAATGCAATGAAAGAGGTAAAAAGTAAGGTTGTTTCTAATGGTGATTCTTATTTTTATTTATTTATTTTATTTATTTATTTATTTTTTAATTTAAATCAATATTAAAACTCAAGATTTCAAATTAGTCATTTCATATCTCCATGGTTTTTGTATATATCCATGATATGCCATTGAAGCTAAGTGGGCTTGATATTCTTTCATTCGGTAACTCATTCATGATCAACAATTGAAGTTAGGCAGGCTTGAAGTTAAGTGGTTTTCATATATAAGGGTTCCGTAAAGTAGTAAACCACAAATCCCATTCATATTACTACACAATCTAATTAAATGAGCTATATTTAAACATCAATAATTCATAAAAACAAAAACAAACGAACAAAAAAGAGTACAAAGAGTTCAACTAAGAGCAACTCCATTTTACTTTAAACCTTTTAAATCAGTTACTCAACCCATCAAGCATTTATCTTTTACATCATATGCCGACAATGTAGAAAATAGATAGTACATGAAAGAACTTGTAGCCTCCATTTTATATTAGTATTAGAACCTTTTAATTCGTTATCCAATAACAATCATTCATATTTTACAACATGTGCCAACTATTTAGGCAAACCTGTGACCCGTCATTACCCGCATTAGAGCTTCATTTGTTTAACAGGGACACACTTTAACCAATTATTCAACCCTTCACCTGCCCAAATTGAAAACACAAGATTCAGTAGTATGCGTATAGTTATGAGTTAAGACTAAGAAAAAGAGGAGTTTTACAAAAATAGTTTTTAACTATCTAAAACAAAGAGTTAAGAGGTTGTATGCATCAAATACAGACTTGAACCGGCTTTCAACCCGCTTAAACCATTTGACTACTTCTCAGTTTATGATAATACACAACTGAAATCCGCCATTCATAAATTAAACAGGTTAACAATGTCACCTCTATACTATCCAAAAATTTACAATCTATATTAAAGATGTTTATTTGGATTTTAATTAACTAAGACATAATGAGCATACCTAAACTCTGTTTGCTTCTTTTGCTTGCTTTAATCTCTCGATGTTCTCGGGAGTAATGAAACGACTTCTATCTACAGTTTCAAGCCCCTAAACAATGTAATTGTAAGTAGTTTTCACAACAAGAAATGCATTGGCAACAGTTAATAAGCTGATGCACTAAAGGATGTTTGTGTTTTATAATCGGTATGATGCATCAAACAAGAATGTGACACTTGCCTGTTCTCTTGCAAAGGCTTCTGCACCATCAAAAGCAAGGAAAATATGGGGTGTTTTTTTCGTGATCTGTCTAGCTAAGGAAATGGGATTGATAACTGTGGTGACACCAGAAACTTGCACCACATCTCTTTGTGTTTCCATCCATGATGCAAGCTTCCATTTCAACGGTTCCATTGGTGGTCAGAACAGACCCTCTACCAGCGTTAAAATGTGGTGAATTTTCCAATCCAATACCTACAATACAATGGTTTTAGAAGATTTATTATGAGTTATAAACAAACGAAAGGCCATCAATTGTCATATGGTTTTACCATCCACTTTCTTGCAAAGGTGGCGAGCAGTGAACTATGCTAAAACTTTCTATTAATCAAACGGGTATATGTGCATTATGAAAGAAAGAACAAGCAAAGAAAGTACTTGAATCCCTTATAACGAATCTTTAATTTGGAACAGGACGTATCTTCTTGTTACCCACAATTGCCACCATTCTGTTTCGCTTGTTTAATGAATTATGATGTGTGTCAAGTTACATTATTCCAAAATTCTCAGCCACGGATCTTGCTTGGCACACGATAGATTTGAAGGGCCGATCCGATTGACCCAAATCGTCTAAATAATACCACCTAACACCTTCCAGAAGAACACATGAACATAAATTGCAGGGCCATGGTTCTCCAAATTTCAATAAATAGTCCACAAATTTTCTGTCCACGGTATCACTGGCCAAACACATAATAAGCAGTTGATTTAAAAAGGGACAATGTCTAGGAGGTGCAGTTCAATCTCCTCACTCAAATTGATAAACTGGTTTCACTCATTGCTTTAGGGGGTGTTTGTTTCGGCTTATATACCAGCTTATGACTTATCTGATTTTGGGCTTATGTTTCATAGGCTCACTTTTTGTGGCTTATTTTGAATCTTTATAAGCTGATAAGTTTCAAAATAAGCCACAAAAAGTGAGCTTATGAAACATAAGCCGAAAACCAAATAAGCCGTAAGCTGGCTACATAAGCACAAACAACCACCCCCTTATAACAAGTGTGTAATTATGCAATAAATATCTCTAAGGATTCAAAGAATGAAGTAAATTTGCAATATTTCAATAAAATATAGGCAAAACCGGTTAACTGGTAGTCTGATAATGGATAGAAATGAATAATTTTAGTTTTCTTCTTATGAGTTGTTTTTTGTAGCAAACAAAATTTGTCCTAATAACAGTGCATAACAGAAATAATCACACAAGTGTGCCAAGCGGGCAAACACAATCCTCTTATTTTTGTTTTAGCAGTTATCATCCACATTGCATCTCTATTGTTCAAAAACTTACTTATACTCGTTCAAATCCCAAGGATTTTAAAGCATCACGATGAACACCATACCTGTGTATACATAGAAACCGAGAAGTACCAATTTCCCATCGATCCAGGGAATTCTGCAATATTTTAAAAATCATTAACAGATAAATACAGATTATGGACGAAAAGATTGATAAATTTGCTCAAGTGTTTCCTGATGAACACATACCCATCATTTAACGGAGCTGTGAGTCTATTTGCAATTGCAAGAGGGAGATAAAATAAGGACTGCAGTTAAACAAGAAAGTCAGCTATTAACAAATATTGCAAGGATATGTGAAAGAACTATCTAATTTGGCTGTTACTATAAATCTTACCATAGACATACTGGTTTTCAACCCCTTAGGTTCATCACACAAGTGGGATAACATCATCCTTCCCTGCCAAACAAAAAACCAATATGAGATAGCCGATTAGGCGTTATTTGTGGTTTTCAATTGGATAACAAAATTACTCAGTGAATTGATTGAGTCTGAAAACACAACATAATATCAAAATGAAAATCTTGATTCCATGATTAATTATTAATCAAAAGCTAAATTAGGGTTTTAAATTGTGATAAGAGAACTAAAAATGCAACTAAAAAAATGCAATCAGAAAACAATAAAAGAATAGATAATTGTATTTACCTTGCATGATCATCGTTCTGCATAATGCCTCTAATCATCAAAAATCGAATTATAGAATCAAACTTTTCTTGCTAATTTAATTGTACTTAATCAAAGGTTAAATAAAAAATACATTAGAATGAGTATCATAGAAGCTTTGACTGATTTGGAATAAAAGGAATAGAAGGAAACTCATTAATGGTGTTTCTGAAACGTAATGCTATAGAATGAAACGTATAGAGGAAGTTTGCAATGCTATCAAGTAACTTTCAAATGAAGTCTTCAATACTTTCAAATGATGTGTAGTTTCCATGATTACGAATTTTGTTGACCAGGATGTTGAAAAACTCAACATTTCAAATGATGTGTAGTTTCCATACTTTCAAATGGTCAACTTTTGCCACAAATTGTTTCCATGAATACTACCTCAACAATATTGAAAACTCAACAATTGATTTGTATCATTTCCATCAATAGAAACTTGAAAACTCAACAATTCCATCAATAGAAACTTGAAAACTCAACAATTGACATTGACCATTTGAAAACTCAAGACTTGAAAAATTGACCATTTCTCCTTTATAAGTAGTAGAGATAAATATATAAAAAATATATAAATTTATATGAATTCGGTTTTCGGTTTTGATTATCAAAACCATATCCAAACCGAGAACCGAATTAAAAGTTCGGTTTGGTTCGATTTTGGCAAATTCGGTTCGGTTATAAGTTCGATTCAGTTATTTTCAGTTCGGTTCGGTTTTGGTTTTCGGTTTATTCGGATATTTCGGTTTTTCTGCTCACCCCTAGCTCCAATTGTTTGCTTAAGGAGAAATCAGAAATGTGTCAACTATTCAAAACATCACTTAAAGTCTTAAACCTTCAAAATGGAAAGCAACTTCAAGTCAAACTCAAAGTACCATTGAATTCATGATGTTGGCAATGTGTTAATTAGTATTGCTTAGTTCATAAGTATTGATGATCGAAAGATGAAACGAATAAACAAAATTTACATAGTGGAAGCTTTATTTATTGCCAAATCAAATACAAAACCAAATTCAAATGTATGAAGTATTAAATTCTAAGTCAAATAAATCAAACACAAATATACAAAAAACTATATATCAAATTTACCTAACGTCCCTTGAAGTTAAAGTCACTTTTCCTAACAATGTCCACCGTTACTTAAACTCATCCTCTTTTTACATACTAAACTCAAAATTTCATACGCTAGAGATACTAGTTTAATTCAAACAAGCAATTGATTCCCTAAAAGTCTAAAACAATACAAAACAAATGTTGACGACTTCGAAACAAACAATGCAAAAGTTAATCGACAAATTCAACATGGCAACCAAACAAACAAATCGGCTTAAACGATCTTCAACAAATACAATCAAATCCAGGCGACTAACTTCAAAAGCCCGATATACGAAGATCCAAATTTCAAAGTGATAAGCTATCAAACGATTGATCAAAATCAAAACAACTATAATGAAGTCTTCAAAAGTTCAAACACTAAATTAATCTACAAATTTCAAATATCAAATTGAAATTCTAATAACTCATTAATTTAATAAGTATTACGGTACAAGTTTAAACTTATTATCCAAGTATCAAACAAATTAAAGTTAATAAAATTAATTGACGAACGGAATCTTATAATTCATACTTTCCAAATATGATACGGATAATACTTCTAGTGACCTAATTATATGAAAATGATTACAGCGCAAATTCAAAGTCAAATACAAAATCCCAAATAACCTAATCGCAAATTAGTCTTTAAAGAAATTCAACAATTAAGATTCTTGAGATCGACCAAATAACGATGCCAAGCAACCGATAACAATGAAAGATAGGATCCAACAATTTTTGAAAAACCGTAGTTCCGACTGCCAATTCCAGTTTCTCATTTTGGGTGTTTGGCTCTCATCGTGTAATGTTTTCGCATGGGCAGCCCTTGTTCTTTTCGCTTTTAGGTTTGCGGCAATGCTTCCTGTCTATTCACATAGCTCATGTTTTAGATAGGTTGCTTTTGTTTTTGGCCTATATTGGAATGTAATTGTGCGCAAGCCTGTAATTGTTTCCTGGTGGTGTCGGTGGTGTCTGGTCTTGTGCTTGTGTTTTCTATTCTTGGGGTATGTCGCATGGAGTGTTCTTGTTTTTGTTGGTAATAAAAGATGCCTTTCAAAAAAAAAAAAAAGAAAAAAAAAAGAAAAAAAATTGAAAAACCGACATAACTAACTTCAACGTTATTTACCGAATTATACTCAAAAGCAATTTGGCCAATACTAACAAATAGCCCATTCACCAAAGGCCTAACAAAATCACTTTCACCAAACACAAAAAATGTGAGGCAATCCTAAAATACTCCACACGATTCAAAACAGAGAACGAAACAAAACAAACCAAGTCACCAAGACAAAATGAGTGGAAAAAACTATTTTAATATTATTGTGTGTGTAGGAGGATTTAGTAGGAGGTTGTAGCAAAGCTTATTTTCAAAACAACTATGGATTCTTCAAAACTAAAACATCATAACTTCAATCCAAACAAATCAAAACATTTTTTTTTTCTTCCTTCACGGCTTAACGAACGTAGCTTGTATACCACTTGTTGCCAATTATAAGACGAAACAAATATACATAATCAATAAACTAAGCGAAAACCAAATTCAAATGTAGCGGTACAAAATTCTATTTAAAGGTACGAAACACAAAATTGTAATTCAAAGAAAAAAATATATATTATTGATCCCTGTTTATAAGAAACGAATAATCTAATTGCAAAAAATTAAAATAAAAATAATAATAATAATAATAATAATAATAATAATAATAATAATAATAATAATAATAAATAAATAAATAAATAAATAAATAAATTAAAAAAAAAAAAAAAAAAAAAAAAAAATCTACATTTAGCAATATCAAGTCATTAAGTCCTTCCAAATTAGAAGACTTAAACAAACTTAATATCAAAAGGCCTCATATCTTCGTATAGGCTGCATTTCCCTCATGAAGGTGATCTACCAAAACCATCTGCAACCCTTCCTCACAGATAGCTCAGCAAATCAGCAATCCATGAATGGCTTCACCTAAATTCTTGTTACTATAGACTTTAGAATTACATTTCCTGCATGAAGGTGGACTATTGCTTCTTGTGTAACTACATTACCACCGCAAAAAGCACTAGACCAGCATCTATAACAGGCATCATTCACAGTTATATAGCCCAACCATCTCTATACCTCCATTTCTTCAAAATCCATGTATCCCAATGAGCAATTCAATTCTGTTCTGAAACCTCCATTCTTTAAACAGACTTCATCCAGACACACCCTTTAAACAGACTTACATATACCTCAAGCTCTGCACATTCCTTATATCAGTAACTATTTTTCTAACTTGAAACTGCACATTCCATAAAACAACAACTTTTTGAGTTTGAATTGACTTTTTTACTGTCAAACCCATCAGTTATAGTCTTAACTTTCTCAATAATACTTTGAATCACCACCTCTGCATACTTTTTCCCATTGTTAAACATTCTATCATTCCTTTCCTTCCATATATGATATATATACTATAATACTATATGTCTATATTAGCTAGCAACAATTTTATTGTAATACTCCAAAAGACCAAATGGACTTGTTGCATGGAACTATGGAAGGGAAGTAAACTGTTGCACAATATCCTTCCACACACTAGGAATATTTGCAGCATTCATTTCCCTTTTAACTCACCCCAGATCTTTTTTAGAGAACTCGCAGCTGAAATACAGATGATCATAGATTCAAACATGAGAAACACAAACATCAAATGTTAGAACAAACCATTCTGAAATAAATATTTTAAATTTATCAATTAAAACACTATTTTAAAAAGAGCAATGTTGGATCAAGTGGTTAACACCCTTGCCTCTGGAGACAGAGGTCAAGGGTTCGATCCTCACCCCTTGCAAGGCCGGAGGTCCTTTTCTACCTTTGGTAGAACCGGAAGCAGCCTCTCTACCTTAGGTAGGGGTAAGGCTGTCTACGTCTCAACCTCCCCCATACATCGTGGAAGACGGTATTGGGACCCATAACCCGTGGAAGACGGTATTGGGAGTTACTTTATTTATTTATTTTTTTAATTAAAACACTATTTTAAGTAGTAATTATCTACCACATAAATTTAAAACAAATTAATGTATACATTTATGTAGACTCACAATAATTATATAAAAAATAAATTATTTTTTTTTTTTTATCAATTTTTTTTTATCATAATTATACATTAATGTACTAGTAATATTATATAACAATTTTTTTTTTAATCATAATTATGTACGTACACGGGTATTATAACTAGTAACTATTAGAAAGAATATGCGTTCGTTGATGCATTAAATCCAACAGTTGTGTATTAGGATTTAGGACCGCTCGACACAACTATTTTCACTTCTAGTAAATTTGTTGCCTTCAAAAAGCTTATAGAACCCCAAAATAAATAATCTCTAAGTCCATGTATGGTAGATAAAACCCAATTAAGCCCGGGTACTTGATCCAAGCGTAGCCCAACATAGGCATATTTCATAGAGAAAAAAAAATACGGAGTATTTGTCTATCTTTTCTTAAGGATAAGCAAATGCGATACACTTAAATCATGTTAGCAAGTAAGACACGAACCCATAAAGTCATAAACAATAGATCTAAAAGTCTTTAAAGTATTAATTATGAGATAGTAATTAAACAAAATGATATTGTGTTGCTTGGTCTACTAAGAGCGTCAGGTATCAAGCCATGTAAAATTTTTATTTTTAATGTCATCTCAGCATTAACTGTATCTTCACTTTTAACACTCAAACATCAAAATACGACCTCAAGCATAACACCTTTTCACACACCATTTGAGCTCACTTGCAATTTTAATTTATTTTCTATTTTTTCAAACAAACTAATTTTTCATTCATTAAAATAAAAATATAAATTACACAAATTATGTAATACAAACTACTAAACTACTGTAATTACAAAATTAATTTTAATAGATATGCATATTTAGAGTCTATATTCAAAGTTTCTAACTTACAAAGACTAATATGAAATTTCTCTATTTATAATAATAATAATAATAATAATAATAATAATAATAATAATAATAAAAGAGTGGGAACACACTTGTGTCTAGACTCCCATTCAAGTGTGAGCACGCCGATTCAACAATCACAACTTTCACATGGAGACGATGATGTTAAAGATGACTGGAAGATGAAAGTTGGATGATGACCTCAATGAATTCTCAAAGATCATCCAAGACCAATGAACAGTCATCAAAAGCTCACTGCTTGAAGCATAAAGACTTATGGCTATGAAGAATCAAAGCCTACGAGCTACGAAGTTAATTTGAAGAATATAAATATTCATCTGAAAGACTCAGTCACCCCGAGTATCATTTAGCATTAGTTAGCTCGTAGTCTTAATTGTTTAGGTTTAGTTATAGTTTAGATATTTTAACATCGTGGAGTCAGGTCGGGTCTTTACCCACTGTTAGCCCGCTCCACAGCCTGTTTTAGGGGCGTAATGCTTGTACTATATAAAGCCCTTCCCACCCATGGGAAGGGTTGGACCTTTCACTTCATCAATCTAATATTTCACTAGTTTTCTCTCAAGGCTCCCAACACTTTCTCTCACTAATCTCTCTCTAGAATTCTTCTTATATTCGATCCATATAATACAAACTATCCATATTTTGATTATTAGTATACTACAGGTGTTTCCTTTCATTGGATGGCATATAACTTAAATTAAAGGGTATTAGATTTTATGTGTGTAATCAAAAAAATATGTACAAAGATGTCATGCATTCATATTTGTATCATATGTTTTATGTTAAAAAACTTTTACTCATTAGTTTCTTAACAAAACATAAATCAATAAAGTTTTAATTGAGGCGTTGAGAAACATACAACTTTGCCCTAAGATGCTTCGTACATATATAATGGTTGTACTTGGTAAGTTTAATTTGACTCACAAGCAAGCGGAGAGACAGAGTGGAGTCTCTTTGAGGCCGCAATTTAATGCGAAACCAACCTTATACCCACCTTATAGTTTGTCAAATTAAGTCCGTCGTTCGACCATTTGTACAGTCGCATCAATCAATTAAAAGTTTAAGATTTTATTGCTTAAAATAATATTTCACCATTATTAAGTCCATTTTATAATTTTATTCTAAAAAATTACCCTTTTGCTTACTATCATGTCATAAACATATATAAACAAATACGCAATTAATAATAAAAAATAAACAACTTAAATAATGTACATGTTAAATAAATCAATAAACACACATAATTGATTTATTATAACGATTCATATGGGGTCTCCCCCAATTTTAGGTCTTCCCTAATTACATAATTAATTAACTTTTTGTGACACCCCCTAATTTGAAATGCGGCAGCGGAATAGTAATTAGGGTGTTACGGTGAGGATCGAAGTCAATATGATAGAAAACGGCTCGAAAGAGACGTTTTAAAACATAATTTCATTTATAAAAATTTAAATACAAGAGGTCCTTATCAGAGTATTATAATAAAAATCTTGATGTTTTGAACTAAATCAAACATCTTTTATTTTACACCATTATTGAAATAAAGTAGATAAGTTTGAAGTTTTTGCCGCCCGTTCCATGCTTGCTTCCTCTGCTAAATACCTGAGATACATGCTTAAAAGTCAACAAAAATGTTGAGTGATATCATAGAGTTTGAATTTAATAATCATTTTAATACACAAGTAAGATTGTATTAGAAAATACAATCAGTTTGAAAACATTGATATTGCACTTCATATATTGCTCTAAGTCTCATGACACGCAAACGTTAACAAATACCGTAAAAACGGAGGTGTTTATCAAATCAATGATAATTTTGCCCTCGTGTAATAGGTGATTTGCCAATTCCTATTTTTACTCAAATATAATTATCACGACTAATACGACTAACCACATGCATAATGGCATTCCGTCAAGTATTAATGGGACAGGCTGTCAAACCTTAAATAGATCTATTCATTATATCCGCGTTCATATACAGTGATTAATGGCTCATGATTAAGGGTCTTTTGGCAATAGCTAACTTAGGTATATATCAAGTCAGGAAACATACAGAAAAATACTTGCGATCTGTTTATAATATGTATCCCCCTCACGGAGTTTTGAAAATAAGAATGTGAGGCTATGACTCACCTTAGATTGATACTGAAATGAAGAAAATAAAGTCGGACGAATTTATGATAACGGCTTCGAAACACAACCTGATAAATAAATTTATCTGAGAACTTGACCAAATACTATTTGGTAAATACGAAGGAATAACGAATATTAAATATTCGTTATGACGAATAAGTGATGTGCAGTGTAATTCTTGTGATATGCATGATATGACAAAATATGATTTTTAAATTATCCATCGAAGTTTTTACCTTTTTATTCGTAAGTAAAATATTAACTTTTGAAATATCGTTATATATATTATTAACGTTACGTTAAATAATATATATATATATATATATATATATATATATATATATATATATATATAAATAAAAATAAAGTTTAAATATAATACGAAATAAATTTACGAAAATAGAAAATAAATAAGAATGATAAATAAATTTATGTTTAGTCTTTGTGTCATTTTCCAATTTTACCATTTTTACTCTAACGATATTTGCGTTACACCGTTAGTCCTTTTTATAATAAATTCAACTATAGTCTTCTACTTTGTCCAATAATCAATACTAACCTTAGAATATTATCTTTATCACTTTTTACCCTTATGTTTCTGTCTTTACAAGTTTAGTCCTTTCTTTTCAATATTTACACTTTTAATCCTTCTAGGTGTCGTCGCGTTACATTTTTAGTCCAAAATTCCAAAAATAATTATAAAAATTTTCTAAAATTTTCTGAGGCTTATTAAGTTAATAATAAGCTTATTGTAACTGCTTATTTGTTGAAAAGCTTATTTTTCTAGCTTATGGGCCCTTAACGAGACATATCAAGGCCCGTTAAGAGTTTTGGAGACGAGGGCATGGAAAATGTTTTAGGCTTGGCTTTGGGCTATTATTATGATTCTAAAAACATTTCATATGGGCCCAGTGGGCTTACGGTTCATTAATTCTTATTGGGCTTGGATTGAGCCCACTCGACAAACATAAGGTTTTTATATAAATTTTGAAGTTAAAAAACTTGTTTGTGTCGATTTCAAATGGATCGATTATGGTGTCAAAACGTGATTATTTTCACAAGTCGTATAAATGAAAGTGTTAGTTTTCTAGGTGGTCTATGGAGTCGTGAAATAATATAGTACCTTTGTTAAGTGAAATTTTGAGTTATACGTGTAGTTTGTGGCATGTTTGAAATCGTTTATATATTTTGAAAACTTAGAAATTTTACTAAGTATTTTTACTAAATTGCATACGATGGATATGGTTTAAAACAGGTGCATGAAATGCTCGTAACGTTAAAACTAAAGTGAACTTGGTGTGCTACGTGACTCCTAGGCCTTCCAAGATAGAGGCTAGTCACGATTTGTGTACTAAGAGTTAATATATACGTGTAATATAAGTGCAAAATGATATATGATCGAAATAAAATATATATGGTGCATGATATAAATTTAACGTGTGACTTGGAATGGAATGAGTATAAATGACTTACAAACACCTTAGAGGTGATAGAGAGTCGAGTGTGATAGTATGGAACACAAGGAAATCACGTTTCAAAATATAACCCAAACGTTATATATATAAATCAAACCCGATATCCTTTTCTTTCTTCCAAACAATAATACAATCGACTTTGGTCTTGTAAGAGTAGTTTGAAGGACGATTTTAACTATGTGAAAGAGTATGAGAAGGGTAAATGAACGGTGCATGCATGTACGTTATATATTACGTGAATATATAACACGTAAGTGAGAAACTTTCAAAGAAAACTTCACGTACTATTTGCATGTCAGGGAAACTAGCCCCTAGGTGAATTTTATATTGATTTACAAGTGAATGTGAGAGCATGATTTATGGGAAATGTTGTAGTGATTCATATGTATGTCGACTAAGTATATATTTGTATATACGATTTACTAAATCGCATGCTACTTGTTTATACTTGATCATCTTCGACATTTGAACACAAAATCAACTCAGAAATATTATTAGGAGCAATTAGAAACAAACGGGAATTAAAACGGTTAAGTTTTGAATAAGTTGTAAATCGATTTGGTTGTGTAGGAGTCGATCACTTTGCCTCTTAAAACCGTATCAAACGTCGTCCAATGAACTTGGAATTTGACACACTATTATTTGGCTAGGTGATGAACGAGATGGTGCAAAAATATTGGAGTGTTGTGTGTAGAAAACGAGATTAAACGAGGCGTTTTGTGGAGGGTTTGAACTAGTCGATCGGATGAAAATTTAAAGAATTTGGATTTTGGGCTTTGTTTGTTGGGCTTATGAATAGTGACCGGGGGTTGGGCTAGAGTAATTAAGGGTCTGATTGGTTAATTGGTGTAATTAGGAGTTTTAATTATATTTAAGAAATATAATTAGGATTAGGATTTATGTTTAGGATTAAATGAAAAGTTTGGGTTTCGTGTAACGTGTCAAGGATTAATTCCGTCATTTCGTGAATTATATTATTTTGTGAAAATCGTCAAAATAATATAATAAGAAAAATTTCAAATTTTTCCGAGAAAATGGGAATTAGTAACGATAACGAAGGATTATTTATTTATTAACGATTTAATTACAAGAAAATTTTACAGGGTTCTACAGTACCCACTTGTCATTCTGAATTTCGTCCCAAAATTCGATTTTTAAGAAATCTAACAAGTGCGTTCTATGAAAATAAATGTGGATATTTCTCACGGAATCTATCTTCTCTTTCCCATGTATAAGTTGGTCCTCGATTTGAGTCCCATCTAACCTTTACAATGGGGATACGATCCTGTTTGAGTTGTTTTATCTCTCTATCCATTATTTCCACAGGCTCTTCTGTGAACACTAGTTTGTCGTCCAATCTAATCTCTTTTAGTGGAATGACGAGAGTTTCGTCAGACAAACATTTCTTGAGTTGTGATACGTGAAACGTAGGATGTACCCTACTGAGTTCTTCCGGAAGTTCTAACTTATAAGCAACTGAACCAATTCTCTCCAGAATTTTGAAAGGTCCAATGTACCTCGGATTTAACTTTCCACGTCTTCCAAAATGAATCATTCCCTTCCAGGGAGAAACCTTCAACATGACTTTGTCTCCTACTTGAAATTCCATAGGCTTTCTCCTGACATCAGCATAACTCTTCTGTCTGTCACGAGCAGCTTGCAAGCGTTGCTTGATTTGGAATATCTTCTCTGTAGTGTCATGTATTAGCTCTGGTCCGGTGAGTTGCATATCACCAACTTCTGTCCAATAGACTGGTGATCTGCACTTCCTTCCGTACATTGCCTCAAAAGGTGCAACCTTTATGCTGGCATGGTAGCTGTTATTGTATGAGAATTCAACTAATGGTAAGTGTCTATCCCAACCTTTTCCGAAATCAATCACACATGCTCGGAGCATATCTTCCAAGGTTTGGATTGTTCTTTCACTTTGTCCATCGGTTTGCGGATGATAAGCAGTGCTCATATCTAACCGAGTACCAAGAGATTTTTGTAAAGATTCCCAAAATCTTGAGGTGAATCGGCTATCTCTATCAGAAATAATAGATATTGGAACCCCATGTCTAATCACAATTTCCTTAAAATACAACTGAGCGAGTGTTTCCATCTCGTCAGTTTCCTTGATTGGTAGAAAATGTGCAGACTTGGTTAATCGATCGATGATAACCCAGATTGTATCTAATCCAGTCGAAGTCTTTGGTAATTTGGTAATAAAATCCATGGTGATTCGTTCCCATTTCCAGACCGGAATTTCTGGTTGCACAAGTAATCCTGATGGTTTCTGAGTCTCTGCTTTTACTCTAGAACATGTTAAACATTTACCAACATACTCTGCGATATCAACTTTCATATTTGGCCACCAATAATTCTTCTTAATGTCTTGGTACATCTTATTTGAACCGGGATGAATAGAATATTTGGATTTATGAGATTCATGCATGATAAGGTCTCGAATACCTCCAAAGAGAGGAATCCAATATCTTTCCTTAAAACATAACATTCCATCATTTCTTCTCACAAACTCTTTTTCATTATTTGGCATTCTGTCAACCTGATCTTCCAGGTTTGACCTTCTGTCAATTTTCTCATATTGCCGGTTTTCTTCTTGTAGAGCTTCTGTTTGAGCTTTGATGATTTGAGCTGGAAGTGGCGAATAAATTGTCATTCCTAGAGATCGAACTCCAAGAGGTTTAATTCTATCTTTTCTACTCAACGCATCGGCTACTACATTCGCTTTACCAGGGTGGTAACGAATTTCACAGTCGTAGTCATTGAGTAATTCTAACCATCTTCGTTGTCTCATGTTCAGCTCCTTCTGATCTAGTATATGCTGTAGACTCTTGTGATCGATGAAAACCGTACACTTTGTACCATATAGGTAATGTCTCCATATCTTAAGAGCAAAAACTACTGCTCCTAATTCTAGATCATGAGTGGTGTAATTTTCTTCATTCTTCTTTAGTTGTCGTGAAGCATAGGCTATAACTTTGTCTCTTTGCATTAGTACCGCACCTAAACCATGATGAGATGCGTCACAATACACTACAAAGTCCTCATTGCCTTTCGGTAATGCTAATATTGGTGCTTCACAAAGCTTCTGTTTTAGCAGTTGAAATGCTGACTCTTGCTTCTCTTCCCAGTTATACTTCTTGTTCTTCTGGGTTAGTTCCGTCAAAGGTTTTGCAATCTTTGAGAAACCTTCTATAAATCTCCGGTAATAACCAACGAGACCTAAGAATTGACGAATTGCGGTTGGGGTGGTTGGTGACGTCCAACCTTTAACTGCTTCTATCTTCGCGGGATCTACATGGATACCTTGATTGTTGATGATATGGCCTAAAAATTGAATGGTAGAAATCCAGAAATCACATTTGGAAAACTTGGCGTACAACTTTTCTTTCTTAAGCAACTCCAAAATAGTCCTTAAGTGTTCGGCATGCTCTTCTTTATTGCGCAAATAGATTAAAATATCATCAATGAACACAATAACGAATTTATCCAAGTATGGCTTGCATACTCGGTTCATTAAATCCATGAATACAGCTGGTGCATTGGTAAGACCAAATGGCATCACTTGAAATTCATAATGTCCGTATCGTGTTCGAAAAGCTGTCTTGGGAATGTCCTCTTCCCTAACTCTTAATTGATGATATCCTGATCTTAGATCGATTTTTGAGTAAACACTTGATCCTGGTAATTGGTCAAATAGATCGTCGATCCTTGGCAATGGATATCGATTCTTCACCGTGAGTTTGTTCAACTCCCTGTAATCGATACACATTCGGAACGTTCCATCTTTCTTTTTGACGAATAGGATTGGTGCTCCCCAAGGGGATGATCTTGGTTGAATGAATCCTTTATCTGATAGTTTTTTTAATTGTTCAGATAATTCTTTCATTTCGGAGGGTGCTAATTGATATGGTGCTTTTGCAACTGGTGCTGCTCCAGGCACTAAATCGATGCGGAATTCTACTTGACGGGTTGGTGGGATTCCAGGTAATCTTCGGGAAATACATCAGAAAATTCTTTTACAACTGGCACTTCATCAAGTTATTTCTTCTTTTCTTTTGTTTCTCCTCCCGTTACTTGAATTTGAAATACATGGCATCCTTTGCTTATGTATTTTATCGTCTTGACGTACGAAATGATATTGAATGAAGTTTTAGGTTTATCACCTTGGATGGTTAAGGTTTCACCGTCGAATGGAATTTGGATGACTTTCTCGTCACAAATTATTCTGGCACGGTGTGTAGATAACAATTCCATACCAATGATGACATCAAAACTTCCTAATTGGATGGGCATAAGATTGATAGGGAAAGATTTATTTAGAAGAGTTAAGGTGCAGTTTTCGATTAGGGTATTGATACTTAGAATATTTCCATCTGCTAATTCTATTTCATAGATAGTATCTAATTCTATATGAGTAATATTTAGAATTGCGGCAAATGAAGTAGACACAAAACTTTTATCTGCTCCTGAATCAAATAATATCTTAGCATCTTGTTGATTTAATAGGAACGTACCCGTAACAACATCAGAATTCTGCGTTGTGTTTCCGTCACCAAGTACATATGCTCTTCCTCGGGCAACATTATTGGCATTTTTCGGACATTGAGTTCTGTAATGTCCAACCTCACCACAACCATGGCACTTTACTGCTATCGGTTGTGTGTTGGCTCCAGTTGCTCGACAGTCCCTTGTCATGTGACCAATTCTTCTACAGTTGCCACAAGCAGTCTTACATGCTCCAGTATGATGCATGTTGCACTTGTTACATGGGGGTAGAGTTCCAACATAACCTTTACTTTCTGCAGGCACTGCTGCATAAGCTCTGGTAGCTTCTTGTCGACGATTTTGTTGCTGATGATGATTACTACGGTTCTGCTGTTGATCTCTGTTGCGGTTGCTGCTTTAATTGTTGTTGTTGTAGCTCCGATTACCACTGTAGTTGTTGTAGCTGCGGTTGTTGCTATTGTTGTTCCCACGGTTGTCAGCACTTCTCTTATGCTCATTGATCGCGGAGGTAGAACCTCTTTTGATCACCCGGGTTAACAATCTCTGTGCAAGTCCCATAGCTTCTTCTACTGTCTTTGGATTCGATGCGGTAACATCCCCTTCAATAGATGGTGGCAGTCCTTCCACATATTTCTACAATGCTTGTTCAACATCGGGTACTATTGTTGGGCACAGCACCGACAACTCCAGAAACTTTCTGTCGTATGTCTTCAGGTCATTGTACCTTACTACTAGCTGATGAAATTCATCCTCTAGTTTTTTGATCTCCGTCCTTGGACAATACTTCTTTAGCATTTTATTCTTCAATTCATTCCAGGAAAGTTTGAAAGCTTCATCCGGACCCATAGCATTCGCAGTAGTGTTCCACCACGATAGTGCTTCTCCTTGAAGAGTTCCTGTAGCAAAGGTAACTTTGCTATTCTCAGAACAACCACTCCTCTTGAAGACTGTCTCAGTATGCTCAAACCAATGGGCCATTTCAGTCACTCCTTCAATTCCTTTGAAGTTTGTTGGCTTGCAAGTCATGAAATCCTTGTAAGTACAATTACGAGGAGTAGATGTATTAGCTTCACGATTTGCTCCATTGATGTTATTCAAAAGATCCGCTTCATGAGCTGCAGATATTCCCTCAGCAATCATTCTTTGAACCTCAGTGGGGGTCATGATCACTTCCGGGTTGGAATTTTCGCTACTTGCATGCTCCATTTTTCTATTAATAATACAAAAATATAGCATTTAGAATTTTAAACAAAAATTTTGTTTAAAGGATTTTGTGAAGTAAGGAAATGAATATTTATGAGTTTTAACAATAATTGGGCACCATGTGTAGTTTTTATTTTGATACAACATTCATAATTATTCCGATATGTTAGATGCATTTATAATACACATGAACAACCATAAGCATAAATTAACATTTGTATATAGTAATATCACAACCAACAGCATAACATTAATAACTTGATCAGTTGAGTTTTCATAACAAAACGATACAAGATTCTTTATTAATTGCCACATGCCGCAGGCTTAGATGCCTTATTACTAATACAAATACTAACTGCCTCTAATGATTAGGTATGTCCACATGTCCTCCCATCTCTAAGATCTGAGTTCGGAGCTCCTGCATCTCGGCATGATGTTGAATCTGCATATCTCCTACAAGGTTTTCTAATGTATCAGCTCTTCGGTGTGCAATCTGGGCTTCCCAAGTACGGTTCTGTCCCTCTCTTCGCAATGATATCGCGAAAGAACGTGTCTCAGAGATATCCGAATGTATCTGAGCTAACCCCTGTTGCAACTCTATCCTATTGGCTATAAGGTTATGTAAGGTGTTGTGGATAGTATCCGAATGATCGAAGGATGAATAATCAATCATCTGAAGAAGTGAGTCTATTTGATCTTCGTGATGCTCCAAACGCGTCACTACTACAGAAGGTGAAAGAGTAGAGGTAATTTCCATCCTAGCACTCTCGCCAGTTTCATTGATATGAGCTGGGGGAGTAAAACCAGGAGGATAGGGTAATGATAGTGAAAGTGGAGAAGTAGAATTGGAAATACTAAGTCGGCTGGATGTAGGTATATCTTCCTCAGGGATTTGTTCTCTAGGGTGAAAAGTATATGGATAAGTTTGGCTAAAAAGATTGAATAGGTGATCGGGTGCATATGAATCGAATTCATGACGTGGTAATGGTGTATGTGTCGGTAAAACAAAAGCATCGGGATTTTCAGGCGTTGTAACAATTTCGTCTTGCTCGAAGGGTTCTGTTTCTTGGGAAACAGCGTCAGGTACAAAGGTAGAACGATAAATAGGCGAAGTAACGGACGCGACGGAAATATCAGAGTCGGAGTCTGACATATTCATATTGAAATAATACTGTAATAATTCATAAATAGTGCAGAATCAGAATTTATTATAATCAAAGAATACAAAATTCTAACATATCAAGATCAAAGTATCATAGCTTAATGATTAACTTACTGAGTACGGTAGCAAGCAGGCACGGCAGGCAAAAATTAATATGATGTAAATTTAATTTATTTGAAAGTGTGGTTATAGTTCAATGTTTGAAAACATTTGGTTCTCTATAACTATGGCTCTGATACCAATCTGTAACACCCCCTAATTTGAAATGTGGCAGCGGAATAGTAATTAGGGTGTTACGGTGAAGATCGAAGTCATAATGATAGAAAACGGCTCGAAAGAGACGTTTTAAAACATAATTTCATTTATAAAAATTCAAATACAAGAGGTCCTTATCAGAGTATTATAATAAAAATCTTAATGTTTTGAACTAAATCAAACATCTTTTATTTTACACCATTATTGAAATAAAGTAGATAAGTTTGAAGTTTTTGCCGCCCGTTCCATGCTTGCTTCCTCTGCTAAATACCTGAGATACATGCTTAAAAGTCAACAAAAATGTTGAGTGATATCATAGAGTTTGAATTTAATAATCATTTTGATACACAAGTAAGATTGTATTGGAAAATACAATCAGTTTGAAAATATTGATATTGCACTTCATATATTGCTCTAAGTCACATGACACGCAAACGTTAACAAATACCGTAAAAACGGAGGTGTTTATCAAATCAATGATAATTTTACCCTCGTGTAATAGGTGATTTGCCAATTCCTATTTTTACTCAAATATAATTATCACGACTAATACGACTAACCACATGCATAATGGCATTCCGTCAAGTATTAATGGGACAGGCTGTCAAACCTTAAATAGATCTATTCATTATATTCGCTTTCACATACAGTGATTAATGGCTCATGATTAAGGGTCTTTTGGCAATAGCTAACTTAGACATATATCAAGTCAGGAAGCATACAGAAAAATACTTGCGATCTGTTTATAACATTTATCCCCCTCACGGAGTTTTGAAAATAAGTAAATGTGAGGCTATGACTCACCTTAGATTGATACTGAAATGAAGAAAATAAAGTCGGACGAATTTATGATAACGGCTTTGAAACACAACCTGATAAATAAATTTATCTGAGAACTTGACCAAATACTATTTGGTAAATACGAAGGAATAACGAATATTAAATATTCGTTATGACGAATAAGTGATGTGCAGTGTAATTCTTGTGATATGCATGATATGACAAAATATGATTTTTAAATTATCCATCGAAGTTTTTACCTTTTTATTCGTAAGTAAAATATTAACTTTTGAGATATCGTTATATATATTATTAACGTTACGTTAAATAATATATATATAAATAAAAATAAAGTTTAAATGTAATACGAACTAAATTTACGAAAATAGAAAATAAATAAGAATGATAAATAAGTTTATGTTTAGTCTTTGTCTCCTTTTCCAATTTTACCATTTTTACTCTAACGATATTTGCGTTACACCGTTAGTCCTTTTTATAATAAATTCAACTATAGTCTTCTACTTTGTCCAATAATCAATACTAACCTTAGAATATTAATCTTTCTCACTTTTTACCCTTATGTTTCTGTCTTTACAAGTTTAGTCCTTTCTTTTCAATATTTACACTTTTAGTCCTTCTAGGTGTCGTCGCGTTACATTTTTAGTCCAAAATTCCAAAAATAATTATAAAAATTTTCTAAAATTTTCCGAGGCTTATTAAGTTAATAATAAGCTTATTTTAACTGCTTATTTGTTGAAATGCTTATTTTTCTAGCTTATGGGCCCTTAACGAGACATATCAAGGCCCGTTAAGAGTTTTGGAGGCGAGGGCATGGAAAATGTTTTGGGCTTGGCTTTGGGCTATTATTATGATTCTAAAAACATTTCATATGGGCCCAGTGGGCATACGGTTCATTAATGCTTATTGGGCTTGGATTGAGCCCACTCGACAAACATAAGGTTTTTATATAAATTTTGAAGTTGAAAAACTTGTTTGTGTCGATTTCAAATGGATCGATTATGGTGTCAAAACGTGATTATTTTCATAAGTCGTATAAATGAAAGTGTTAGTTTTCTAGGTGGTCTATGGAGTCGTGAAATAATATAGTACCTTTGTTAAGTGAAATTTTGAGTTATACGTGTAGTTTGTGGCATGTTTGAAATCGTTTATATATTTTGAAAACTTAGAAATTTTACTAAGCATTTTTACTAAATTGCATACGATGGATATGGTTTAAAATAGGTGCATGAAATGCTCTTAACGTTAAAACTAAAGTGAACTTGGTGTGATACGTGACTCCTAGGCCTTCCAAGATAGAGGCTAGTCACGATTTGTGTACTAAGAGTTAATATATACGTGTAATATAAGTGCAAAATGATATACAATCGAAATAAAATATATATGGTGCATGATATAAATTTAACGTGTGACTTGGAATGGAATGAGTATAAATGACTTACAAACACCTTAGAGGTGATAGAGAGTCGAGTGTGATAGTATGGAACACAAGGAAATCACGTTTCAAAATATAACCCAAACGTTATATATATAAATCAAACCCGATATCCTTTTCTTGCTTCCAAACAATAATACAATCGACTTTGGTCTTGTAAGAGTAGTTTGAAGGACGATTTTAACTATGTGAAAGAGTATGAGAAGGGTAAATGAACGGTGCATGCATGTACGTTATATATTACTTGAATATATAACACGTAAGTGAGAAACTTTCAAAGAAAACTTCACGTACTATTTGCATGTCAGGGAAACTAGCTCCTAGGTGAATTTTATATTGATTTACAAGTGAATGTGAGAGCATGATTTATGGGAAATGTTGTGGTGATTCATATGTATGTCGACCAAGTATATATTTGTATATACGATTTACTAAATCGCATGCTACTTGTTTATACTTGATCATCTTCGACATTTGAACACAAAATCAACTCAGAAATATTATTAGGAGCAATTAGAAACAAACGGGAATTAAAACGGTTAAGTTTTGAATAAGTTGTAAATCGATTTGGTTGTGTAGGAGTCGATCACTTTGCCTCTTAAAACCGTATCAAACGTCGTCCAATGAACTTGGAATTTGACACACTATTATTTGGCTAGATGATGCAAAAATATTGGAGTGTCGTGTGTAGAAAACGAGATTAAACGAGGCGTTTTGGGGAGGGTTTGAACTAGTCGATCGGATGAAAATTTAAAGAATTTGGATTTTGGGCTTTGTTTGTTGGGCTTATGAATAGTGACTGAGGGTTGGGCTAGAGTAATTAAGGGTCCGATTGGTTAATTGGTGTAATTAAGAGTTTTAATTATATTTAAGAAATATAATTAGGATTAGGATTTATGTTTAGGATTAAATGAAAAGTTTGGGTTTCGTGTAACACGTCGAGGATTAATTCCGTCATTTCGTGAATTATATTATTTTGTGAAAATCGTCAAAATAATATAATAAGAAAAATTTTAAATTTTTTCGAGAAAATGGGAATTAGTAACGATAACGAAGGATTATTTATTTATTAACGATTTAATTACAAGAAATTTTTACAGGGTTCTACACTTTTAGTAATTAAAACGTCTCTAACAAATTTATTACTAAAACCCTAATTACTTAATACTAATCGCATAATAATAATAGCATGTAATCTAAAACACGTAAAAATTACTACAAATCATATCAAATACAATATAAACCGTGACAAAACATGCATGTTTTCGTCATGGATTCCAACATAGCACTTATTATAACAATAATCAAGTCACAAGGATCACATATCAATTAATTACATATAACTAATATCAATTAATAATCACATAAAAAATTACATACATTCTAGGGTTTCTATAAGTTTTACAAAATCAAAAAACCTAATTATAAAAAAAAATAGGTAATCGACCTATATATATATATATATATATATATATATATATATATATAATAAAATTTACCATCAACATCCCAAACTTTAGATACCTTCGTCTCACTTCTTCCGGTTCATCTCTCATTCAATTTAAACTTGTTAAAAAAATCAACCAAACACATTTCACGTACGCCAAATAAGTAGCAGGGGGTCGGAAGTCGGTATGACGACGCGTAGGTGGTGATGCCAAATAAAGTTTTGTATTGGACTTTGCGTGGGTGTGCGGCACCTTTTTCTCTCTGACCTATGCTACAAGCCTATAACAACAACAAAAGGTTTAAAAAAAAATCCAAGTGTTATACTTTGATTGGTCAATTAAAGAGAAAAAAGAAAATTTATAACAAAAACCACCAAGTAAAACATGAGCAATGCTAGAATCACATAAAGAGTTCACAAAAAAATATTCGCACGCTGACGTGTTAATAGGTGATTGGTTAAATCAGATTAAGGAGAGAGAAACTGCCACAAAATACATTAATCACCCGCTGACAAGTCAGTGTATAGATTTTTTTTCTTTTTTTAATTTTTAGATTATTTATGTGATTTTAGCATTACTCTTAAAACATAACATCTTATTTTGTAGATGTTTTTTTTAAACCTTTTGTGATTGTAGCATTATTATGTTTGTTTTATTCAAATGTATTCAAGACAAGATGATTGACACATGCCTTTAACGTCTAATGTTTTATACATATTTTTATTCTGATTCTAGAGAACATATTAACCAAAAAAAAAAATGCGATTGCGAGGAATATGGAAAGAGTAAACGTACCAAAACACAAGGAAAAAAGATAGTGTTTGGAGGAATATGAGATAGATTTGACCAAACTTTACACATAAAAGGTAGCTTTTTTTAAAGATTGTCAAAGTGGAAGATTGAATTAGATTCAATATCTTTATTGCAATTTAGATTTTAAATGATTCCCACCCCACAAAGGGAAAGGGGAACTGTTCACTAGTAGTATAAAGATGGCAAATCTACTTTATATAATTACATGTATCACACCAAAGGGTATAAATGCCATTTTATTATGTGCTCTTGATGTTTACTACATGTACCACACTAAAGGGTACAAATGTCATTTTGTTATGTGTTCTTATGTTTGCTAAAGCACTACATGTAATGTATCAGACCAAAGGGCATAAATGCCATTTCATCTTGTGCTCCTCACGTTTGCCAAAAGACAAGTGTAGTAGATTTCCCTGTCACACCTTTTTTTGTGCAACAAAACAAACAAAAAGGTTAAAATTTTATTGATTTTCTAAAGGATGTATTAGCGATAAATTGAGGATATCAACCTCAAGATATGTTTATCATGCAGCCACAATTTCACTTTTTCAAATATAATATTTCTGGGTATCCTTCATAATTAACTAGTAAAAAAATAGATAGTGACGTGTATCCATTGCTAGAAGACACATATTATGCCTCTTAGAATAAGTAGCAACGAAGTACATATATTTGTTAGTTTTGTTAATGTATATTAACAAAGTATAACCGGATTCGAACATGAGACTTCGGAATTGTATACATTACGTATGAGTTTCAATGTTTTAATAATTAATATATTAAATTATGATTAATTATTAAATTCACAATAGAAGGCCAAACTTCTTCTTTTCTCCTCTCTTATTCATAGGTCTTCGAGTGAAGCCCCAAGAAAAGGGATTTGCAAGTAACCTTGATCATACAAAGTGTTTGGTAAATTTATGGAGATTCAAGAACCTAGCTTTTCTCATTGAAACGTTAGTAATACGTGTGTACGAAAACGAAGAACAAAAATACTTTTGTTTGTGTTTTTCCCCATTCGACTTGGTGTAGCTCGAATATTATTAAACCCTAATTTAGGGTTTAATTGATTCTTGATTGTTTGATTTCTTATTTCGCTAAAAATCATTAAGGTACGCATATTCTTTTAATTCGGTTAATAATTACATGTATTATGATTCTTACTTTCGTTGCATGTTTTGATGATGTTTACATGTTTTATGTAATTGTTATGATATATAAATTCCAACGGATGCATCATGAGCCGTTAATACTGTGTAATTAATTACTGAACCACATAAAACTGGATCTTTTATGATTGTTACATGTTTATGGTTTTTTAGGGTTTAAAAATTAGTAAACCCTAATTTTGTGTGTGTGTGTGTGTGTGTGTATATATATATATATATATATATATATATATATATATATATATAGAGAGAGAGAGAGAGAGAGAGAGAGGTCGATTACCTATTTTTTTTTTTTTTTTTTTTTTTTTTTTTTTTTTTTTTATAATTAGGTTTATTGATTTTGTAAAACTTATAGAAACCCTAGAATTAGGGCTGGCATAACAGGTTACACGAACCTGTTAAGACACGAACCTGTTAAGGTCAAACACGAACACGACCTGTTAGCTTATCGTGTCATTTTTCTCAAACACGAACACGACACGAAAATAAACAGGTTAACCTGTTAAGACCTGTTAAGAACCTGTTAACATGCATATTACGATTTTAGGGTTCTTTTTTTCTTTTCTTTTCTTTATTATTATTATTATTATTATTATTTTTCAAAAAACAAATTAAATTGATATTGAATTATTGCTATGGAATTATGGATCTTGAACAGGTCTTAACATCAAGAACAACAACATATCGAACAAAAGAAAAAGAAAAAAAAAAATCCAATAACATCAAATCCATTATTCCAAGCCAAACCCATCAGTCCATACTCGCTTTGTTGGAACAAAGTTCACAAAAAAAATCAACACTTTGTTCGAACCACATAAGTTCACAAAAAAAAATCCTCGCTAACAATAATCAAGAATCATCAAGAAAAAAAGATAATAAGAAACGGAATATCAAAACCTACCTTGTAATAAAAAAAACACAGAACAATCATAACCTAACTTAGAGTTTTCGTTAAGGGTCGCATAGTAACGACTTAAAATCAATCAGTTAAAGATAATAAGATCTTGAACCAAGAAAAAAATAATACTAATAATAAGAATGAAATATCAAAAACCTACCTGTGACCTTGTAATAAAGATCTTGAAGCCGAGAAAACATCAACAAGATTCAAAAATAATACTAATAATCAGTTAAACATCAACCAGGAGGCCATCGATTACAAATATTCACAAAGTCATTTAAGTTGATGTGTTCGAAAAAAAAAAAAAAAAAAAAAAAAAAACCCCATCGATTACAAATTTACAATAAATTTTCTTGAAGCCTTTGAACCGGATCTTGAAGCCTTTGTCTTGATTTACTTGCGTTTGTGTTTGAGTGATTCGGTTATGAATTTGTGCTTGATTTACTTGCGTTTGTCTTGAAGCCTTTGAACCGGATCTTGAATCTTGGAGTTATGATGATGGATTGATGGTGGGTGATGACTTGAGGTTTGGAGTTATGATGATGGAATGATATTCTTGTGTTGTGGGTGATGAATTTGGTGACTTGAGGTTTGGAGTTATGATGATGGAATGAGAGATAAGCTGCTAAAAAAAAAAGAGAGAGAATGAGTCAATGAGATAAGATGGGCTGATGGGGGCGGACAAATATTTTAGGGTTAAGATTTTAGAACTTATATATACAATATCATAACAGGTCACTAACGGGTCTTAACAGGTCTGACCTGTTAAGACACGAAAATTAACAGGTCTTAACAGGTCTGACCTGTTAAGACACGAAACCTGTTAAGGTCAAACACGAAACCTGTTAAGAACAGGTCGTGTCGTGTCGTGTTAACAGGTTTCGTGTCAAAATTGCCAGCCTTACCTAGAATGCATGTAATTTTTTATGTGATTATTAATTGATATTAGTTATATGTCATTAATTGATATGCGATCCTTGTGACTTGATTATTGTTATAATAAGTGCTATGTTGGAATCCATGACGAAAACATGCATGTTTTGTCATGGTTTATATTGTATTTGATATGATTTGTAGTAATTGTTACGTGTTTTAGATTACATGCTATTATTATTATGCGATTAGTATTAATTAATTAGGGTTTTAGTAGTAAAATTGTTAGACACGTTTTAATTACTAAAAGTTAATTAATTATGTAATTAGGGAAGACCTAAAATTGGGGGAGACCCCATATGAATCGTTATAATAAATCAATTATGTGTGTTTATTGATTTATTTAACATGTACATTATTTAAGTTGTTTATTTTTTATTATTAATTGCGTATTTGTTTATATATGTTTATTACATGATAGTAAGCAAAAGGGTAATTTTTTAGAATAAAATTATAAAATGGACTTAATAATGGTGAAATATTATTTTAAGCAATAAAATCTTAAACTTTTAATTGATTGATGCGACTGCACAAATGGTCGAACGGCGGACTTAATTTGACAAACTATAAGGTTGGTTTCGCATTAAATTGCGGCCTCAAATAGACTCCACTCTGTCTCTCCGCTTGCTTGTGAGTCAAATTAAACTTACCAAGTGCAACCATTATATGTACGAAGCATCTTAGGGCAAAGTTGTATGTTTCTCAATGCCTCAATTAAAACTTTATTGATTTGTGTTTTGTTAAGAAACTAATGAGTAAAAGTTTTTTAACATAAAACATATGATACAAAGATGAATGCATGACATCTTTGTACATATTTTTTTGATTACACACATCAAATCTAATACCCTTTAATTTAAGTTATATGTCATTCAATGAAAGGAAACACCTGTAGTATACTAATAATCAAAACATGGATAGTTTGTGTTATATGGATCGAATATAAGAAGAATTCTAGAGAGAGATTAGTGAGAGAAAGTGTTGGGAGCCTTGAGAGAAAACTAGTGAAATATTATATTGATGAAGTGAAAGGTCCAACCCTTCCCATGGGTGGGAAGGGCTTTATATAGTACAAGCAATACGCCCCTAAAACAGGCTGTGGAGCGGGCTGACAGTGGGTAAACACCCGACCCGACTCCACGATGTTAAAATATCTAAACTATAACTAAACCTAAACAATTAAGACTACGAGCTAACTAGTGCTAAATGATACTCGGGGTGACTGAGTCTTTCAGATGAATATTTATATTCCTAACAATCTCCCCCTAAGGGAGGTCACCCCGGAATATACACATTGAATACTAGCATTCTATTCTTCAAATTAACTTCGTAGCTCGTAGGATTTGATTCTTCATAGCCATAAGTCTTTATGCTTTAAGCAGTGAGCTTTTGATGACTGTTCATTGGTCTTGGATGATCTTTGAGAATTCATTGAGGTCATCATCCAACTTTCATCTTCCAGTCATCTCTAGCATCATCGTCTCCATGTGAAGTTGTGATTGTTGAACCGACGTGCTCACACTTGACTTGAATCATGTTTTCAGCATCAGAGTAGCAGAAGCTTTGGTTGAAGGCCTTTGAGTTCTCATGATTTCTTTGACAAGGATGATTAAGTGTGAGCACGGTGTGATGGATCAGCATCTCTTCAGCAATCAGCATCAACCGCCAGATATTCCTGCAAGTAATCAGTTAACAAAAAATCATCCGGCACTTATATGTTTGGATATAGAGATTGTAATCAGCATAGTGTGAAAACTTTCTCTAATTCTTTCCAAGGCCGTTCCTGAATCAGATACCTCCAAGAGGGCTTACAAGATCTACCTAAGTAGATCAACGATTAGGTGAGTCGTTGGAGATCACTCCACGACTGTATGTAACACCCCCAAATTTAAGTTTGTCGCAGCGGAAAAGTAATTTGGGTGTTACGGGGAGGATCGAAGTTTTAATCTCATAAAACGGTTTAAAAGAAACGTTTTGAAAGTTATTTGTCATTCAAATAATGTTTTTGATAAAATATGAACCATTTGATTTAAAATCTTATGAAAAAGATATAAAGACTTGAAAGAATGACATATTTGATTTTTACACCATTTTAATTTATCAGAGTAATAAATGCCCACTCCGTGTCTTATCTTGCTCCGTTAGATTACCTGAGATACACATGCTTAAAAGTGTCAACACGAAGGGTGGTGAGTTCATAGAGTTTTATGGAAAACCATTTATTTTGATAGATTTCCGGAATATTTGGTATTGATAAAATACAAACAGTAATGAAATAAATATTGAGTATATTGACTAAAATCACAAATAAATCATATAAGTATTCAATCACATTCAAATAAGGAATCAATAATCCTAACATGAGCTGGAAACTCATGATGCTAATTTAATCAGATATACGATTCAAGTATGGTCAAATTCCTATACAACTGTATCTAAATATATGTTGAAAACATACATTTCCTTTATAGATATTGCCCCAAGCCTCATGACACACAAGCTTAACCAAAAGAGGTGTTTTATCAAATCAATGATAAATTTTGCCCTATAATAATAGGTGATTTGCCAATTCCTATTTGTCTACGAATATAGTGTATCACGACTAATACGACTAACCATTTGCAAATGGCATTTCGTCAAGTATTAGTGGGACAGGAGGTCAGTCCTTAACAGGTTTCGAATCTGTTCACTATATTCGCGCCCACTTAACAGTGATTAATGGCTCATGATTGAGGGACTTTATGGCGATAAGGTAACTTAGGCAATATCAAGGTAATAATGGGATCATTCAGAATAACATCATGTAATCAAGTATCATACCACAGTAATCAGTTTGGGAATATTATCGTTTGAGTATCAGTAATTCAGTTTAAGTATTTCGCCAGTAACACATGTATATCACATACCACAATAATCGAATTGGAAACATTATCATATGAGTATCAGTATTTCAGTCAAATAATTCATCAGTAATATATATATATATATATATATATATATATATATATATATATATATATATATATATATATATATATTACCACAATAATCAAATTGGAAGCATTATCATATGAGTATCAGTATTTCAATTAAGTATTTCGTCAAGTATTGTATATATCACATTTTAAATCACATACCATATTAAATAAATATCAATTAGGAAATTGATTTGAATCATGTATTTTATTCATATACTTATCAATTTATCAAAGTATATGTAAGCATGTATCTCCCCCAATGAGTTAAAAACAAGTATTGGAAATGGGGCTATGACTCACCTGGATTGATACGAAAATGATGAAAATAAAGTAGGATGAGATTTATGGGAATGATTATGGAAACGTCTTTGATTCGGAACCTGATAAATAAGTTTATCTGAGAATATAACCAAATACTATTTGGTAAATACGAACGAATAATGAATAAATATTATTCGTTATGATGAATAGATGACGTGCAGTGTAATTGTTATGCTATGCATGATATAATCAAATACTTTATTTAAATTATCCATCGGAGTTTTACCATTTTAAACGTAAGTAAAAATGTTAACTTTTGAAATATCGTTATATATATTATTAACGTAAAAATAAACAATATATAAATAAAACGTAGTAAAAATGCCTATGACGTGATGGTTGGCGTAAAATAGAAAATAAAATAAGAATGTCAAATAGATTATGTTTAGTCGTTGTCCTTTTCCAATTTTTACACTTTTTAAACAAATGGCGTTAGCGTTACACCGTTAGTCCTTTTCGTATCTAATTTACAATTATAGTCCACTACTTGTCCAAAATTACAATCTAAGCTTGGAACATCATATAATATCAATTTTTATCCTAAACTTTATGTTTTTACAGTTTTTGTCCAAGTTTTTAATGTTTGGCATTTTTAGTCCTTTTAGGTGTCGTCACGTTACATTTTTAGTCCAAAATTACAAAAATGATTATAAAAATTTTATAAAAATTTCCGTAGCTTATTAAGTCCATAATAAGCTTATTTCAACTGCTTATTTAATAAAAGTGCTTATTTTCCCGCTTATGGGCCTTAACGAGCCACTACAAAAGCCCATTTAAAAATTTAGAGGCGAGGGCATGAAAAATGTTTTGGGCCTGAACTTGAGCTACTTTTGTGATTCCAAAAATATTTCATATGGACCCAGTGGGCTTATGGATCATGATTTCTTGTTGGGCCTTGAATAAGCCCACTCGACATATTTAAGTTTTCTTAACTAAATTTGTATTTTGAAAACTTTGTGTTTGTCGATTCAATTTGGCTAAATTTATATGTCGAGACGTGAGTATTTTTACATGTTATCTAAATGAAAGGGATAGTTTTCTAGGTGGTCTATTAGGTCGAGTAATAATATGGTACTCTATTTACGTGATTTTTCAAGTTATACGTGAGTTTTGTAGCTTGTTTGAATCGGTTATATATTTGAAATCTTGAAAATATTACTAAGTATTCTTACTAAATTTCATACGATGGAGTATAGTTTAAAATAGGTGCGTGTAATGCATGTAACGTCTAAACTAACATGAACTTTGTGTGCTACGTGACTCTTAGGCCTTCCAAGATAGAGGCTAGCCACGTTCGTGTTCTAAGTGACAATATATACGTGAAATATATATGTAGAATGTCTATACGATCGAAACAAATATAAACCATATGCATGACTATTTTTAACGTGTGATTTGAATGGAAACGAGTAGGAAATAACTTACTACACCTTTGAGGTGGTAGAGAGTCGAGAATGAAAGTATGGAACACAAGAAAAATCTTGTTCAATGTATAACCCAAACGTTATACGTATATATCAAACCCGATATCCTTTTTCTTGCTTCCAAACAATATTGCAATCGACTTCAGGTCTTGTAGGAGTAGTTTTTAGGAGGAAATAAATATTTCAGAGAGTATGAAAATGGTGAGAAGCAAGTGCATGCATGTATGCTATATATGGTTTCAAAGCATAACACGTATAAGTGAAATATTTCTAAGAAAACCTCATGCACTATTCAATGTCAGCAAACTAGGCTCTAGTACGAAATATATATTGTTATAATAAGGTATGAGAGTGCATGAATTTAGGAATGTGTCTTGGTGAATCATGTACATATGTCGACATCCATTTCATTATATACACGATTTGTGAAATCCTGTGTAACTTGGATATAACTGATCATCATTAATATTTAAACGTGAAAACATGTTAGAAATATTATTAGGAACACGTAGGAACAAACGGGAATCAAAACGGTTAAGTTTTTAATATTATATGAATCGATTACTATGATTTTTCATCAATCACTTTGCCCTTTAAAAGCGTATCAAACGTCGTCCAATGAACTTGGGATTTGACACACTAATAGTTGGCTAGGTGGTGAACGAGATGGTGCAAAAATATATATGTGTCGTGTGTAAAAATTTGGAATACTCGAGGTGTTTTGGAGCTAGATTAGTCGACTTATATGAAATATTAAAAATGAAAATAGGTTTAATATTTTGGGCCGGTTGGGCTTAGGAAATCAAGGGCCCGCTTGGTTTTGTAAATTAATTTGTTAATTAGGATTAGTGAATTATTAATATTTTGTTAATTGTGTCGAGAACTTGTTTCGTCGTTTGGTGAATTTTGCAATATCGTAATCGTGACCATTTTAATATACTAAGAAAATTTTAAATTTCCTCGTAAAAATGGTGATTACAATAATGACAGAGATTAATATATAATTAATCGTTTATTAATTATAAAGATTTTTGCGAGGTTTTACACTGTAGACCATTGTGAAGCCGCCACAATCACTAAGCGTAATCCTCAGGAGATTATTGAAGTGACCTGCTTTCAGGGCTGTTAGATGTTGACCCTTGCAGGAATTTCCATTCAATCATTGATAATTACATTAGTAATTTCTCTCATGAACGTTCTGGTAGATTGCTAAGATCTACGTAGGACTCTTAAATGTGCAACTGATGTCCTTGATTATGAACCACCAGTGCAAAAGTATCAAGTGTTCCTATTGAGATCTTATGATGTATCTCGCGGCTCTAGACTCGATAAGTGCAATATTTCGTAGTCGGAGACTGGAGCGGTGTCTCCTGTTTCAATATCAACATGGCTCGTAATGAGTGGTCGATAGGTTATGCAGGGTTCCCCGTGAGAATGAAACAAGCTCTTTTAAGAGAACTTGAGTGGTTAGAAGGTTTAGTACAGTGCGTCACTGGGTCCATGACGACTTAGTCTTCAAAACTGGTGTCGCATTAGCAACAACCAGTAGCATATGAATTGAACCCAGTTTCTGCCCTAAGGTTGAATAAGTGGAGGGCTATTTCTTTTCACCCTTTCTCATTACTTTTATTTTTAATTCTTCAACCCATTTTTTTCTCCTTTCTCATATTACTCCTTTTATCATAATCATACCTAGGAATTTCTAATACTATCTATTTGGTATTGTCCTTGGGTAGATCCCTCCGGCTCTGGCGGATCATAGGACGATTTTCCTAACCTTAGTCACCGTATAACTTCATGACTATCCTATGTTGCCATCAACCAAATCATTGAAAATTCTCTCAAAGTGTTTATGATTGAAGAAACACATTTTACTAACACTTTGAGAGTTTTATACTTTTCGAATGCTCCCCCTTAACATGTGCTCAGATGTTTTAATTGTAAATTTGCACATGTCGGGTATAGTTGCACTTTTGAATTGATCCACCTTCAGTGAACATGAATAGGCATTCGAGACATGCTTACATCACTAGTTAGACTAGCTTGAAGTTATTACCCGGCCTGATCAAGTCTATAGAAGGTTTCTGATGCGTAGGGATTGCACCAGACTTTATCTCTCAAGGGATCTCGAGAAGCTTACAACCCCCACCAGGCAGTGTACCTGATCGTTGTAGTATAGTATAGTGACAAGTACCGGGGGATTGATCGTTCAGCTAGGAATAGTGTCGCTAGGATTAGAAAACCTAAATACTAGTTCTAAAGGTGAGAGATGATTTTTTTTGTATTTTTATATTTTTTAGAAAGCAAGTAAAAATCTCGGGTTTGAAGGATTTGGGCGGAATTAGTTGCTAGTCAACTAACCCAATACTAAAGATGCAATCAAAATAAAATACTAGAAATGAAAATAAACTAAATTATACTAAGGTTGTGAGCAATAAGTGGAGAAAATGTGTTTACTTAGATTTCACTACTCCCTAGACATCTTTTACATGTTAATTACTTGTTATAGTTGCATGGATGACGGATTGTATTCCTTAATACCATTCATGGGGTATCGCACATAACTCCCCAATTCTATGCGCTCTTATCTCCTCCTATACCATGCCCAGCACAACCATAGGGATTATAAACAGTGGCTCATGCATTAAATACAACCAATAAAGACCTTAGTGCAATCGGTTCATGTTTCCTAAGACGTTCAAGCATGTTACCATTTGGAGATCTGCCAGTTTTCTTAAGCCTAACATATAAATTCATTCATCCAAAACAAGTATAAACAAGTAATCAACACATAATTAACATCTAGGTTTCATTAGATCTAAGCAAACACAAGATAGATCTAGCCTAGCATGATGGAATTAAGACAAGAACAAGATATAGACAACCAACACATAGACATATTGATTGAATTAAAAGGATACTTATCTCAATTACACATGAAAGGTATCAAGGGCTTAGAACCCTTGAAAAACCTGTAAAATTCGCACCAAGTTCGTACTTAGGGTTTCTCCAAAACTTCTCTTTTTTTAATGTGAAAATTAGAAAACTATATATAGGAAAAGGGGTCTGACGGAGTCAAGACCAATCTTGTGACGCCGTCACCTCGCCGCCAAAACTCTTCTCGGACTGCCTTGATCTACTTCTGACGCCGTCATGTGTTAGCATTTCCAGGCCGTCATGATTTTTACTCTTGACGCCCTATTTCATGACGCCGTCCAATATGTACTGGGTCGTCATGGAATTTACTCTTGATGCCGTCAGGGTGTTACTCTTGACGCCGTCACCTACTGTTCCCAGCAAGGAAAATTAAGACTTTGGCGTTTTCTTCACTTTTATGCTCTAAAAACGTCCGAATTGCTTCTTTTTCCAGATTTCACTCCCAAAGTACCTAAAATCACAAAAGGAACGATTTAGGGCAATATTTGATCAAATAAATTCAATTCCGGGCTTAAATGACCCCCTAAAAGTGGTTCATTTTTCGCCTCATCATATACCCTTACACTTGAGATTTGCTTGTCCTCAAGCAAATGCGCTTTTATTCTACTCAAAAGACAAGTTAGGGGTCATTTAACACTAATATAAAAGTAATTACAACAAATAATCGTTCCACTAAAAACCAATAGACAAGCACGGAAGTCATACACTAGCACCTCACAAATAGTGTTTAGATACTCACATCTCTCGGGTGTAATAAAGTATAAATTACAATATGGAAACGGAAGATATCTCTCACTACCTGTCATAGCAAAATAGATTACCATAGGCTTGGGAAAGGATCAAACCTCCACCACATGGCGTAAGCACCTAGGATAAACTATCAAAGAGGTCTTTTAAAGGGTTGTAACGTTAGGTGTAGGGATATGAAATACACGGTTTTGTTGGATAAAGGAAGTTTTACTGGTGGCGAGTTAACAATCTTAGTTAATTACATGTATAATATGGCGTTGCTAAGCCAAGACTAGACTCGACTTAAGCTAATAAATAAAAAATAACAAAAACATAAAATAAACATAGAATGAAACGGGATGGTAGTCCGTATGTTTTTTCTCTTTTTCCTTTTTCTATTTTTTTTTTTTTTTATTTTTTTTTTTTTTGCATACACTCTTACCCTACCATCCAAAATAATACATCATAGGGAATGAATATTCCCCTTACACTTGAATCTTTTCATACTTTACATTAAACTAATCTAATGACTCGAATTAAGAAAATCAAAACACTTGGAGCACTTTTAAGATTAACGTACATATGGGGGTAATAATTGATGTTCTTCCCCATTACTCCATAAAATAAGTACTTTACCCATGAGTCCCATGAGTCCCAAAATAATATGTACAAGGATATGACTCGACTTAGCAACCATGTAATCAATTAGAAAGTTAACTTAGGGTTTAACAAATAACAATAATGCACTAAAAATGAGCGCATACACGGAAGACTAAGGCGATTTGGGTGTACATTTAAGTGGGGTGTAACAAATTCTTCCTTTAAGTAAAATGCTTAAAGTTAGAAACGAAAAGATAGGCTCGGAGGGGTGTACTAGGGGTTTCGTGTACTAAAAATGAGTACAACGCTAAGGTGTGGGAAAAAATTAGTTGACTTAACTAGCCAGGTAATATGACTTAAATGGTCAAGTAATTATGATACGGGTTTAACAAAGGGTGATCCTAATGCCTCTTATCATGTAGTAAATCCTACCACACGAATGTAGTCTCACTAGCGGTCCCGGGATGCATCACTAACGCAAGTTCTAGAATCTAAATGTTACCGGTACTCTCATAAACACTAATAATGAATGTTTTTCCTATCAAATCTAAAGGTGAACCTCACATATTTGGGTGGAAAATTTTTCTGAAAGTACGGTTATGTGCTAGTCATACAATCTCCTATCCATGAGACGCTTGCTATGGCTAAAGTTTCACTCCTAAATGTTGTAAAAAATTTTAAATTTGGCGCTAAAATTGCACTAACAAGTATTTCTCATAGTTTTATTACACATCTACCATTAAACAAAACAAACTCAAGCGAAAGTGCATATGTAAGGTATCATATTTTTACCCTCCCCTTACACTTAAGATGAACATTGTCCCCAATGTTCAAGTAAAGAATGTAAAAGTGAAAAAGTAAAGAGAATGAAATCAAATACTCCCCTGATTCGCTCGGTATGGATAATAAGGTGGCCAGATTAAATCTTCCTCCAAGAAAATGAACAATCAAAGCTTCCCTTCTAGAATGTAAATCATCTTCTTGTCATACATAACCTGTAAATCCTGAAAAAAATAGACAAAACAACCTCGCGTAAAATCGGCGGCATCCTATATAAGTTTCTAAATCCTAGAAAACAAGATAAAATATAATGCTTGTGGAATGAAATTTGCAGATCTCCTGGAGATTATAAAACTTAATAATTCACAAAAACCATAAGACTCCGTTAGAAAAACAAAACCGGTAAAATTTCCAGATTTTTACACGTGACGCCGTCAAGAGTTAACTCTTGACGCCGTCAGAAGTGACCTGCAGAAATTCTTATGTTAAGTTTCCAGAAAATTTCTGGAAAAACTTGGTCCTACTTCCTGGAAAATCCTGCAAAACTTCATTATGACTCAATACAAGCATTTGACTCTAACAAATACTAATACACATGTTTATTTAATATTGTGGAGAATCATGATCGGTTTGTTTCTTAAAAACATATTTGGGGTTTCCCCTTACACTTATCTTTTGCAAAAATACTTTTAGGTGGAGTTAAGACTAGGCCAAAACAACAAAGTAAAGTATTTCCACTATTTAATTGAGAAACATGATCAACCAACAATAAAAATAAAGCATGCATACGTAAGCAAATAACAAACAAACAAAATGACACAAAGCATGGGTTGCCTCCCAAGACGCGCTTTTCTTTATTTACGAGTCTTGTAGCTAGACTCAAGGACATGGGTTACTACGTGACCTCATCATTGGTTCCACTCTCTAGGTCGTCTTCTAAACTAGTCTCGCTTTCATAGTGTAAGTACTTTGGGTCTTCAAACTCGAAGATATCATTTCGATACTTAGAACCAAGCTTACTAACATCCTTAAAGAATCCACATGATAAATCAGAAGTGTTCTGACACCCTCTCCGACCATCTTCATCGCACAAAATTAGTTGGGAACTTATCTTATCAAGCCCGTCACAATCGATCTCCTTAAGGTCTCTTCTCTTGTATGGCGTTTGGTATGAAACCCTCCTAATTCCATCAGCGAAGGTCATAATTCCGTTCCGGTCATCAATTATCAGATTAGTGATCTCGCAAAATGGCGCCCCAAAAACAATTTGTGATAATCTAGGGTCGACATAGTCTTCGATGTTGTCCACGATTGTAAATTCCATAGTAAATGCCATATTTCCTACAAACACCTGGATTTCATGATCCTTACCAACCACTTTCTCTCCCTTGTAAATCATTCCCCATCTGCAGATATTGTTATAATGGAATAAGGACATAAAATTCTTCGGCAGGAATACGTTAATGTAGACGTTATCGAAGTACTTATGACCAATCATGCAGGGGATTTTGAGATTATTCGGATTACGCCGTCTTATCTTCCCCGACTCTCCATCCTTCGACCCATATATATACCCCTCAAGGGAAGGACGATACTCGTACACCTCCTCATTACCCCTACGAAAAATTACCTTCTTAACACCATTGGTGAATATTGCACTACCATCTTTCTCATCAAGGATCACTCCCGATTCATTGATAAATGGTTTCCCAAGAACAAGGTTGGTTAACGTTTTATTGGTAAGAGGGTCTACGTCATCGACCACGGTGAGGTCAGTGTTGTAAACAAGCTCTCCAATCCTGATTGATAAATTATTCATTACCCTTTCGCACGCAATGCGTTTTGGGAAGGTCTCATGGCATATGGAAAGGGGGATTAGGTTGACTGGGGAGATAGGATCTATATGACTATCGGTTAGGAGCTTTTCCTTAATGGTGCAGGAGATCTTGAAAACTTTATGGTTATCTTTCTTAGTCCTATCGCTACTCCCACTAGTAACATCCTCCATTTTTCTCTCGGGTTCTTCTATAATAGACTTACCCAAAATGGTTGGATTTCTCTCATGCTCTTCCGATCTCTCTTTCTCTTCATTCGATTTGCCAGATTCTCACGCGGTGTACTGCTCGGACGAGTCGGTAGGTTTTCTGGCCGAATCGTGGTCTACCCTTAAGGTCTCATCTTTAGCTGTATGACCAAATTCGTTAGTTTGTTGATGGGTTGAGTTGGGTGTAAAAGCAGATATCGTGGTGATGGTGTTTACGAAATGGATTGGTCCTAGGGGGTTGACAGGTTCTTTTCCTTTAGGGGATAGATGTTTGAATAACTTGCTAGGACTTTTTATTTTCACAGGGGAGGTTGGTGGACTCATGACGGTAACAGACTTAACCTCATCAACGTGAAAGGGTTTATTAACAACATGTTCTTTGATAGCAGTTAACAGATTACAAATCTTGCTGTTCATATCAGCCTGCTGTTGTCTAAATTTAGCCTCAAGCGTAGAGAGCTGTAATTCTTGAGATAGAATGAATTTTTTTAGAGCATCTTCACAGCTTTGCCTAAGAATGCCTTGTGATGGAAAATGCTCGGACCAAGTGAGTGGTGAGGAGTCATTGAAAGATACGCTCTGCGTTTGGTACCCTCTGAAATTAGGTTTATCCTTCCATGCTTCATAGGCCTCGTCAGAAGTTCGAGGACCTTGACCCACGTGTGACGACGTGAATTCGTTATAAGCCCATTTTGGAAACTCCATGCAGTTATGAGTCTCGTGAGGGCCATTACATAATTTGCATGTAGAAGCGATTCTGCTTACTTGGCTTGAGGATTTTTGAGCTTCGTAAGGTTTCATGAGAGACTTGACTCGACCTTCAAGTTCCATGATCCTACGGTCGGGAGTGCTAGAGTTATTCGAAGGCAAAGATATTGCCTTGACCGTTTTGTTCAAATCACGGGGATCATTCCAACTTTCGTTGTCATAGAGAGCAAGATCTTCTATGAGTTCCCATGATTGTTCCGCACTTAGATCACGTAGCTTACCACCGGCCAATTGGTCAATGGCTCGCCTCGTGGAGAGATCGATATGGTCATAAAAAATTTGGACTTGGAGCCAAAGATCTATGCCATGATGAGGGACTTTTTGGAGTAAGTCCTTGAAACGAGTCCATGCTTCATAAAGAGATTCTTTTTGACGTTGTTGGAACATCAAGATGTCATTTCTAAGCTTAGTAGTTCTCCCTGGTGGGAAAAATTGAGCAAGGAAACGAGTGGTGAGATCATCCCATGTGGTGATGGATCCTGCGGGTAAACGCTCAAGCCATTGACTAGCTTGATCCCGTAGAGAGAATTGGAATAGGCGTAATCGGGTTGTCTCTCTAGTTGCAACATCTAGGTCTATGAAATCTACGATTTTGAGGAAGTCCTTAAGATGTTGGTTTGGATCTTCGGAACAAAGTCCATGAAATGCACATCCGCTTTGGACCAACCGGATGGTGTCGGATCGCAAGGGGGTCACATTGGCTCCGGTGAGCTCAATGGTGTTTCGGTAGCCTTGGTGGCTAGGTCGGGAATACTCTCCTAAGGTTCGGGGCCTAAGAGGTTCTAGTGGTGGGTTTTGTTGTGGTGGGATGACGGGTTCAAAGATGTTCCCGTTGTCCATGATGTCGGGTGGTGAAAAGTTACGAATAAAAACACAAAGAAATAAGATAGACTAAAGAAAACCTAAAAATAAAAATAAAATCTTACTAGAAAGAAATCTAGCAAGTAGACCTAATAAAAAGAGATTCTAACCTAGACAATAACTATTCCCCGGGCTGCGGCGCCAAAAACTTGATGTGTAGGGATTGCACCAGGCTTTACCTCTCAAGGGATCTCGAGAAGCTTACAACCCCCACCAGGCAGTGTACCTGATCGTTGTAGTATAGTATAGTGACAAGTACCGGGGGATTGATCGTTCAGCTAGGAATAGTGTCGCTAGGATTAGAAAACCTAAATACTAGTTCTAAAGGTGAGAGATGATTCTTTTTGTATTTTTTTATATTTTTTAGAAAGCAAGTAAAAATCTCGGGTTTGAAGGATTTGGGCGGAATTAGTTGCTAGTCAACTAACCCAATACTAAAGATGCAATCAAAATAAAATACTAGAAATGAAAATAAACTAAATTATACTAAGGTTGTGAGCAATAAGTGGAGAAAATGTGTTTACTTAGATTTCACTACTCCCTAGACATCTTTTACATGTTAATTACTTGTTATAGTTGCATGGATGACGGATTGTATTTCTTAATACCATTCATGGGGTATCGCACATAACTCCCCAATTCTATGAGCTCTTATCTCCTCCTATACCATGCCCAGCACAACCATAGGGATTATAAACAGTGGCTCATGCATTAAATACAACCAATAAAGACCTTAGTGCAATCGTTCATGTTTCCTAAGACATTCAAGCATGTTACCATTTGGAGATCTGCCAGTTTTCTTAAGCCTAACATATAAATTCATTCATCCAAAACAAGTATAAACAAGTAATCAACACATAATTAACATCTAGGTTTCATTAGATCTAAGCAAACACAAGATAGATCTAGCCTAGCATGATGGAATTAAGACAAGAACAAGATATAGACAACCAACACATAGACATATTGATTGAATTAAAAGGATACTTATCTCAATTACACATGAAAGGTATCAAGGGCTTAGAACCCTTGAAAAACCTGTAAAATTCGCACCAAGTTCGTACTTAGGGTTTCTCCAAAACTTCTCTTTTTTTAATGTGAAAATTAGAAAACTATATATAGGAAAAGGGGTCTGACGGAGTCAAGACCAATCTTGTGACGCCGTCACCTCGCCGCCAAAACTCTTCTCGGACTGCCTTGATCTACTTCTGACGCCGTCATGTGTTAGCATTTCCAGGCCGTCATGATTTTTACTCTTGACGCCCTATTTCGTGACGCCGTCCAATATGTACTGGGTCGTCATGGAATTTACTCTTGACGCCGTCAGGGTGTTACTCTTGACGCCGTCACCTACTGTTCCCAGGAAGGAAAATTAAGACTTTGGTGTTTTCTTCACTTTTATGTTCCAAAAATGTCCGAATTGCTTCCTTTTCCAGATTTCACTCCCAAAGTACCTAAAATCACAAAAGGAACAATTTAGGGCAATATTTGATCAAATAAATTCAATTCCGGGCTTAAATGACCCCCTAAAAGTGGTTCATTTTTCGCCTCATCAGTTTCTCGAAATGGTACACTCTACTTAGACAAGTCATCTTCGAGACACGCTTACATCACTGGTTAGACCAGCTTGAAGTTATTACCTGTCCAGGACTAGTCCTTTCGATTAAGGACTGTTTTTGTTTCGTCAATTCATTGGTTAAAGTATGAGTCTCGCTCACATGAGATGCTAGGATCCTTTTTCCACAAACCATTTTGCTCCCCCTGATTATGTGCATTGATGTACAAAAGAGTTTAGCACATATGGGATAGCGTTTGTATAAGTCCCAAAACAATCACATTTTTATCAGATTTTATATTTAAATCACATTTTCTCCCCCGATCAAAAATTTCAAACCATTTGAGATTTGTGATCCCAAGTGATTTAAATGAGTTCAAAGATTTCGGGAAAAAATGTGGTCAGATTTAAGAATGATTGATTATGAGACGATACATTTGCTCCCCCTCAATCCTTGAGGGAGCATGATATGTGTCAGAAATGATGAGTTTTTAAATGATTTAGAGATTAACGAGAAAATCATGAATAATTCATATTCTGACACATAACTATCACGTTTAATTCACTGCATGTTGATGAACAAAGAACCAAGTTTTGATGATATAGAGTTTTGAAATCATTCTCCCCCTCAATCGATGACCCATTTTCCATATATCATTTTACTAAAAAGTTTAATCATTTGGCATCGATTAAGTGGAAAATTTTATACAAAATTTCAAGTCTGATTGATTTTCAAAAAATCATGGTACCACCAAGTTTAGCACAAATACTTTCCAGAAGAATCATAGATGGGAAAGTATTTGCGATGTAAAGAAGACTTATCTTCTTATACAAGAAATGATGCACTGAAACGTACATCAAGTCGCTGAAACATAGATATAAAGTAATCCATGCCCGGGTGAACTTCACCCAGTAAGAGGAACAACCGTCTTTTTGGCAATGTGTTTTCCCCATCTAGAGGTGTGGGTTACTATCTGAAGTAATAGCAAGCCATAATTTTAAATCTTTGTTACAGTCTGAAATGACTACAAGCCATATTGAGGAATTTTTTTTTGAGAAACGACATGTTTTAGAAAAACATTATTTGAAATTAAAAGAAAAATTCTTGCTCAAGCATATGAATGAATCCGTGCCATTATTGAATGACATTTCTAGAAACATTCATAATATTGATTACATAAGAGACATGTCGTGAGAATAATATTTTTGGAATTTTTTATGGTTTTCAGATTTTTTATGGATTTTATATTTTTCGATTTTTCCTTTTAATTTTAATGTATGTACAAAGGATATGTGAAGTAAATCCATCACTCCTCATTCTCTTCTTGAAGACGTGTGAGTGATTTTGGCGTATGACTCTTCATTCCAAGGCGCTGGAGAATAAATTGAAACCATTCTCTTGAGAGAGCCTTAGTGAAGAAATCTGCCAGCTGAAATTTTGTCCTCACGAAGTAAAGTTCCACTACCCCTTTCTCAACTTGTTCCACCACACCTTTGGAGAATCCATTCGCCAGGAGAAACTTTGACAGTGTATCGTACCATGCCCTAGGTGCCTGCTTTAGGCCATAGAGAGCCCTTTTCAGACGATAGACATGGGTGGGACAATCAAGATTCACAAATCTTTTAGGTTGACTGAAATAAACAACTTCATTCAGCTCGCCATTTAGAAATGCAATTTTCACATCCATTTGATAGACCATCATGTTCTAACATGCAACATTGGTGAGAAATATTCTGATAGCTTCAATACGAACAATCAGAGCGAAAGATTCCTAAAAATCAATGCCTTCCTTTAGATGATATCCCTTAGCAACAAGCCCTGCCTTGTTTTCAGAACGACATCATGCTCATCAAGTTTCACTTTGAAGATTCACTTAAGAGCTATAATCATTACATAGTCTGGGTGGTACCAATTCCCATACTTCAAGTCGCATTAAGCCAACAGTCTTTAGAGATAGCAGTCTTGAAATCTTTGGGCTCGACTTTGGATAGTACGGAATTATACAAGCACCACAAAGCATATGTGGCAAGTTGCCTTTGTGTGGACACTGGTCGAGAAGGATTCCCAATAACTTTCTCAATCGGATGATCATTGGTCCATTATCAGAGATGCTCATGTGGTTGAGGGTAGGGAACTGATGTAGCCATGTTAAGATCTCCTGAAGAAGATGCCTCAGATGAAAATTCAGGAGCAAGTATGTTATCGAACGAAGCCTCATTAGGAGGTGCAAATGAATTCACTTCAAAAGAATTGTCGACTGCAGTGCCTTGATGTACTGAAGGAGATTGAAGATTTGTCGATGATGGTGAATAACTTGCAGATTGAGCATCTTGATCAATTCAAGTAGGCACTGATGGACCATTTGAGTTGTATAGAACTGGAGCAGCGGTAGCTGGTGGTGTCGGTGTATCATCAGTAGGTGTCTCAAAGTATTCATCCATCATTGGGTCAAACAAGATCTTAAAAAATCTCATTTGTAGTTGGTACATAAGGTACTGCAGGAGTGGGATGTTGTACAAGACCTGAACTAAATGGTTCAGGAGACAAAAGTTTAGACACGGGTCCTGAACTAATGTGTATTGGAGCCGTATGCTCAGTCAACTCAACGAATGTGACGTGAATGGTTTCCAAGATTTATCTGGTTCGATTGTTGTAGATTCGGTATCCCTTACGATATAGAAAGGAGAGATCTGGTTTCTTGCCATGTATCAGCTCATATGGAGTTTCGTTATGAAGAGTATGTATCAAGTATCGGTTTTGGGTGTAACAAGCTATAGCAATTGCTTCCGCCCAGAGGAACATCGGTGCCTTGGAAAATATTAGCATGGTTCATGCAGCTTCTACTAGAGTACAATTTCGTCTTTTATCAACGCCGTTCTACTGAAGAGAATGTGGAACACTTTTTAGGTGGGTGATGCCAATACTTTTCGTAAAACTGAACGAGTCATTTTTTAACAAACTCATTTTCGTTGTTTGTGCAGATGATTCTGACGGTTTTGTTGAGGCATACTTGTAGCTGTTTAATGAGTTTGATGATAACCTCTAGAGTCACGTCCTTGGTTCTAAAAAACTTCACCCATGTAAATTATGTGCGGATTGTGGTCTACACGAAAGTTTTACTTCTCAAGGTATCTTGAGAAGCTTACAATCCCCACCAGGCAGTGTACCTGACCGATGTAGTATAGTGAAGTGGCAAGTACCGGGGGATTAATCGTTCTCCACAGGGAATAGTGTTCGTTAGGATTGAAATTAATCTAAATAGGTCTAGAGGTGAGGGATGATTCTTTTTGTATTTTTATATTTTATGGAAAGCAATTAAAAATCTCGGGTTTTGGAAGAGTGGGCGAAATTAGTTGCTAGTCAACTAACCCAAATAACTAATAATTCAATAAAAATAAAATTACAATAAAATAAAATGACATGTGAAACTATATATGGAGAAAACGTGTTTACTTAGATTTCATTACTCCCTACTTATCTTTTATTGATTGATAAGCTTGTTACAATTCCGTGGGTGACGGGTTGCATTCCTTAATACCAATTATGGGGCCGTGTACGATCTTCCCCAAGTCTATTAGTTTCTATCTCTTCCTATGGCCACACGTTAAGTATCCATACCATGGCCTCCTTAATAGTCACTTATGCATTAAATACAACCATTAAAATCGTAGTACACATCTGATTCATGTTTCTTAAGACGTTCAAGCAAGTTACTGAATAGGAGATTAGCCAGTTTTCTTAAGCCTAACATCGATTAAAAATCACCCAACAACAATTAATAACCAACCATCAATCAATAATCAATTACTAGGTTTCACTACATCTAAGCAAACACAAATAAACCTAGCCTAGCATGTTAAAAGAAAGACAAGCGTAAGATAGAATCAAACAACAAATAGACATATTGAATGAGTGATAGATTACTTATCTTCAATTAAACATGGATGAGACAAGGGTATGAAGCCCTTAAAAACTTCTGAAAATCGACTTAGGGTTTGTGTGACAAAGTTCCTCTCCAAAGTTGCACACTAATGAATGAAAAATCCAAAACTATATATTGATTTACAAGGGTGACGGCGTCACCTTTTGTTGGTTGATGCCGTCATCTCGCCGCGGCCATGGTTTCTTGTCGTCCAATCCAACTTACTGACATCGTCTCGTTCTATAGGTTCTGGGCCGTCACGCTTTAAGAGTTACACACGACGGCCTTCTTCAGGTAAAGGCTGACACCGTCAGGCGTTAATGCCCAAAAAGTCTTCTGGCGCGTCAAGTGTAAAATAAATATCCACCTCTTGATCAACAACTGACGGCGTCACGTTGTGACTCTTGACGCCGTCAGGTACTGTTTCCAGCTTGAATTCTTGACTCTGTCATTTTCTTCACTTTTATGCTCCAAAAACGTCCAAAATGCTATGTTTTCCAGAATTCTCTCCAAAAGTACCTAAAATGACAAAAGGAATGATTTAGGGTAATAATTGATCACATTATCACGATTTAAGGCTTAAATGACCCCTTAAAAGCGTAACAAATTTCACCTCAAAGAAGTACTAATATGTATGTTTATATCTCATTGTTATCGTTCATGCTCAAATTGTTCTTAAAACAAATTTAGATTTCCCTTACACTTATCTTTTGCAAAATACCTTTATATGTAATCAAGTCGAAGTTAAAAACAAAATAAAGCATTTTCACAAAATGTTTGATACATGAACAATAAGCAATGAAAATAAAAACAAACATACGAAAGAAAATAAAATCAAATAAACAAACAATCAAACAAATAAAGCTTGGGTTGCCTCCCAAGAAGCGCTTTTCTTTATTAACGAGTCTTGTAGCTAGACTCAAAGTTATGCCGTATTACGTGACTCCATCGTTAGTCACGTTCTCTAGGTCATCCTCGGGTTTTGTCTTGTATTATGGACCTAGTTGTAAGCATTCTTTGTAGAAACCAAGTATTTTCTTCATTACGTTGCCTAATCCTCTACGTCTATCCTCATCATTCCTATAATAGACTTCTTGCTTATGCTCCTTCTCAAGGTCAGATAGAAGTCGTTATTGCTCTATCTTATAAGGCATTTGGTAGGCTATCTCGGTCTCCTCCTTGAATCTAACTATCCCTAAAGACGGGTCATAACTCATTTTAGAGACTTCAACAAATGGCTTTCCAAGCACTACTTGAGCTAAACAATTATCTATTACCGGACGAATATATTCTACAATTACGAAATCGGTAACATATGTCAAGTTCCCTACGAAGACATGTAGTCCTTTAACTCTTCCCACCAAGTTACTCACCGAACCTATGTTAGGGAATATCCTAGGTCCAAGTTGCTTTTTCATTATCCAATTGTAATGGATCCTAGTCATGATGTTTATAGGAGATTTAAGATCGATATAAGCTTTCCATACATGCACATGCCCAATGTTGCATGGTATGTTGATATTGGATGGATCGCCCGCTTTGATCATTGGTGATCCTAGGAAGTATGGTGTCTCGGGGTCATCGAATAAATCCCTATGGTATGAACGTTCTTCCTTAGTTGGTAACCTATCAAAGTAGTCTTCTACACCCTTTACTTCTTTCTCCTTATCCTCCTCAACCTCCTTAATTTCAATCTTAGGTTCATTCTCAACTTCAGTCCTAGCCCTATCATTCTCTTCCCTATCCTTATCGAGTGGCTTGATAGTGACAACATTGACAAAGTGGACATGTTTGGATGTTGAGGGGTCCTTAGTTTGGGTTTCGATACTTGTACTCCTAGGGTCCTTATTTGGCGGTGTCAACACTTGGTTGTTGAGAACCTTCAACAAGTTGTCAATTTTATTGGTCATCTCTGTTTGTTGTTGGTTGAATTCGGTTTCAAACATAGCTATGCGGGCTTCTTGAGATGCCATAAAATTGAACATAGATTACTGGTACTACCACTGTTGTTGGAAGGATTGTTGTTAAAAGTACGGTTTGAGGATGAACTGTTTGATTGGAAACCATTAGGTGGGTTGAAAGAATTTTTTTGAGGGGTATTTTGACTTTGTTTCCACCTAAAGTTTGGGTGATTTTTCCAAGAGGGGTTGTACGAATCACCGTAAGGGTTTGGGTCGGGTTTGAAAGTGTACCACTTGTCTCCCGCTTCGTCGGTATACGAGGATGCGTAGTCCGCAAAAGCTTGTTCGGGGAGTTCCATGCAATTATGAGTGTCGTGATGACCACTACAATATTCACATGAAGAAGTGATTTTTTTCACTTGGCATGAAGGGTTAGGAGCCTCGTAGGATTTCACGAGAAACTTGACTTGGTCCTTAAGTTCTATGATCCTACGGTCGGGAGTGCTAGAATTATTCGAAGGCAAAGATATTGCCTTGACCATTTTGTTCAAATCACGGGGGTCATTCCAACTTTCGTTGTCATAGAGAGCAAGGTCTTCTATGAGTTCCCATTATTCTTCTGTACTTCGATCACATAGCTTACCACTGACCGCTTGGTCAATGGTTCGCCTCGTGGGGATATTGATATGGTCATAGAAGATTTGGATTTGGAGCCAAAGATCTATGCCGTGATGAGGGACTTTTTGAAGTAAGTCCTTGAAACGAGTGTCTGCTTCATAAAGAGTTTCCTCTTGACGTTGTTGGAACATCAAGATGTCATTCCTTAACTTGGTGGTTCTTCCCGGTGGGAAAAATTGAGCAAGGAAACGAGAAGTGAGATCATCCCAAGAGGTGATGGATCCCGCAGATAAACGCTCAAGCCATTGACTAGCTTGGTTACGTAGAGAGAATTGGAAGAGACGCAATCGGGTCGTCTCTCGAGTGTCAACATCAAGGTCTATGGAATCAAAGATTTTAAGGAAATCCTTGAGATGTTGGTTTAGATCTTCGGAACGAAGTCCATGGAATGAACATCCGCTTTGCACCAACCGGATGGTGTCGGATCGCAAGGGAGACACATTGGCTCCTTGGGTGAGCTCAATGGTGTTTCGATAGCCTTGATGGCTAGGTCGGGAGTACTTTCCTAAAGCGCGGGCTCTAGGAGGTTGGTTTGGTTGTGGTGGGTCTTGTTGTGGTGGGTTGATGGGATCAAAGATATTACCACCTTCCATGATGGCAAATGGTAATGGTTACGAACAAAGAAATGAAGAAATAAGATAGATTAAAGAAGACCTACAAAATAAAATAAAAAAATCTCACTAGAAAGGAATCTAGTGAGTAGACCTAAAAAAATAAATCTCAACCTAAAGAATAACTATTCCCCGGCAGCGGCGCCAAAAACTTTGATGTGCGGATTGTGGTCTACACGAAAGTTTTACTTCTCAAGGGATCTTGAGAAGCTTACAATCCCCACAAGGCAGTGTACCAGACCGACGTAGTATAGTGAAGTGGCAAGTATCGGGGGATTGATCGTTCTCCACACGGAATAGTGTTCGTTAGGATTGAAATTAATCTAACTAGATCTAGAGGTGAGGGATGATTCTTTTTGTATTTTTATATTTTATGTAAAGCAATTAAAAATCTCGGGTTTTGGAAGATTGGGCGGAATTAGTTGCTAGTCAACTAACCCAAATAACTACTAATGCAATTAAAATATAATGACAATAAAATAAAATGAAGAGTGAAACTATATATGGAGAAAACATGTTTACTTAGATTTCATTACTCCCTAGTTATCTTTTATTGATTGATAAGCTTGTTACAATTACGTGGGTGACGGGTTGCATTCCTTAATACCAATTGTGGGGCCGTGTGTGATCTTCCCCAACTCAATAAACTTCTATCTCTTCCTATGGCGACACCTTAAGTATCCATACCATGGCCTCCTTAATAGTCACTTATACATTAAATACAACCATTAAAATCATAGTACACATCCGATTCATGTTTCTTAAGACGTTCAAGCAAGTTACCGAATAGGAGATTAGCCAATTTTCTTAAGCCTAACATCGATTAACACTCACCCAACAACAATTAATAACCAACCATCAATCAATAATCAATAACTAGGTTTCACCACATCTAAGCAAACACAAATAAACCTAGCCTAGCATGTTAAAAGAAAGACAAGCGTAAGATAGAATCAAACAACACATACACATATTGAATGATTGATAGATTACTTATCTTCAATTAAACATGGAAGAGACAAAGGTATGAAACCCTGAAAAACTTTTGAAAATCGACCTAGGGTTTGTGTGACAAAGTTCCTCTCTAAAGTTGCACACAAATGAATGAAAATCCAAAACTATATATAGATTTACAAGGGTGACGGCGTCACCTTTTGATGGTCAACGCCGTCATCTCACCGCGGCTAGGGTTTCTTGTCGTCCAATCCAATTTCTTGACATCGTCTCGTTCTATGGGTTCTGGGCCGTTACGCTTTAAGAGTTACACGTGACGGCCTTCTTCAGGTAAAGGCTGACGCCGTCAGGTGTTAATGCCCAAAAAGTCTTCTGGCGCGTCAAGTGTAAGATAAATATCCACCTCTTGATCAACACGTGACGGCGTCACGTTGTGACTCTTAACGCCGTCAGGTACTGTTTCCAGCTTAAATTCTTGACTCTGTCATTTTCTTCACTTTTATGCTCCAAAAACGTCCAAAATGCTATGTTTTCTAGAATTCTCTCCAAAAGTACCTAAAATGACAAAAGGAACGATTTAGGATAATAATCGATCACATTATCATGATTTAAGGCTTAAATGACCCCTTAAAAGCGTAACTAATTTCGCCTCATCAGTAAACCGAGAATAGTCATCGACTATCACAAGAACATATTTCTTCCCATTTATACTTTGCTTTTTCATTAGTCCGCATAGATTCATGTGAAGGGTGAGAAGAAGTTCCATGATGGTATTGACAATTTTGGGTTTGTGTTTATGCTTCGTGCTTTTGCCTAGTTGACAAGCCGAACAAAGATGATTCTTTTCGAATTTCAGTCTTGGTAAACCTTTGACAAGGTCCTTGCGGGCCAGATCGTTAATGGTGCCAAAGTTCAAGTGATTTAAACGTCGATGCCATATCCAAGATTTGGTCTTTGTGGTTTTAGAAAACAAGCAAATAGGAGAGGACCGCTTCATGACTTCTATAGAGATGGTGTATAAATTTGTGCCATGAGAACCTTTAAGAAGATCAACACCATTCAATTCTCTGACGAAGCATGTATGTTTACTGAGAGCATCTTCTACATCAGAATCATAAAATTGACCAATCGGTAAACAAATTATGACCAAGTCCTTCGACTTAGAATACCCTAAGATTACACTGTCACCAAATACATAGTCTCTATAATCCATAATTGCCCCAAAATGGTCGTTCCCGAATTTTAACTGTCCCGATAAACTAATTCACGATATTCTTGAGCTGTGAGCGATCCCCATTCATATGTTATGTGCAGCATGAGTCCAAATGTCAAAGGATGATCTGTACGACCTGCATTTGAAAACAGACGAAAGAAGAGAATTTAGAGTGCCAGATCCCCAATTTAGGTTGGGTTCTAGTTGGTTAGTGCAAACAAATTCTGGAGCAACTGAGACCATAGGTGCATTAGTTTCAATGGTAGAAATTTCACTAGTCGATGCAATGGGCCTAGTCAAAGGACATTGGGCCTCTAAAGGGAAAGTTCTACTAGTTGGCTTCCATTCTTTAACATGCACTACTTTAGAATTAGTTATCCTAGTTAAAGGGCACTGTTCTCTTAAAGTGAATTTCCTTCCAGTGGACTTCCATTGATAACCAACATTAGTAAACATTTTTCCTGTAGGTTTCCAAGATTGCTTAATTTGTTTAGCTCTCCAAACTTTCTTAACTGGGGGTTTTTTGAATGACTTCAAAAATTTCTCAACACATTCATCATGATTACCTGAAATAAGACATTCATTACATGTTTTGCAACATGAATTAGAGTTTGAATTATGATTCCTTTTGTTCAACTCAGACTTATTGTTCCACATGTGGTCTTCTACTTTCTTCTTAGGAACACTTTTAGCTAGAGAAGTCCTATAATTCTTTATATTTCTCCTAGGTTTTGACTCGCTAGCTTTAGTGTCACTATTAACTACTGTAGAAGGAGTGATGGGAGCCTTAGTCTTTTTCACTTCGAGTTGCTGAACATGTTTTGATGTGTTGGGATCTGAAGTTTCCAAGGGTTCCTCAAAGGTTACATGCTTGTTCTTAATCATTGAGGATGATGCAATAAACCTATCTCGTTTGTTATCAGTCTTAGGACATGTGCCAATGACGTATTCTAAGAGTTCCTGAGATCGATTAGTAAGGAAGAAGGCACCTATGATAGCATTATCAAGTGGTTTTACTATCCTATCCTCTTCTACGGTCTCTCGAATCATGTCAAGACAATCCTTAAGATTTATAAGATAGTCACTATGAACTAACTCATTGTTCCTAAGGGAAAGCGGAATATTCACAGCATCACATGCATACTTTTTACCAGCACAAACCTTTGGAACCAAATTATCACCCGTAGTAACTGGCATTTTCCCTTTCACCGTGGCCTTTAGATTCTCAATCTCATTAAGTGTAGGATCGTGATTATGGTTGATTATTGTGATTCGGGTGGTCTTGGATTATGGTAGTAGATGGTAAACATGGTTAAGAAGTTAGAGAGAGAAAGAGTGTAGAGAGAGGTGGGAGGATTTCTTTGAGAGAGGAAATTCACACTATATGTGTGTGTGTTATTATGAAATCAACCAACCCTCTCCCTTGGTAGGAAGAGGGTATATATACAATTACAATATACGCCCTCCTGTGGGCTGTGGATCAGGTGTACAATGGGTAAAAACACATCCGTCCTCCACTGTGTGACTATATCTATTCTATTATATACAAAGCTAAGAGCTACGCTAAGTATGTAAATACATGGGGTGACCGAACCTTTTTCTTAATCCTAACAATCTCCCCCTAAGGGAGGTCACCCCAGAAAAAATATATTGAATCTTAGCATTCTATAAATTGATCTTTAGTTCTAGCTTGTATCCATTGATTCTTCAAAGTCATTACTCTTTGTGCTTCCAGCAGTGGACTTTTGATGACTTGTTTTATATCTTGGATGTTCCTTGACGATTCTCTGAGTTTATCATCCAAATGTGTGTCTCCAAGTCATCTTTGTGCAGTATCGTGTCCATGTGATGTGATCATCTTAGTATTGGCATGATCACACTTTTCTGGATCATGATTTTCAGCATCAGATTTGTAGAAGCATAGTTGAAGCCCATTCAATGATCATGATGTCTTTAATTATGATGTCGAAGTGTGAGCATGGGTGATGAATTAGAATCTTTTCAGCAATCTACCAAAAACAACAGAAATTCCTACAAGTAAACAGTTAGCAACAAATCATCCGGTACTTACAGGTTTGGAATTCGAGATCATCAACAGCATAGTGTGAAGACTCCTTCTAACCCTTACCAAGACCGTTCCTAAATGGGATACCCCCAAAAGGGCTTACAAGATCTACCTAAGTAGTTTAACGATTAGGTGAGTCGCTGGAGATCACTCCACGACTGTAGACCATTTGTAACTTCTGCGACCACTAAGCGTAATCCACAAGGAATTACCTAAGTGACCTACTTTCAGGGCTATTTGATGTTGACCCATGCAGGAATTTCCATTGAATCACTGATAATTACCTTAGTAATTTCTCTCATGAATGTTCTGGTAGATTGCTAAGATCTACGTAGGACTCTCAAATGTGCAACTGGTGCCTTTGATAATGAGTCACCAGTGCAAAAGTATCCAGTGTTCCTATTAAGATCTTTTGATGCATCTCACGGCTCTAGACTCGATAAGTGCATAGTTTGGTCGTCGGAGACTGGAGCAGTGTCTCCTGTTTCAATATCAACATAGCTCGTAATGAGCGGTCGATAGATTATGCAGGGTTCCCCGTAAGAATGAAACAAGCTCTTTTGAGAGAACTTGAGTGGTTAGAAGGTTTAGTGCAGTGCGTCACTGGGTTCATGACGTCTTGTCTTCAATACAGGTGTTACCTTAGTAACCACCAGTAGCATAGGAATTGAATAATTGGAGGGCTATTTCTTTTCACCCTTTCTCATTTCATTTCTTTTTAATTCTTCAACCCCTTCTTTCTCCTTTCTCACATTACTCCTTTTTTCATAATCATACCTAAGGACTTTCTAATACTATCTATTCGGTATTGTCCTTGGCTAGATCCCTCCGGCTCTAGCGGATCATAGGACCGTTTTCCTAACCTTAGTCACCTTATAATACCATGACTATCCTATGTTGCCGTAAAGCAAATCTTTGAAAATTCTCTCAACGTGTTTATGATAAAGAAAACACATTTTGTTCACACATTGAGAATTTTATGACTTTCAAATGCTTTCCCTTAACATGTGCTCAAATGTATTGATTTAAAAATTTGCACATGTTGGATAGAGGTTGCACTTTTTGAATTGATCCACTCTTAGTGACCATGACCGATTCGAGACACGTTTACATCACTAGTTAGACTAGCTTGAAATTATTACCCGACCAGGACAAGTCCTTTCGATTCATGACAGTATATGTTCCATCAATTCATTGGTTAAGCCTGAGATGCACTCACATAAGAAGCCTGATGAGGCGAAAAGTGTACCGCTTTTATAGGGTCATTTAAGCCTGAATTCGAGATTATTTGATCAATTATTGTCCTAAATTGTTCCTTTTGTCATTTTAGGTACTTTTGGAGAGAAATCTGGAAAAGGAAACATTTTTGACGTTTTTGGAGCATAAAAGTGAAGAAAATGGCAAAGTCTCAATTTCCTTGCTGGGAACAGTACCTGACGGCGTCAAGGTTCTACAAGTGATGGTGTCAAGAACGACAAAACAGGTGGATATGGAGCTTATAACGTGACGGCCCAGAAAGTTTTCAAGCTTATTGGCCTGACGGCGTCACCTAGGCTGTCAGGGTCCAAATACACGTGACGGCCCAGAGTGATTTTCTACATGACGGCATCAGAAGTGGATCAAGGCAATACGAATTTCATCATGGCGGTGAGTTGACGGCGTCACAATCTATACCGTGATGCCGTCAAGGTGTAAAATCTATATATAGTTTTCCAATTTTCATTCATTAGTGTGCAACTTTGAGAGAATAAACCCTAGACGAATTTTAATAGCTTTTCAAGGGTTTCAACCCCTTGATTCTTCTATGTTCAATTGAAGATAAGTACTTATTCAAATCATTCAATATGTCTATGTGTTGTGTGATTATATCTTACGCTTGTCTTCTCTTTAACATGCTAGGCTAGATTTTCATTGTGTTTGCTTAGATGTAGTAAAACCTAGATGTTGATTATGGGTTGATTGTTTGTTTATAATTGTTACGGATGATTGTATTCGATGTTAGGCTTAAGAAAACTGGCAGACTTCCATTGGTAACTTGCTTGAACGTCTTAAGAAACATGATCGGAGGTGTACTGCGATTTTTTGTTGTATTTAATGCATAAGAGAATTCTAATGATCCCATGTTAGGAGCTTCTAACGGCTCGACATAGGAGTGAAGTAGGAACTTATAGAGTTAGGGAATATTGTACATGGCCCTACGACTAGTATTAAGGAATACGACCCGTCATCCATGCAATTGTAACAAGCTAATCAACCTGTAAAAGATATCTAGGGAGTAATGAAATCTAAGTAAACACAACTTCTCATTGTTTCCACCACATTAGTATATTAGTTTCATTTTCATTTCTGTTATTTTATTTTGATTGCATTTTTAGTTAATTGGGTTAGTTGGCTAGCAACTAATTTCGCCCACTCCTTCAAAACTCGAGATTTTAATTGCTTTCCATAAAATATAAAAATACAAAAAGAATCATCCCTCACCTCTAGACCTAGTTTAGTAGGCTTTCTAATCCTAGCGACACTATTCCTGAGTTGAACGATCAATCCCCCGGTACTTGTCACTATACTATACTACAACGATCAGGTACACTGCCTGGTGGGGGTTGTAAGCTTCTCAAGATCCCTTGAGAGGTAAAACCTGTTGTGAGGGCGCAATTCCCACGTATCAATTCCACATCCTTTTTGTAACCACAAATCATTTGCTCCCTGTCAATATGTGCATTGATATACAAAAGGGTTTAGCACATATGGGAGAGCTTACAATTAAGTCCAAAACATCACATTTTAAGCAGATTTCATATTTAAATCACATTTTCTCCCCCAATCAAAAATTTCAATTCATTTGAGATTTGTGATCCCAAGTGATTTAAATAAGTTCAAAGATTTTTGGAGAAAAATGTGGTCAGATTTAAGAATGACTGATTATGAGACGTTACGTTTGCTCCCCCTCAATCCTTGAGGGAGCATGTTATGTGTTAGAAATGATGAATTTATAAATGATTTAGAGTTTACCGAGAAACTCATGAAAAATTCATATACTAACACATAACAATCACATTTTATTCACTGCCTTTTTATGTACAAAGATCTTGTTTTGATGATATAGAATTTTTGAAATCATTCCCCCCCTCAATCGATGACCCATTTTCAATTTATAATTTTACTCAAAAGATTAATCATTCAACATCGATTGAGTGGAAAATTTTATACAAAATTTCAAGTTTGATATATTTTCAAAAATCGTGGTACCACCAAGTTTAGAACAAATACTTTCCCGAAGAATCATTGAAGGGAAAGTATTCATGATGTAAAGAAGACTTCTCTTCTTATACAAGAAGTGATGCACTGAAATGTACATCAAGTCGATGAGACATGGATATAAAGTAATCCATGCCCGGGTGAACTTCACCCAGTAAAAGGAACAACCATCTTTTTGGCGATGTGTTTTCCTCAACCAGAGGTGCGGGTTGCTATCTAAAGTAATAGCAAGCCATAATTTTAAGACCGGGTTACAGTCTGAAATGACTGCAAGCCATATTTAAAGAAGATTTTGAGAAGCGACATGTTTTAGAAAAAAAGATTATTTGGAAAAAAAATAGAAAAACTCTCGCTCAAGCATATGTATGTTTCCCTGTCATTATTGAATGACAATTCTAGAAACGTACATAATATTGATTATACAAGAGACATGTCTTGAGAATAATATTTTTGGAGTTTTTATATTTTGCAAATTTTTATGGTTTTTTTTAGTTTTATATTTTCTATTTTTCATTAAGGTTTAATATATGTACAAAGGATATTGTGCAGTTTAAGAGGATGTTGACATGAATACCGAAAAGATGATATCGGTCTGCACGTAGTAGAAGTCTGTAGTCAACATCTCTTAAACTTTCACCACCAAAGCTTTTGAGACTCTTGAATAATCGTCTGAGTTTGAGCCTCCTCAATGTGTAGCTTTGATAGCTTCCCCCAAACCGACAATCATCTTCTTGAGACCACATCCCCCCAAGTAATTGTAGTGATGCAAACAGTCTCATTGTATGAAGCTCAAAAACCCGAAGAAAATGATAACATCGAAGTTACAAGGTGAAACACCGATCATCTCTGCGGTTATCAATCCCGGAATAAATGATTAAGCCCGATCACATGACCCTGTTGTGCGTCCCCGATGTGAACATTATTCTTTGGTTTTGAGCAGTTGTCTATTCGGGGGAACAAGATATCAACATATTCATATCATCAAATGCCTTCCGGTTATCTTACATATAACAACTCGGTCCATATTGTACACATGCACCCAACACAAGTCGAAACGATAACACCAAGGTAACAGGTTGAAGCACTGACTATCTCTGCAGATATCAACTTTGGAATAACTGATTAAGACCGATCTTGTGAACCTGTTGTGCGTCCCTGATGTACACCTATCTCTCCCCTGATGGTTACGATCTCATTGGAATCAGCATAACATTGTGTACATGAAACATTAACTAGAAGCACTTTACCATAAATCATATTAGCTCGTAAGAAGATGTCGATAAGCAGTATCATCTCACTCTCTAAATATTCTTCTCATATTTCTTCCCACTGAAAACTGAAGTAATACATACCACAAGTATCAAGAGACCGCTTCCCCCAAGTAGTTGGAATAATACACCAAAAGCCACGAGTTAAAACATCGAGTTTCTTTGCGGTTATGCCATTTGTCTTCCCGGAATAACTTCAATTAAGAAGAGGTATAAGGTTCATCAAGTGTACTCATTGTGCGTTGAGATGTATGTCTCCTTCCCCCTTGCTGGTTTTGATACCTCAGAATTAGCAACACATTATACATACATATAATTGAAATCTTGTGAGAAGAACAAATTTAGCTCAATTTTATCTTGTGAGAATCAACTTGCTGAGGAACAATGTGAGCATATCTAATTAGGGATTAACTCAGACTTTTCACTCTCCCCTAATTAGTGCTCTCCCCCAAACTGACAACCATTCAGATGAATGCCTTGAATATGAAGAAGTCTTTTGATAATTAAATGCATATAGTCTTTAGTCTTCTAGAACGCAGCGGAAAATGTAGAATAGACTGTAGACTCGACCTTCTTCAAGATTGTCCATTTGGGGAATAGAATATCAACATCTTCATCTCACGAAATGGCATTCCAGTTATCATACAAATAACTAATCAGCTCGTAACTTACACATGAGATGATAAAACCAAAGTAACAAGTTGAAACACTGATCATCTTTAATTTGTTTCATAAGACATTGGACCCGATCACTAGAACTTGTTGTGCGTCCTTGGTGTACACATTTCTCTCCCCTGCTGATTCCGATTAATCAGAATCAGCATAATGATGTGTACGTGTAGCATTAACTGGAAGCACTTTATCATTAAACATATCAGCCAGTGAGAAGATGTCGATAAACCCAAAATCAATCAACAATTTGTATATTCACACATCTCCCACTTAAAAATTGCATATGAGATTGCCATTTTTGATTCACACTTCTCCCCCTCAAAAATTGCATATGAAGTTGCCATTTTTTATTGAACAAGTGATCTTGGAAAAACATGAAGGTTGTTGATGAAGATGGTTAGAAACTAGAAGATTTCTCTTCTTCTGAAGATAAAGCGCACTGAAACGTACACCTTTCTTTTCTTTGAAGAACGGGGCCTGAAGTGTTTTCTACAGATGCCATTATGTTGAAGAACGAGGCTTGAACCGTTGTGTCTGAACATCATAATGTTGAAGAACGAGGCTTGAACTGATTTGTTCAAACGTCATCTCTCTCTTTCTACTTTTCTCTACTAACTCATTACCAACCCCATTATCATTCTATCGGCTCTTTGTCGTGACTACTGACGGAGAAAAACCCACTATGATGAACTTGAGACTAAAGTAAACTACCCCGAACTTGTGACTTAATCTTGCACTAACGTGTGACTAAGAGTGGTGTAGAGAGTTCGTGTAACTTCGAATCCCTAAGTACTTTATACTCTTCAACCAACCAACCATCAAGTATAAGACGTACATCACCTCTTGAATATCGACAACTATGTGTGACACTTAAAGTGATAGTTATTTTGTGGTGATAGAAAAGAAGAATCACCAAAATAACTAGATATCCAAGTCTTCGTCATTGCAAAGGTAAAAAGCTCGAGCAAGGATCTCGAAGAATCTTCATCCAACCAACCCCAATATCTTCAGATACTAAGTACACGCATCCGTGAAATTTCACTTCAGCCTCAAATAAATAATAACGAATTAACGCCGTAGTCACATCTTGCGGTTGCACATTAAGAAACTAGCCTTTTGACGATTTAAGTGAACTTTGATAATGGTTTTTCCTGATCTTGTCAAAAGCACATAACCCCGTAAAAATTTGTTATAACCAAAATGCCATGAAGTATATCTAAACATCCAATACATGAAGTACACACTTTGTCCCTTTTTCGAAGTTGAAACGTATCACCCGAAACAATTAAGATCCTGAAATGCCCTTTTCTTCCTCCAAGATAGTTCCATCATCACGGGATTTTACAAATCTATGATTTAAACCTAGAAATAGATTCTTTCGAGGGATTTTACAAAACCAAAAAGAAACCGCGAGACAATGATTAATTGAATATATTTTGACAAATTTGCTTTTGGTGAATAACTGTTTGGGGAAACATGCAAGAGCTCAGCAACAATTCTTCTCACAAATGTAAAATACTTCACAAACCATGCTAAGTAAAGTAGTATAAACTACTTCCCCCTGGAGGTTAACATTATATCATCAAAGTACACGTTTTCTCCCCCAATGATGGTTTCGAACATTTGGAAGCATCATTTGACGTATACGACCATATACACGAGAAGTTCTTAACGTGCAGTAGCGTCAAATATCCCATGAGAATCGATGATCACATCTCAACCTTCAAACCCATTAGCTAACAAACCAACCTCGTATTATGTCGGCTATTGTTGTAACCACTTGGTGAAGTAAACCCGATATACCAAACTTGAAAATGAAGTAGAATTCCCAAAATTTTGTTACTTAAGCTTGCACTGTTGTTGGAAGAACGGTGTAGAGAATTTGTGCACCATGCAAATCTCTAAGTACTCAATACTATCCCGATAAAGTATGAGACTATCATCACCTCTTGCGATTATCCACATCATCTTCTGCGTGTGACACTGAGTATTATAAAGTAACTCCTTTCAGTGATAGTTAACAAGGTCTTCAACTATCCACCCTGACTTCTGGAAACTAGATAAACCAAGTCTTCTCCTTAAATTTTAAGTACGAGCAAGTTATCATTGAAAGTCATGCATCCAACAAACCCCGACTTCAAGATAAGATAAGTACGCGCCTTCGTGAAACCCACTTCAATCTCAAATAAGGGATACACGATCAACTCCGTAGCCACATTATCGTTAACGTACAAAATTTAGCCATGAAATAAGTATTCCTGTGAAAATTGGTGATATACCCTATTTCTTTAGATACCCCCCATGAAATAAGTATTCCTGTGAAAATTGGTGATATACCCTAATTCTTTAGAATTTTTTGGTAAATTGAGGTTTGAAAACTAAGGTTTTGTATGTTGAGTTTTCCGCTCTTGTAAAAAATACATAACCCCGTGAACATTAGTAATTCCAAAGTACAACTCAATAAACCAACATTTAAATTTTGTATCCAATATTTTTGAACAAATTAGGATAACAACATTTGTTGTCATAGCATCCCACCATTTGCAGTTCAGATCCAATCACGTAGCCCAGATTGCATTGCAAGTTAAGTAGCAATGTAGAATATCAATAATCAAAACATGTATGGTTCTTGTGAGTATTGTAAGATTCAAGAAAGAGATTAGAGAGAGAAAGTGAGTTGGGTGTTCCTAGAGAGAGAGAGAGATGAGAGAAAAATGTAAGATTGGATTAGTGAAAATGGAAAGCACCAACCCTCTCCACATGTGGAGAGGGGTATATATAGTTTCCTATAAAAAAGATAAAAACGCCCACACCCGGGCTGTGGATCAGGCATACAGTGGGTAAAGACCCGTCCTTCTTCCACGATGTTACCTAAACTAAACTAATATCTAACTAACTAATAAACTAACTACGAGCTATCATAATGCTATTACATCATTTAGGTGACCGAGTCTTTTATAGGAATATTCGTATTCCTAACAATCTCCCCCTAAGCGAGGTTACCTTGGAAATTAAGCTCTTTGTTCTTCAAGCATTCATTTGATCTTGTAGCTCGTTGGTTCTGATTCTTCACTATTCCACACACTTTGTACATCAAGCCATGAACTTGTGATTTGAGTTCCTTTGAGATGTGTGATCTTTGAGCTTCTTTGAGATCATCAGCCACAATAAATCTCCAAGCTCATCCTTCGTCGTATTGCCTCCATGTGATGTTGTGACTTTGGGACCATCATGCTGACACCCTTCTGGATCAGAAGACATTACATCAGAGTTGCGGATCAGGAGACTTTTCATCAGAGTTTCGAAAACGTTGTTTGTAGTCTCTCATCATTCATGATCATCATAGATAGTGTGTAGGGTGTGTGAGCATAAGGTATGGATTGACCCGATTCAGCTGGAAAATGGAACCATCAACTCCATCTTTATATGTGTCCCTGAAATAAGACAGTTAGCAATAAAGATAGAGAACGAATATGGCTTTGTCATTCATTCTACGAGGACAAACTACCCTCCGGTTTTTTGAAAACCGACCTGTGATCAGGTAGAGTCTCTTTTAAAGAAGACTCTCCTTGACAGGAATTTCCAGCTTGTAGTAATGAATTTTCCAAAGAATCCACTTTGGAATCTTCATACTAAGCATGTTCTCATACCGGAACATCTCAAAGTAGACAGCACGATATAGTGAATCGGTGAATAAATATTCACGGATTGATGAGAAGATGGTTTATAGAAATCACTCGCGTGTCATATGATAAACATTTTTGAGACACGACGAGAGTTTTAAGCTTTGAATCACATTTCCATCAAAAATACTTTTGTTTGAAATATTTTACACAATCAACGTGCTCGAAAGTAAGTTTGTGAGCACATTGAATGGTTTTTGCGAAAGTATCCGTCAATCCATATCCTGGAACAAGTTTGATTCAATGTTGAATCGCACCATCTTTGCTTTCCAGTTGTCACTTGATCATTGATCCAAGATGGATTTCACATGTCACCTACCAAGAGCTTGAAAGATGTTCGCTCTAGAAGGATTTCCATCTTCATCATGAATATTTTCATATTACTCGGATGTTCTGGCAATGCCACAAGGATAATGCGTAGGACTCTAAATATTTTATCTTATTTTCCACATTGTGTGAAACAATAAGCATATTTGGAATGTGTCCTATCGAGATTTATGGATGATCTCATGGCTCTAGACTCAATAGTGCGTTTTGATCTGCTCCTGGAGACTGGGGAGGCGTCTCCTGTTTAGGTATCAACATAGCTCGCAAGGAGCGGTCGATACATTGCACAGGGTTCCCCGTGAGAATGAAACAAGTTCTTTTAAGAGAACTTGAGTGGTTGGGAAGTTTGGTGCAGTGCGTCACTGGGTCCATGACGTCTTGTCTTCAATACCAGTGTTACCTTAGTAACCACTAGTAGCATATGAAGTTGAACCCGGTTTCTGCCCTAAGGTTGAATATTTGGGGGGGGCTTTTTCTTTTCACCCTTTCTCATTACATTTCTTTTTCATTCTTCAACCCCTTCAGTGCTCACCGAGACTTCACCACTAGAACCTTGTTGGGTTTGTTCCAGTCCTAGCTCTATCTCAATTCGCACTCTTCCCTTTCTCACTTTACTCCTTTTTTTTAATCATTCCTAAGGACTTCTAATCTATCTAGAGGATTGTCCCTGGGAAGATCCTTCCGGTTCTGGTGGATCATGGGAACTCATACCTAACCTTAACCAACCTTATAACTCCATGCATAAAGATAAATGGTCGGTCTTTGGTATAACTTCCACAAATGCCTTTTGCTCCCCCTCAATATGTGCATTGATATTCGAAAGAGTTTAGCACATATGTGGGAGCACATTTATTGAGTCCACAAGATCACGTTTGATTATCAGATTTCATATTTAAATCACATTCTCTCCCCCGATCAAAAATTTCAAATCTTTTGAGATTTTGGATCTCAATTGATTTAAGTAAGTTAAAAAGCTTTTGGGAGAGAAATGCGGTAAATTTAATATTTTCTGATAAAAAGGAACCTTTACTGCTCCCCCTCAATCTGTGAGGAAGGTTGTTATGTGCCAGATTCGATGAGTTTCCAAAAGATTTGAAGTTTGAACGAAAACTCTTTGAAAATGTTCTCAATCTGACACATAACCATCACAAATCGTTTTGTTGCTTATTATGTACAAAGTGGAGAGTTTTTGATGATACATAAAATTTTGAGAAATCATTCTCCTCCTCAATCAATGACGGATGTTAAAACAGAAATATTTTCATAAAATATTAAAGTCATTGATTGAGTGAAACTTTCATCAAAATTCTGAGTTCAAATTGATTTCCAAACCAAATCTCATGGTACCACCAAGTTTTGCACAAATACCTTCCGGAAACATCATAGAAGGGAAAGTATTTGGCGATAAAAAGAAGATTTCTCTTCTTTATCAAGAAATAATGCACTGAAGCGTACATTAGATCGAGGGTGCACGAATATTAAGTAATTCACGCTCGGATGAATGGCACCCTTTACTAGGAACAACCGTCTTTTTGGCGACGTGTTTTCCTCATTTTGAAAACCGGGTTGCTATCTGAAGTAATAGCAAGCCATAATTTTGAAGTCCAGGTTACATCCTGAAATGACTGCAAGCCATTGTTTTTGAAGAATATTTTGAGATACGACATGTTTTAGAAAAAAACTTTATTTGAAACCGAAAAACTCTTGCTCAAGCATATGTATGATTCCGTGTCATTATTGAATGACATTTCTAGAGACGTACATAATGTTGATTACACAAGAGACATGTCGTGAGAGGAATATTTATGGATTTTTTGTAGTTTTTTAGATTTTTATAGGTTTTTTTGTTGTTTTATACTTTTATATTTACAATTTAGTATAATATATGTACAAAGGATACTAACTAGTTTAAGAAGATGTTGATTTGAGTACCAAAATGATAGTATCGTTCAGCTCGTTGTAAAAATCAGTAGTCAGCATCTCTTAAACTTTCACCACCAATGCTTTTGAGGCTCCTGAATCATCGTCTGAAGTGGTAGTTGTCATGACATAACCTTAAACGGGATTTTACAACTCTTGTGACTTAAACCGAGAGATCGATTCTCTCCCGGGATTTTACTAAAGTCAACAAAAGAAACCGGAAGATGTAATATGCGAGTTAGACTTAGAGAGAGATCTTGGATAAGTGACAATTAGCGTTAAGTGTCAAGTCATGACAAGTCAAGTTACAATAGATTCGATCGTAATAAGTCAAGTCGTAAGGATTAACTCACAACGTCAAATTACAATCAGACTAATTGAAACGACTTAAGTCACAACAATTCACCAAACACAAGTAGTTAACAAATCACTAGAAACTCACAACTGAGTTAATCGCTTGACACCACCAAATTGCTGAGTTTTAGCCTCCTCAATGTGAAGCTTTGGTAGCTTCCCCCCAAACCGACAATCATCTTCATGAGACCACTTCCCCAAGTAGCGGAAGTGATGCAAAAAGTCTCATTGTATGACACTCGAAGACCCAAAGAAAAATGATAGCACCGAGGTAACAAGGTAAACCATGGATCGTCTCTGCGGTTATCAATCCCGGAATGTATGATGAAGCCCGATCACATGACCATGTTGTGCGTCCCTAATGTACACATTACTTTGAGGTTTGGAGCGGTTGTCTATTAGGGGGAGTAAGATATCAACATCTTCATTTCACTAAATGCATTCCAGTTATCTTATACATACCAACTTAATCCATATTGTACGTATGTATCCAACACAAGAAGAAACGATGACACCAAAGTAACAGGTTGAAGCACTGATCATCTCTGCGGATATCACCTCCGGAATATATGATTAAGCCCGATCACGTGAACCTATTGCGCATCCTTGATGTACAAAAATCTCTCCCCTGATGGTTGCTATCACATCGGAATCAGCATAACATTGTGTACATGAAGCATTAACCAGAAACACTTTACCATAAATCATATCAACTCATATGAAGAAGTCGATAAGCAATATCATCTACTCTCCAATTGTTCTTCTCATATTTCTTCCCACTGAAAGCTGAAGTAATACATACCACAAGTATCAGAAGACCACTTCCCCCACGTAGTTGGAATAATACACCAAATGCTGCGAGTTAAGACCCTGAGTTTCTCTACGGTTATGACATATGTCTTCCCGGGATAACTTCAATTAAAAAGAAGTATTATGTTCATCGCGTGCACTCGTTATGCATTCGGATGTATGTCTCATTCCCCCTTGTTGGTTTTGATACATCAGAATTAGCAACAACTTTTACGCACATCTACTTGAAATATTGAGAAGAACCAAATAAGCTAAAATGTATCTAGTGAGAATCAACTGCTATAGAAACTCTCTATGACTATCATTACAAACCCTTGTGCTAAAATGTATGAAATGACCACTGATGAAGTAAACCCAATATACCAAACTTGAGACTGAAGTAGAATTCCCCAAATTCGTTACTTAAGCTTGCACTGTTGTTGATTAAAGAACGATGTAGAAGAAACCCTCTAAGTACCCTAGACACTTTCCAAAGAGCCAAAATAAGTACAATACCTCTTGAGACTATCTACATCCGCATCTGCGTGTGACACTGAGCACTACAATGTAACTCCGTGAAGTGATAGCTATAACCCGTGAGTACTACAATGTAACTCCTTCCATCGGGTATAACTAGATAATCTAAGTCCCAATCATAAACTTTAAGAGTTCACGCAAGTCATCAATCGATACAAGTTTCGATGTTGAAATAAGTAGACACCTTCGTAAAATACACTTCAATCTCAATTAAGGGATGCCAAATAAACTCCGTGATCACTTGACATTCCATGTCCAAATTGTTAGCCGTTTTGACATTTTAGCCAACATTTTCATACATGTTCTTGTGGTTGATTTACAAAGTGCACATTTGGAGGAACAACAATCCGTGATGAAATAGAACAAGAGGACAGATCATTATTCATGTGTGCAACTTCACAATCATGATAGTCATCATCAACACCTTGAGGAATAACTGGAGATTGGATTACTTGAGTAGTCTGAGTAATACTTCTAGATGGTGCATCTTGATCAATCATCATTCGTTGAAGCTTGGAAGTATTCCTCAAACAAAAATCCCAGTCATCCTTAGTAAGTAGAACATTAGGTGTTGAGGGGGGAGAGTCGTAAGTCCATTCTTCAAGCATCAATCAACATTTGGTATATTCACACTTCTCCCCCTCAAAAATTGCAAGCGAGGTTTGCCATTTTTGATTGAGCAAGTGAATAAGAATACAATCAATCATGTATTTTATTCACACTTCTCCCTCTCAAAAATTGCATACGAGGTTGCCATTTTTGATTGAGCATGTGAATAAGAATACACTCAATCATGTAGTTCATTCACCCTTCTCCCCCTCAAAAATTGCATACGAAGTTTGCCATTTTTGAATGAGCAAGTGAATACGAATTTGATCAAAGATGAGTAGATCCACATGATAACTGAACGAACATGGAGGAAGCATGAATCATGTTGTTGAGAATGGTCAGAAGCAAGAGCATAACACTTCTTCAGAAGATAAAGCGCACTCTAGCATACAATTTTCTTTTCTTTGATGAACGGGGCCTGAAGTGTTGTCAGCAGACACCATAATGATGACATTGAGGAACGAGGCTTGAACTGAATTGTTCAAACGTCATAGTCGATGAAGAACGAGGCCTGAACTTCAGTATTCAGATGTCATAATAATCATACATCAATATTGACCTTCTATACCTCCTGAAGTAGGAGATATGCTTGCTTTAGGCCTCCAGACTTTGAGTCTTCTCGTGTGGTGAATGATTGATGTATCTGCAACTGAGTAAGGACTACCTGCACTAACATTACAAACTTGATTGCATATACATGGGTTAGTGACATTAGTATCCAGACACTTGGGGGTTTCATGGTCAACCATGGCATTGCCATCAATAAGCACCTTTCCGGTAGGTATCCACTTAAGCCCAACATACTTAAAAGTTCTACCAGTTGGAATCCACTTATGGCAAGGTCTAGGATTAATAAGTTTCTTATTCATAGCGAAAGGCTTATCGATATTCCTAGTCTCCAAAGATTTAACAGTTTGTATCCACCTAGGAGAAGTTTTAGTTTTGTGTTGCTTCCTATGCATTGTGGATGACTTAGTGTAAGTCCTAGATTTCACCGGTTGAACCTTAGCAGTGTTCCTCAATAAACCAGGAGGCATTAGGTGAGGTTGTGAACCTAATATACCATCCTTATGAAGTAGTGCCCTTTTCCTAGCCTTTACTAGGTCATAGTTCTTGTGCAAATCATTTGTTTCATAAGAATTTTGAATCTTAATGCTTGGTTTAGACACAGTTTTCGAACTAATCCTAGAGGTGCTGGGAATAGGAGTAGCTACTTGTTGAGGTTTAACAGAACTAGAAACAGTTAACTTAGGCAAATAATGTGGAGTGACTGGTTTTGTCAAAACTTGTTCCGCATCAACTTGGGAGGCAAACCGTGTTTTTGAAAATTTTGGTCGTTCAGATCTAAACGCATTCGGTTGTTTAATAACTGATTGGTTTCAATTCGATTGTAAAACTGGTTTTCCCAAGATTGATGGTTTTGCAAACTTAGTGTTCACACTATTCCCAGTTGCTTTTCTTAGCTCGTTCTTAAGTGCTACAATAGTGAAAACCTTTTCCAGAAGTTGAGCTTTGAATTCATCATTTTTGGCAATCAAAGAAGTTGTTTGCTCAATATTCTTAGTTTTCGTTTCTTTGATTAAATCGCACAGTTCTTTGCATTGAATTTTCAAAGACTCATTTTCATCAAGTAATTCAGCCATTTTGTGTTCAAACTTACTAGTTGCAGGCACATCACTATCATGTTTAGCTTTAACTTCATTACACATATCACACATCTCAGAAATACATTTTTGCAGGTTGTTGATTGTCAGGTTTTTGGTTTCTAGTTGAGCTTTCAAATCATTTATCACAAAGAATTCACGAAAATCAGGAAGTTCCGGATTTTTACATGGTTGGTTAGTTTGAAAACTTTCTTCCTTTTGTTGCATTGCGATTTCAAGTGAAATACAATGCTTTTCAAGTTGTAAGAATCTGTTTGAAAGTTCATTAAAACACATCTTTATCAACCATATCATGTGATTTGAAAGACTCAGCCGTAAACAAAGAACTTGACTCATCATCACGTTTCGCATCCTGATCACTTTCTCCCCCTTTATGACTCATATTTGGTGAATTAGAAATGATATTGCTATCAGTCTATTCCAACAAATTTGTGTCATAAATGGGCTTAATTTGATCAGTATGCTGGCATTCATTAGAGGGCACATTATGTTGATCAGTTAAGGGTACCTCAGCACATGACACATGTTCTTTTACCGGTCTGAAATCTGCATCCATATCATGTGTAACAAGAGTCACTGAGCTGCTGGTAGTGTCACGCTTATCCGTCTCTAATCCTTTGCATTTAGTGACAACTGACCCAACATTCGATGCTTTACCCGAATCTACAATACCATCACGTGATAGCACCTGACATGCCTTCACTTTGTCGTCATACATAAGTATGTGTTGTGCTATTTCCTCAATGAACCTCTTCACATTACCCATGAGTTGGAGGAGAGTGTCTCTGAACGTGTCAACCTCTATTCCCGCGTGATCAGCAAAACACTTTTTCGTCATCTCACTCTCGTAGTCATAATCCATAGTGGATTTTGAATCGACGAACACTTGGAGTTGTTTGTTGATCACACAAAGGGCAGCCATGGATCCAATATTGGAAGGTTCTGCTTGGTCAAGTTGTTGTCGTAATTGATCTAAATTAAGAATCATTGTGTCTGTGAAAGTCTGAACATCTTAACCGAAGAGAGTTGCAAATGCACGTTCGAATCCCATCTTGAATCCAGTTCCCTCTAAAAGTACCGAGAGGTGTGAATGAAGTTGTCGAAAACATTCTATGCAGCTTTCATTTGCATTGTGAAGCACTTGTAGTGGCTGTAGAAGCTCTCTCTCTTGTAAATTTAAGCACAAGGATTCCATTCCCTCAATATCAGACTCAAAGCCGTTAGTCTGTTGACCATTGTCATAAATCTTATGGTCTTCAACCAAGTCGTACAATTTGAGTATCTCAGATATGACTGAATCCAAAGAATTTGATAAGATAGGAGCATGCATGGGATTTTACAATTCTATGATTTAAACCAAGAAATAGAATCTTTCGCGGGATTTTACAAAATCAAGAAAAAACCGTGGAATAATGAGAAACCGTTGGATCGGAAAATGGTGAGATGATTGTTTCATGAACTTGATGGTTGAATTATTGAAATCCAATTAAACCCCGTAGATAGCTAATAATCCCGAAAATAACTTAACCCAAGCTAATACACAATCTCAGATATATGAAGCTCAATGTCCAATAAACCCGAGAATTCAATCCTAAAATAACTCTCAGTCTCTAATTATCGAAGCACAATCAAAACTGTTGACGAATATCGACTTGTCCCGAAATTAATACCAAAATTTCAACAAAATACCAAATAATCAAAAGATTTCGGACATGCATAAATGCTACCCAACGAAAGCAGCCTTAGTGTCAAAAGCCCATGACCAAATTATAACCAAAAAAAATCTTATGATGAAGCCCAAACAATCTTTCACGTAGCCCAATTTCATTATAGGTCTGACGCAGCCCACTAGAAGATTAGCAAGAAAACGAGGCCCAACTCCATTAGACAAAAACACAGCCCAAGCAACTATTAGTAATATTTGCCCAAAACAGAATTAACACTAAATAGGCCCTAATCTCACGCTATACATCACTATCAAAACCCCACAACCCTAATTTAACTCCACCCAAAAACAAACGCAGTCACAAGTTATACTCACGATCAAAGACTACACAGCCTCCAACAATGATCCTTTCACCCAATATTCTGAAAAAAAACGTATACAGATCTTCCCTTGTGAGATGCATTAATCAATCCGAACACAAGAACATACGAAGCCCCTTTGAAATCTGCTTCAAGGTACAAGTATGATCGTATTTGTTAAACCGAAAGACAAAGAAGATGAGACACCATTTTTTTTATATCTTTCTTTTCATATTTCGTATATTTAAATAGAAGCTTGTCTTCTTGAACGATCTGTGATGATAAAATTCATTTGAGTGCAAAGATCTTAAGGTCTTTAGATATCAAAGAAAAAATTTGAGATCATTGTTTCTATTTCTTGTATTAGTTTACTTATAAAAACTAAATGAAAGATGAAGAGTGAAACAACTTAGTATTGTTCTTTCTTCTGATGTTACGGATTTTTAATTGAGGCTCAACTTCAAATAGATCAGTGATAATTATCTACTTGGTGTAAAACTTTGAATGAATCTTTGAGAACTAAGGAAAAGATAAGTTGAGATCTTTTGTTTTCCTTTTCTTGTTTACAATTGTTGTTATGATATACCGAAAGATAAGAGGAATGAAGCACCTTTTTTTTTTTTTTTTTTTTTTTTTTTTTTTTTTTTTTTTGTTCTTTTTCTTTATTGTTAAGCACAAATCAAGGTTAAGATGTAAACTAATCTCTAGCTTGGGTAATCGCTAACTTGAAATTACCACCAAGAGCTAAACGTAACCAACAAATCACAGGAGATAATCGCAAATTAGAGCTACAAAGAGGTAATCGCAATCAGTAGCTACCAAGAGGTAACCGTAGTCAATAGCAGATACACACTAATAGAATAAGTCCAAAACAGTGACTTTCTCCCTTTTTGTCTTTTACTCGAAATGCACAAAACACCAAACAAAGACTTAATCGCAATACCAATTTGGGACAAAACAGGAACTAATCGCAACAAAGAAAACTTAGTTAATCGCAATGAAGAATAAGACCCAATCTAACAGTTTCAACATGAAGCAGCCTATCCATGAACTTGTGAACAAAACTTCTTAATATAAAAAACAAGGTGAGGTCACGAAACAAGTCAAAAAACAAAAACAAACCAATGTGTTTTAAACTAATACCAAGCAAGTTCGAACCAAAAAGAACCACAAAAAAAACCATACAAAAAATTCAAGAAAACCAAGTCCCTAAGATGAAACCTTGGCTCTTGATACCAATTGTAGAATATCAATAATCAAAACATGTATGGTTCTTGTGAGTATTGTAAGATTAAAGAAAGAGATTAGAGAGAGAAAGTGAGTTGGGTGTTTGATGAGTGCTCAAACACTCATCATTTTTGGTCAAATCTGAACTGCAAAATATACAAAAACACTCATAAATGTATCAAAATGCTAAAAATATTCCAAAATTGTATTTTATATGTTTCTGATGCAAAATGAGTAAAAACAGATGAAAAACATACAAAGTTTGCAAAATTGGCAGTTTCAGTCCCCCAACTTTCAAGAATTGGCAAAAATAGTTCCTGAGCACATATTTTAAAAGAAAAATCACCAAAGGTCCTTTTGAAATCATAAATTGTCATATTTAGTCCTTTGGTGAAAAATCTCAAAAGTTTTGGAAAATTACAAGTTCAGTCCCTGTACTTTCACTTTTTGGCAGATTTGGTCCCTGGTGGGATATTTTTGAAAGAAAAATCAATTTTGGTCCTTGTGTTAATAATCTTTGGCAGGAATGATCCTTGGGTAGCAAGTTTAGTGAAATTACATATTTGGTCCCTAGAGTTTGAAAATTGACATAAATGGTCCCCGGGAATTTCAAAAGTTGAAAAATGGCATTTATGACCCATGGGAATTCAAAGCTTGGCAATTTTAGTCCTTATGAAGAGTTTGGAAGAATGCCACAACACACCCACAATTTTCAGAAATTACAATTTTAGTCCTTGTGTTTTGCCTATTAAATACCAAACAGACCCTTTGTATTTTCCACCAAATCCAAACATAAAACTAATCCAATCCCCAAGCCCATACCACTTCTCTGGCCCAACAACATCTAGCCTAACCCCACTCCCATTTTAATATTACCCTGGTCGTTTGACCAGGTCAAACCCAACACCCCTAACCTCCCTTTTCCCGCCAAAAATGGATAAACGGCTAAGATCAAAAGATAAACATCCAACAACTTAGAATAGAGGTGGGAAAGTGTGAGAAAGCTTCCTCAGTGCTAAAAAGTTATATTAAAAGAGAATATAAGGAGGAGTGAAGATTATTAGTTAAGCATAGTATATCTTTATTTTTGTAGGTAGTATAGTTTTAGTTTCAGTCATAATTTTCATTCAAATATTGTTGTACTCAGTTTCCTTAGTGTAATTTTGAAGCTTATTTACCTTTAATTACAAGTAATTTCCACAGAATTTGTATTTAGCATTTATCTAGTGAAATTGACAACTTCACTGATAAGTGTTAATTGTTGTTGTTTATTGTTCATTTCATCTCAATTCAGTTCCACTTATGAGTGTTTAAGGTCTTTGGATCATTAAAATCAGTTTTAGTTCAAGTTTAACAAAAATCTCAAAAAGACTCAATAATTGGCTATAAATTCAAAAACTAGTGAAAGAGAAAGAAGAAGCAATAAGCTTGGTGGATTCTGGATTTTCATGGTTTAGGTGCCTCATGGGAGGCTTTAGGTGCTAACTTTGTTCCATGGTTCCTTGTTTCTCAGTCTGAATTCATATGTAAGACCACTTTCCCATTTCTTGCATTTTATTGTGGTTTTAGTTAATTTGCTTGATTCTAGTATTTTTGTGCTTCCTTACTGTGTTTAAGATGATTTAAGTTGAATTAGATCATGTTTATTCAATGTTTTACTTTGTGCTCACATTTGTCACCATTAACTGTCAAATTATGCTTAATTGTAATTAATGAGTATATGTGTTCTTGCCTGTATTTTTATGCTGGAATGAACCTATGCTATCATTTTACAACTTTTGGAACCAGTGTTATGGCATGAATCAGTGAAATCTCTTGAAAATCTCAAAATTGGCTACCTTAAGGGGTGTTTGGTTCAGTAGGTTTAACTGTGATAAGGTTGATTGTGTTGTTGTTCTTGTTTGATGTACATCACATTAGTATCCATTATCTCATTTAAACCATAAAAACTAGTCACCCTTTGTAAAAAAGTCAATTTAGCCTTGAATCTCACCTTGTGAGTTCACTGTCAAGTAGTTTAGTACCATAATCATGCATTTCATCTCATTAGTTGTTAGAAGAGCTTAATTTCATCTCATTTTAGCTTATATTATCATGTTCAATCAATAGATTAAGCTCAAACTTCATTTTAGTCAAAATAGCTTAGAATCTCAAAAAGTCAAATTTAACTTGTGCAGAAAAAACCAAAAATTCAAGGAATTTTATAGAATTTTGTAGTTAGATTCTAGGCTTGTGCTTTTTACATGTTACAACCCCCCAGCTAGTCTTCAAGTTCCCACATTCTTTATATTTTTAGGAATTTTTCTGTGGGACCCACCTTCACCCAAAGTTAGCTGCAGGGCAGTCCCTTCCCCTGCATCAGCAGGTCACCACCACACCACCATCTTTGGTGGTGGTTTCTGGCCACCACAATGGGTCCCACTCACCCCACTTGGCTTCTCCCAAACCCCCTCCTGGCACTCTTCAAGGTTTGACCATTAGTTTGACCTTAGGCATTGTGGACCCCATTTGAAATCACTCCTAATTGTTGTCCCATTTTCTGAGTAGAACCAAGTTCAAAGAGCTTATTTGTTGGCTTATTTGCTTAACCTGTGAGCTTCTTTATGATATTTTTGCTTAATCATGTCCCAACAACTCAATTGAACCAGATTTCACCATTGTGGACCCCGCTTAAGCTCATTTGAGCTTATTTTCTTACTTGGTCAACCAAAGTCAACTGTTTGGCTTATTGCTTCACAGTTAGCTTATTTTCAAGTTCCATACAAGTTGTTTTCACAAAAGTTCCTTGTTTTTAGTTGTAAAATAGTTTTCAAAAAGAAAAATCCAGAAAATCCAAATTAATTTTAAGTGATAGTTTCTATTTAATGTAATTTAAATTTTTAATTTCCCTTTTTAGATTTTTATTAAGCACTTAGCATTTTTATATTTTAATTAAATTCCTTTTACCTTAAAGTATATTTAGTAATTTTATCAGATTTTTATATTATGATTTGGTATTTATTAGATGTAATTAATTAATATTTAAGTTTTAAATAGCAAAATTAGTTTTTATAAAGTAAACCCTAGTTTTTATATTTTTCATAGCTTTTATATAATATAATATAAGTTTAGGAATGTTTCTAGAATTTTTACTGTTCATTTTCTATTTTTTATAATTTAAATAGTTTAATTAGTAATTAATTAATATTTAATATCATAATTAGTAAAATAGTGTAAAAACTTATAAAACAAACTTTTTATAATTTTTTAGGATTCCTGTGATGGTTAATTAGATTTGTAAAAATTTTCTTAATTTTCTAAGTTAGTTTGTTATATTTAATAATTTAAATTAATTAAAATTTGTTAAGTAATTAATAATTAGTAATTAATTAATAATAAATAATTAAATAGTATAAAAATTTATTTTCTTTTTCTAAAAATTTTCTTTCATCATTTAGTTTGTAAAAAAGTCATTTTCACCCCCTGTGGGTTTTCAGATTTCAGTTTTTACGTTTTATTTTGTACGTTTACGTTATTTAAAATGTAAACGTACGCGTTTTAGGTTTTAAACGTTTCTGGTTTTTCCAAACTTCCAGTCTTGTTCATATAGCTTATTTAAGCTATTTCCTTGTACATTTCAGTAGTCTAACCAATCTCAAACCCTTTTCCGTCCAAATTCACCCGATCACAAACCCGTTAGAATACAATCCACACCTCGTCGGGACATAACGACCTGGTGATTTCCTATATTACCCGGAGATTGACTGTAGGCTATTTGACTTTGTTGACCATTCCTTGGTCAATATAAGTTGACGGTTTAGGGCAAATCAAAATTTGGCGCCGCTGCAGGGGATGCGTGCACGCTATTCTAAACGGTTTTGCGTATTGGTGAACCTGGATATACATCCATTGTATATTTACCCACCCTTGTTCATATTATCTTCTTATTTTCATACAAAAACAAAACCGTTCACGAAAGCATTTTAAAATCAGTTTTCAACGAACAAAAAAAAAAACACAAACAGATTTTCTTTATCATTTGTATAAAATATCTTTCCAAAAATCCAAAAATATTTATCTTTACCCTCCTACCTTTTTGATTCTTCATTCCTTACTCTCCCAAACCTTTTGATTCTTTCTATGTCTTACCCACACCTTCTTATTTGCCATTGGTGTGGTAATCCTTATAATGGTGGCAATTGCCCCAGCTGTGGCATGGTAGAATCAGGAAACGGGTCTGTCTATAACCAGAATCCCTATTCCTACCATGACACGACTGATTCATTCCATCAGTTACCACACCATGAGACTCAGCAGTTTCACTGTTGTGAGTACTGTGGTGGTTCACACTACAGCTCTGATTGTCCATCGGGAAACACGCTTGTCTATGAGCAGTTTCCTGATAACAATTATGACTCTTGCACATACAACCCACAGCCACATCGGTTTTACTGTTGTGAGTACTGTGGAGGTCCACAATCTAGCTCGGATTGTCAAACAAGGAATCCATTTCCTTGTAACAATTACGACTATTCTTTTTCAGACCCACCTCCACAGTACCAAATGATTCACACAACTCCTCATGATACTGAGCAAGACCTTTTACTGAAGGCTCTTGATATATTGAAAGAACTTAAGGAGTTGGTTACTACATCGTTTCAAAACTCTCGTGAGAAATCTATGGCAGAATTACTTGCCGAAGAACAAGATGCTAAAAACGAATTGAGCATGGAAGAATTGCTAGTCTTAGAACAAGCAGCTATAACACGTGCTAAATTTCGTAAAGCTGCTCTTCTTGACTGTGATGATGATAGTGATAATGAAGATACCCGTGATATCCTTCAATTTTATAAGGGTTCGTCAGATTCATCATTTGTGATTCCTCCCATTGAAAATCAGGGAGAAAATAATGTGACGGAGAAATTACTAGCAGAAGATCAAATGGAACTTGTACAATCCATGAATGCTAGCTCCTCTCATCTCCCTCAGTCTGTTGTTATCACACCCGAAGTTCACACTCACTCTCTAAACATGGGGGATGAGCATCTTAGCACTGTTCCTAATAAAGAATCGGACGAATTAATAAAGTCTAGTGTTGAGATCCTTGTCCCAATCCCGAGAGGGTCACAAGGAACTTTTGATCAAGTGTGTGATATTCCTTCACCCCCTAATAATCCAAATGATCAAATTGAGACTGTCTCTGATTCCAGTGATGATTGTTTATCTTATGGAGACATTGAGTATGTTGATGCATCCCTTCCCCATTCTAATGTTGACTTTCTTCTCGAGAAGTTCGCCGATGAACTCACTCATACCAATCCACTTCCATCAGGAAGTGATGATGATCTCTTTAATCTCAAAGATGATCTGGAAGAAGTCGAAGCATTTCTTGCCTAGATAGTTCAACTTCGTTTGAAGTTGATGATAACTATCTTGATTCTGAGGGGGATATTCTTTTCCTTGAAAGCTTATTGAATGATGATCCATCACTAAATTCCTATCTCAATACCGGGCTTAGTGATTCACACACTGATGAAAATTCTTTTTCTTATGGAGACATCAGTGATGTTGATGAAACACCTTCTGAGCCCATCATTGATCACCTTATCATGACTCCTCCGGAGTATGATGGCAAGAAACGTCATGATCGGGGGGAAAGATTCTCAATCATGAGAATTTGTATTTCTATGACAAATTATCCCACCCTCCCTCCCGTGATGTTTTCTAACCCTAAGCGCTTAACCGACAAAATCCAAATTCAGGAAACCAAACCTGATCTTGAGGATGAGCATCCTTTCATGACTATTCTCATGACATTCTCGGTGCCTTCCTCTCTTCTTCACTCCTTCGGGACTGAAGATACCATCTTTGATCCCGGCATTTTCATTTACCATTATCTTGAGCCGGAATTATATCTCATCGGTGTGGAACTTTCACGTGCTTCAAATGTTTGTCCAAACATCTTGAATGAAAGTCCGATGGAGATTGCTTCTTCCACATCATCCATGGACAAATGAATTTGGGGTCGAGTCAAGCTAGCGACTCAGTAAACAAAAACAGTAGCATACTTATAGGGTTTTCACCCTAAGTGTGGGGGAGTTACCCCTACTGTGGTTACAAATGAAGTGAAAAAAAAATGGTGTTTCCACATTTTGCTTGTAATGTTGCCCTTTTACGTTCAAAGAGCCGACATAATAGCTGGGACTTTGAATATTGAGGACAATATTCATTCTAAGTGTGGGGGGTGTTCTAGCAAATTTTATCATATTCTACTATCTAGTACCCCCGTTTTTGGTCAAAATCTCAAAAATTAAAAAAAAAAAAAAAAAAAAAAAATCACTTGTGCTTCAAAATCATGTCTAAACGACCAAAGGATTGGCTAATCCAGGAGCAAACGGCTCTTGGTAAAGATATATCAAATCCGTTGATGGCTTGCAATTTGCCCAAAATTGTATGGTATCTCAACTCGCCATATCTTAAAAAGTTAATGAGTTGGCTAGCCCGTAAGATTATGGCTTGTGGTAAAGGCAGTGGAAAAACCATAATTGGTAATCAGCTCACCAAGATGTTGACTTTGTCCATCAAGAGTTGGCTAGTCCAAAAGCAAACGGCTTTTGGTAAAGACTAATCAAATCCGTTGACAGCTGGTGGTTTGCTCAAAATCACACGGTTATCAGGTGGACCATAGTTCTTACTTGAATCGATACATCTGGCTACTCCAGAAGTGATGGCTTTTGGTAAAGAGTTTAAAATCCATTAAGTTTTCAAAACAGTTTATTGCTAGGGACTAGCAATAGTTTAGTGTGGGGGATTGATGAGTGCTCAAACACTCATCATTTTTGGTCAAATCTGAACTGCAAAACATACAAAAACACTCAGAAAGGCATCAAAATGCTAAAAATATTACAAAATTGTGTTTTATATGTTTCTGATGCAAAATGAGTAAAAACAGATGAAAAACATACAAAGTTTGCAAAATTGGCAGTTTCAGTCTCCCAACTTTCAAGAATTGGCAAAAATAGTCCCTGAGCACATATTTTAAAATAAAATTCACCAAAGGTCCTTTTGAAATCATAAATTCATATTTAGTCCTTTGGTGAAAAATCTCAAAAGTTTTGGAAAATTACAAGTTCAGTCCCTGTACTTTCACTTTTTGGCAGATTTGGTCCCTGGTGGGATATTTTTGAAAGAAAAATCAATTTTGGTCCTTGTGTTAATAATCTTTGGCAGGAATGATCCTTGGGTAGCAAGTTTAGTGAAATTACATGTTTGGTCCCTAGAGTTTGAAAATTGACATAAATGGTCCCCGGGAATTTCAAAAGTTGAAAAATGGCATTTATGACCCATGGGAATTCAAAGCTTGGCAATTTTAGTCCTTAGGAAGAGTTTGGAAGAATGCCACAACACACCCTCAATTTTCAGAAATTACAATTTTAGTCCTTATGTTTTGCCTATTAAATACCAAACGGACCCTTTGTATTTTCCACCCAATCCAAACATAAAACTAATCCAATCCCCAAGCCCATACCACTTCCCTGGCCCAACAACATCTAGCCCAACCCCACTCCCGTTTTAATATTACCCTGGTCGTTTGACCAGGTCAAACCCAACACCCCTAACCTCCCTTTTCCCGCCAAAAATGGATAAACGGCTAAGATCAAAAGATAAACATCCAACAGCTCAGAATAGAGGTGGGAAAGTGTGAGAAAGCTTCCTCAGTGCTAAAAAGTTATATAAAAAGAGAATAGAAGGAGGAATGAAGATTATTAGTTAAGCATAGTATATCTTTATTTTCGTAGGTAGTATAGTTTTAGTTTCAGTTATAATTTTCATTCAAATATTGTTGTACACAGTTTCCTTAGTGTAATTTTGAACCTTATTTACCTTTAATTACAAGTAATTTCCACAGAATTTGTATTTAGCATTTATCTAGTGAAATTGACAACTTCACTGATAAGTGTTAATTGTTGTTGTTTATTGTTCATTTCATCTCAATTCAGTTCCACTTATGAGTGTTTAAGGTCTTTGGATCATTAAAATCACTCTTAGTTCGAGTTTAACAAAAATCTCAAAAAGACTCAATAATTGGCTATAAATTCAAAAACTAGTGAAAGAGAAAGAAGAAGCAATAAGCTTGGTGGATTCTGGATTTTCATGGTTTAGGTGCCTCATAGAAGGCTTTAGGTAGTAACTTTGTTCCATGGTTCCTTGTTTCTCAGTCTGAATTAATATGTAACACCACTTTCCCATTTCTTGCATTTTATTGTGGTTTTAGTTAATTTGCTTGATTCTAGTATTTTTGTGCTTCCTTACTGTGTTTAAGATGATTTAAGTTGAATTAGATCATGCTTGTTCAATGTTTTACTTTGTGCTCACATTTGTCACCATTAACTTTCAAATTATGCTTATTGGTAATTAATGAGTATATGTGTTCTTGCCTGTATTTTTATGCTGGAATGATCCTATGCTATCATTTTACAACTTTTGGAACCAGTGTTATGGCATGAATCGGTGAAATCTCTAGAAAATCTCAAAATTGGCTACCTTAAGGGGCGTTTGGTTCAGTAGGTTTAAATGTGATAAGGTTGATTGTGTTGTTGTTCTTGTTTGATGTACATCACATTAGTATCCATTATCTCATTTAAACCATAAAAACTAGTCACCCTTTGTAAAAAAAAGTCAATTTAGCCTTGAATCTCACCTTGTGAGTTCACTGTCAAGTAGTTTAGTACCATAATCATGCATTTCATCTCATTAGTTGTTAAAGGAGCTTAATTTCATCTCATTTTAGCTTATATTAACATGTTCAGTCAATAGATTAAGCTCAAACTTCATTTTAGTCAAAATAGCTTAGAATCTCAAAAAGTCAAATTTACCTTGTGCAGAAAAAACCAAAAATTCAAGGAATTTTATAGAATTTTGTAGTTAGATTCTAGGCTTGTGCTTTTTACATGTTACAACCCCCCAGCTAGTCTTTAAGTTCCCACCTTCTTTATAGTTTTAGGAATTTTTCTGTGGGCCCCACGTTCATCCAAAGTTAGCTGCAGGGCAGTCCCTTCCCCTGCATCAGCAGGTCACCACCACACCACCATCTTTGGTGGTGGTTTCTGGCCACCATAGTGGGTCCCACTGGCCCCACTTGGCTTCTCCCAACCCCCCTCCTGGCACTCTTCAAGGTTTGACCATTAGTTTGACCTTAGGCATTGTGGACCCCACTTGAAATCACTCCTAATTGTTGTCCCATTTTATGAGTAGAACCAAGTTCAAAGAGCTTATTTGTTGGCTTATTTGCTTAACCTGTGAGCTTCTTTGTGATATTTTTGCTTAATCATGTCCCAACAACTCAATTGAACCAGATTTCTCCATTGTGGACCCCACTTAAGCTCATTTGAGCTTATTTTCTTACTTGGTCAACCAAAGTCAACTGTTTGGTTTATTGCTTCACACTCAACTTATTTTCGAGTTCCATACAAGTTGTTTTCACAAAAGTTCCTTGTTTTTAGTTGTAAAATAGTTTTCAAAAAGAAAAATCCAGAAAATCCAAATTAATTTTAAGTGATAGTTTCTATTTAATGTAATTTAAAATTTTAATTTCCCTTTTTAGATTTTTATTAAGCACTTAGCATTTTTATATTTTTCTTAAATTCCTTTTACCTTAAAGTATTTTTAGTAATTTTATCAGATTTTTATATTATCAGTTGGTATTTATTAGATTTAATATTAGTTTTATTAGTAATTAATTAATATTTAAGTTTTAAATAGCAAAATTAGTTTTTATAAGGTAAACCCTAGTTTTTATATTTTTCATAGCTTTTATATAATATAATATAAGTTTAGGAATTTTTCTAGAATTTTTACTGTTCATTTTCTATTTTTTATAATTTAACTAGTTTAATTAGTAATTAATTAATATTTAATATCATAATTAGTAAAATAGTGTAAAAACTTATAGAACAAACTTTTTATAATTTTTTAGGATTCCTGTGATGGTTAATTAGATTTGTAAATTTTTTCTTAATTTTCTAGGATAGTTGGTTATTTTTAATAATTTAAATTAATTAAAATTAGTTATGTAATTAATAATTAGTAATTAATTAATAATAATTAATTAAATAGTGTAAAAAATTATTTTCTTTTTCTAAAAAATTTCTTTCATCATTTAGTTTGTAAAAAAGTCATTTTCACCCCCTGTGGGTTTTCAGATTTCAGTTTTCACGTTTTATTTTGTACGTTTACGTTATTTAAAATGTAAACGTACGCGTTTTAGGTTTTAAACGTTTCTGGTTTTTCCAAACTTCCAGTCTTGTTCATATAGCTTATTTAAGCTATTTCCTTATACATTTTAGTAGTCTAACCAATCTCAAACCCTTTTTCGTCCAAATTCACCCGATCACAAACCCGTTAGAAAACAATCCACACCTCGTCGGGACATAACGACCTGGTGATTTCCTATATTACCCGGAGATTGACTCTAGGCTATTTGACTTTATTGACCATTCCTTGGTCAATATAAGTTGACGGTTTGGGGCAAATCAGTGTTCCTAGAGAGAGAGAGAGATGAGAAAAAAATACATGATTGGATTAGTGAAAATGGAAAGCACCAACCCTCTCCACATGTGGAGAGGGGTATATATAGTTTCCTACAAAAAAGATAAAAATGCCCTGTAGGACCTTAGATATATCAACTTTAATACCAATATAAGAACTAGATGAAGTAAAGATGGTGACTTGATGCAATATATATGTGGCGTTAATGAGAGAAAAAGAATAATAAGATGAAGAGAACTTTTATTAAAAAACACACACAATACACACACAAGCACACACCTCAAATGACTCATTTGAGGTGTTTATATAGTAAGAGATGTAACACCCTAATGGGCTTGGATGGGCTTGGTCATGGATTGGACTTTTACATTAAGTATGGACTAGTTGTAATACATAACTTATAACCTATTAGATTAGTCCAAACCATAAGCCCATTGACTATTCTATTGTAATCTACGACACATTACAAAGTTACATGTATGAGAATGACCACCACTTCTAAATACATATTTTTTAATGCTAACAATCTCCCCCTAAGGGGTGGTCATTCGAATGATGCTCCACGTGAGTGGGTCTTCCGTGTTCTTTGTCTTCAACTTTGTGTGTCGTTGTAGAATAGTCTTTAGTCTTTGTTCCTTCATGCTTTATGATCTTAGATGACTGATTTTTCATCGTTCTTTGTTCCTTTGTGATGTGGAGTTATCTGCCTTTCGTCACTTCTGCGTCTGTGGTGGTTGTTTGCCATTCCAATATGCTCATACATCTTCAGTCTTTGTGATACATGCATTTGTAGTTCCCGTTCTTTCACACAGACCTTTGTCACTTTACTTCTGTAGATTCTTTCACATTGCGTAGAATCTTTCTTTGAACCTTTCTTTGCTTTGATCTTTGTGAGAACTTTCCTTTGACTTCGAGATGCATGTATGAGCATGTGGAATCTGTCGCCATGGAGATGAAGTGTCCCTGCATATAAACAGTTAGCAATAAAACATCCGGTACTTACAGATAAGAATTAGAGATCGTCAACAGCATAGTGTGAAGAATCCTTCTAACCCTTACCAAGGCCGTTCCCATGTCAGATACTCTCGAGAGAGCTTACGAGACCTACAAAGTAGCTCAATGACTGGGTGAGTCGCTGGGGATCACTCCACGACTGTAGATCGTTTGAAACCACCGTGAACACTAAGCGTAACCCATAAAGAATTACCGAAGTGACCTGCTGTCAGGGCTGCTTGATGTTGACCCTGGCAGGAATTTCCATTCAATCATTGAGAATCACAAATGTGAATCCTCTCATAAATGTTCTGGCAGATTGCTAAGATCTGCGTAGGACTCTTAATTTACATCTGGCGTCCTTAATGATGAACAACCAGTGTAGAAATATCATGTGTTCCTATGAGATCTTTTGATGAATCTCGGGGCTCTAGACTCGATAAGTGCACATTTGGTTTCCTATGCGGAGATTAGGGAGAGGTCTCCTGCTTCAATATCAACCATCTCTAAGAGACAGGTCGATAGATTACACCGGTTCCCCGTGAGAATGAAACAAGCTCTTTTAAGAGAACTTGAGTGGTTAAGAAGGTTTAGTGCAGTGCGTCACTGGGTCCATGATGTCTTTGTCTTCAATACCGGTATCACCTTAGTAACAACCAGTAGCATATGAGTTGAACCCGGTGTTTGCCCTAAGGTTGAACATATGGAGGGCTATTTCTTTTCACCCTTTTTCATATCTTTTCTTTTTAATTCTTCAACCCCTTCTTTCTCCTTTCTCATTTTCTCCTTTTTCCAATCATACCTAAGGACTTCTAATTCTAATCTATTGGAAGTGTCCTTGGGTAGATCCCTCCGGCTCTGGCGGATCATAGGACGGTTTTTCCTAACCTTAGTCACCTTATAACACCATGACTATCCTATTGTTGCCATAAAACCTTTTATTGAAAATCTCTCAAAGTGTTTATGATAATAAAACACATTGTTGTTACCACTTTGAGAGTTTTGCAATTTTTTGAAGGACTCCCCCTTCACATGTGCTCATGTAGATATTGAGAAATTTGTACATGCGAGAGGAGTTTGCACTTTTGAATTGATCCACTTTCAGTGAACATGACCGATTCGAGACACGCTTACATCACTAGTTAGACTAGCTTGAAGTTATTACCCGTCCTGGTCAAGTCCAAAGAAAGTCTCTCGATACGGTACATTCTACTTAGACAAGTCCTATTCGAGACACGCTTACATCACTAGTTAGACTAGCTTGAAATTATTACCCGTCCAGGACAAGTCTTTTCGATTACTGACATTTTAAGCTTCGTCAATTCATTGGTACTTTCTGAGTCGAGCTCTTTTGAGATTCCGTCACAAACTTTAAACAACTTTGATCATATTTTAATCATGTCTTCTCCCCCTCAAAAATAGCATATAGTGATATTTTTGATATCAACTGAGTAAAAAAGCTTTTTGGAGAGAAGGACAGATTCTGCATGAATTTTGGAACAATTTAGATTTTGTACTCCCCCTTAATGATAGCACATTTTAAAATCAATTAATGGTTTTGAGGGAGTTATCTTGAGCGCTCATTTTGAGAGATTTTGAAAAATCTTTTGAACAATCTTGAAAAAGTGCTCAAGAATTGTATTTTGAAAAACGAGTTTATGTTTGAAATCCTTTTCGTTTGTTTAGACTCGAACATTTTGAAAAAGAGTTCGTCATTGAACGTACGAGTCCTTGATTTGAAATTAATCAGAAGTCATCGTTAGGGTCCGGGTTTTGTACTGATGTATACGAAAGCCATAGTGAAGAAAATTTTGAGAGACGACATGTTTTAGAAAAACATTTAAATAGAACTCCCGCTCAAGCATCTGTACATGTCCGTATCATTGTTGAATGACATTTCTAGAAACGTACAGAATATTGATTTATACGAGAGACATGTCGTGAGAAGAATATTTTTGGATTTTTTGATTTTATATTGTTTTTGTATTTTTTGAAATTTTATATTTTTGTATTTTGTTTTTGTTGGTTTTTCAAATTTTGTATTTTGTTTTTTCAAAAATATTTACAGCGAAGCGATTTTGAAAACATTTTTCAAGAGGATTCGAGAAGACGTTCTAGCTCCTCAGGAGTTAGGCTTCGCATGCCAATTCGTCAAACTAAATAGTCAAACCTTTCTTTTGGAAGGGCTTTAGTAAATAGATCGGCGAGTTGATAATCAGTCTTGACGAAAAATAATTCAACAGTACCCTCTTCCACATGTTCTTTGATGAAATGGTAGCGGACTTTGATATGCTTCGTCTTAGAGTGATGTACGGGATTGCACGAGATGGCTATGACACTTTTTGAGTCACAATACATAGGTATTCTGTCAAAAGTAAAGCCATAATCTGTGAGTTGTGTCCGCATCCAAAGAACTTGGGCACAACACGCAGATAGAGACACATACTCGGCTTCGGTGGTTGATAGTGCAGTACAATCATGTTTCTTTGACGACCAGCTTACTAGCTTTTCACCCAAAAATTGTGCTCCACCTGATGTACTCTTTGCTGTAACTTGATCACCAGCATGGTCTGCATCTGAAAATGCTGTTAGATTAAACCCCGAATCCTTCGGATACCAAAGTCCCATGTTAATGGTGCTTCGTAGGTACCGAAAGATCCGTTTAACCTCTTTGAGGTGAAGTTCGATAGGCTTTGCCTGAAACCGTGCTAATAAACAAACAGCAAATTGAATATCGGGTCGGCTAGCAGTTAGGTACATGAGAGAACCGATCATGCTCCGATATTTTTTCGGATCGATGGGTTTTCCAAACAAATCAGCACCTATTTTTGGTGAAGTGACCATTGGTGTACCAACAGAATCACAATTTTCCATTCCATGTTTTTTCAAAATATCTATCGTATATTTAGCTTGATTGATAAAAATACCACGAGGGGATTGATGTATTTGTAAACCAAGAAAGAATTTTAGTTCCCCCATCATGGACATTTCAAATTTACTTTTCATGAGATTTTCAAAATGTTTTGAATGGTTAGGATTGGTTGATCCAAAAATAATGTCGTCCACGTAAATTTGAACGATCAAAATGTCATCTTTGAATTTTTTGATAAACAAGGTGTCATCAACTGTTCCTTTTGTGAAATTGTTTTTAAGCAAGAAAGATGATAGTTCGTCATACCACGCTCTTGGAGCTTGTTTTAAACCATAAATTGCTTTCTTAAGCTTGTAGACGTAGTCTGGATGATCTTTGTCGATGAATCCCTCTGGCTGACTCACATACACTTCTTCTTTCAGAGTTCCATTCAAGAAAGCTGTCTTAATGTCCATCTGATAGACTGTGATGTTTTTGTGAGCTGCATAGGCTAAGAAAATCCGGACTGCTTCAAGTCTAGCTACAGGCGCGAATGATTCTTCGAAATCTATCCCTTCTTCTTGTGGATAACCTTTAGCCACGAGACGAGCTTTGTTGCGAATTACAGTCATTTCCTCATCCAGTTTGTTCTTCCACAGCCACTTGAGATCAAGAACTCGTTTATCAAGTGGTCGTTCAACAAGTTCCCAACTATCATGTAACAAGTATTGAAGAAATTCCTCCTGCATCGCTTCAATCCAAGGGTTTTCTGCCATTGCTTCCCGAATGTTCTTTGGTTCTTTGAGGCTGATTGAGCAAACGTAAATGCACAATTCGAGATCGGTGGCAAGTTGTCTCCTTGTCTGAACTGGCTTTGAAGGTTCACCAATAACATGTTCTATTGGATGGTCTTTTGTCCATTGAAACGTAGAAGGGTACCTCGGGTGTAACGAATGTGTGTTAGATGGTTCTTGTAACCTTGAAGAAGATTCAGCAGAGTCTGTTGCAAATGGGTTTTCAAATACTTCTTCTCCTTCTTCTAACGCAACATCGTTTGAATTATTTGTTGGTTCTACTTGAAAATTTGCGTTTTGGTTTTGCTCATCAACTCTTGGTAGTTCAGTTTCAAGTACTGGAGTTGCTTGAGTAGATGTAGATGATGTTGATGTAGTTGGTGCTTCAGCTTCTATTGTTGTAGATGCATCTTGCAATGGTCGTGGTGGTGGTTGATGGTTTTGAGCGGGTGCAGCGGAATGTTGTGGAGATGCATTTGTCGAAGTTCCACCATAATATTCATCAAACATTAACTCGAAGAAATTTTCCAGTTCTTGTTCTGAAGGTTTATCCGTGTTTGTTGACTGAGCTCCTTGAGGTACGAGTCCTGAACTGCTGTGTCCAGAAGTCTGCTGGTTTGGTGCGGGTCCTAATCCGTTTTGATTAGAAGCCATTGGATTAAGCGCGGGTTCTAGAGCGTATCTCTCAGAAGCCATTTGTGAAATCTCGTCAAACTTCACATTCATCGTCTCCATTATCCTTTTCGTTCTTCTATTATACACCCTGAATGCCCTCGAGTTTTCTGAATATCCAATGAAGATTCCAATATCACCCTTAGCTTTCAACTTTCCTAGATCTTCTCTGTCGTTCGTCGGATAGCACAAAGCGCCAAACACGTGAAGGTAAGAGATGTCAGGTTTACGGTTGTTCACTAGCTCATATGGGGTTTTATTGAATCTCGGATGTACTAGGGATCGGTTTTGAGTGAAACAAGCAGTGGCTACAGCATCAGCCCATAAGAATAGTGGTGCACTAGAATAGATTAGCATTGTGCGAGCAGCTTCCACAAGAGTTCGGTTTCTTCTTTCAACTACCCCATTTTGCTGTGGAGTTCTAACAACTGATGTTTGGTGTGTGATTCCAACATCTTCAAAATAGGTTCTTAACTCCTGATTTGTGAATTCTGTGCCATTGTCTGTTCTTACAATCCTTACTGGAGCTTGAAGTAGAACTTGAATACGCTTCAGAAAGGTGATGATGATGCCTGGTGCTTCGTCTTTTGATCTCAAAAACTTTACCCAAGTATATCTTGAATAATCATCAACAATAACAAGAATATACTTCTTCCCATTAATGCTTTCAACTCTCATTGGGCCACATAAGTCCATGTGCAACATATGTAACCTTGCTTCCGAACTAGGTACGGTTTTGGGTTTATATGATGCTCTTTTACTTTTTCCTTGTTCGCATGATGGACATAGGTATTCCTTGGTGTATTTGAACTTAGGAAGTCCGGTGACGATGTTGTCTTTGGCTAACTTGTTGATGGTGTCGAAATTGAGATGGGATAATCTTCTATGCCACAACCAGGACTTAGTTTCGGTTGCCCTTGTCATAAGACAAATTAGAGATGTAGAAGCCATTTGGTTGATGTCGATAGCATACAAATTTGTACCACGATTACCAGTTAAGAGATCATCACCAACCAAATTTCTAATAAAAACCGTGTTTCTCCTGAATGCAACTTCTAAATCTGCATCACAAAACTGCCCAACTGAAAACAAGTTGTGTCCCAACCCTTCGACATAGTAAACTCGAGTGATCAAAAAATTCCCAAACTGAAGATCTCCAAAACCCAGGATAGCTGCTACATGATCATTTCCAAAGCGTACAGTTCCCATGAATTTCCATATGAAATTGATCAGCAGCTTTAAATTCCCGGTCATGTGCTTGGAGCAACCCGAGTCGACGATCCAAAGACATATTTCGATAACCTGCCAAGAACAGAAGAGTTTGTATTTGGAAACCGTGTTGAATTTGGTTCCATGGGGTTAGGAGTAAAAGCAGAATCACACTCATAGACAGTTGCTACTTGTTTAGCTTGAGTTATTTCTAATTTTCCGTCCTTAAGAGTGAACTCTCTACCCGTCGGAATCCACATACAAAACTTAAGATAGTTCCTAGGCATTCGACTAATAGTGGTAGTCCTAAATCGTGCAACTAGTCGTTCTATAGATCTGGATCTAGCACTAGGTCTTTTTGGAACATGCTTCTGTTCAGGCGTAACATTCACATTCTTAGAAACACATTCATCATGAACATCATTAATTAAACATTTCTTGCATATTAAACAAACAGAGTCATTACATGCATTAGAAACAGTACTTTCGACATTACATTCAGATGAAACATGTCTCTTATTACAAAGCGATAAATTCCTAGGGTGTTCTTCTACTTCTTCAGCTTTATTCTTGCTACTACTCTTAGAGACAGGCGAGACTCTATTGTTCCTTGTATTGCTCCTAGGCTTTAGTCTGCTGCTCCTAAAGGTGCTTTCTAATCCTGTAGAAGGTAAGGCACACGCGTTAGGATTTATGTTGTTGTCATTTTTAGCATTCCTAGACTCTTTAGAATTATCCTTTTTGCATGCATTTGTCTTAGAAGTGGAGGCAGACGCATTAGTGGGACTAATCCTAAAAAGGCCAGGTGCTAGAACTTTTGGTGTTTCGACAACCGCTTTTCCTTTATCAACAATCTTTACATTTTCAATTTTCTTGGGCAAGGGTGTTGGAGTGACTGGTTTTGTCAAATTCTTTTTCTCATCGACTTTTGGAGCAAACCTTGAAATTGACATCTTTGGTTTTTGAACCGTGTTAGAAACATTTGGTTTCTCCGAAGTCGATGGTTTTGCAAACTTAGTTTCCTCACCCTTCCTTTTTTGACTTTCAAGCTGAGCCCTCAAAAGATCATTTTGCTCTTTCATGTTCTTGAAAGCACGCTCATACGACAGTTTGTCATACTTGCATTCTTCCTTTTTTCGATCAAGTTGTTTAAAACATGACACATTTTCTTTTTCAAGCTTTATAAGAGCATTTTCATATTTGGAGACAATTTCGGATGTCTCAGCTCTCAGTCTTTCATCGTCTTGAACAGAGTATGTTTGTAAAATGATGGACATAATGTCAGTGGTCATAACAACTTCGAAGAGAGAATCATTTAGGTTTTCCAAAACATTCATGTTTTCACGAGTATCATTAGCTTCGTTTACCAGGGATTTGTGGTCCTTGACAAAGTCGGCCGTTTCTTTTAAGAAAGCTTTTTCAAAATGGATTACCCTCGCACTGATGTTATTCAGTGGGATAGTAATTTCGTTTTCAAAAACTTTTTTCTGCTCAATATGAAAACTGGAATGCCAGTTGTTAATATCGATTGTAGTTTTAGAAGCAACAATGTTTTGAAGTTCTTGAATTCTCTTTTTAACGTCATCCAAAATTTCTCTAGCCTCACTTGTATTAAAAGTGTTGTTAGAGGAAATTTGTTCCATTTTTTAAAGAGATTTTGAAACAATTACTTTCTTAGAAAACATTTTTGAGAATGGTCGTTTTATGGAAAACACAGATGGTTCTGTTTGTGGAACAAAAGTAATTCCCGAAAGTTTGTTCAATTTGTTGTAATCAATGGGTTTCAAATTCTTTTGTTTCATTTTATTTATGCTCTCTTCGACATGTTCTATCGTTAGCACAGAATCCCGAACGACAGGAGGATCATGTTTGGTGTAAATCACATTACCATTATACAAAACATTTTGTTCTTGCTGAGCTTTCTTGAGATTACAGGGGGTGTTGTTACCGAGAGCCACTTTATGTTTTGTATGGTAAACCGGATTAGTTTGATTTGAAATCATTTTCATTGTTTGACTTGACTGACCCGACTTAACCACCAATTCTTCTAAGTGAGCAATCATGTGTTCTGACTCTACGATTTCTGCCAAAAGTTTGTCTTCTTTCTTTGCAAAGTCCTTTTTCAGCTCGTCCCTCTCTTTTTCAAGATTGGTATAAGCTGATTTTTGTTTAGAAAGTTGGTTTTGTAAATCAGAAATTTCCGCGTTTAAAGATTTTATCTTTTTGAAAGAATTAACATCAAGTGTGTCAAACTTGGTTGCAATTGTTTTTCTCTTGAAACGGAATTTTGATAATCAGTTTCTAATTCAGACAATCTTTTGTTATGAAATTCAAAAGCTTTAACGTTTTCTTTGTAACTCTCAAGCTCAGCGGTCAATTTAACATTCGCGGCCTTAACATCGCGATTGACCTTTTTCACATTCTCAATTTCAATACGACAATTATTCAATAATGATTCAAATAAAGCACGTGTTTCCTCATCATTCTCAGCATGCTGTGAAACGAAGTCTCCATTATGATTCACATCTGGAGTTGCTGAAGGAGTATTGCTACTACTTGGCGTGTCCAGGAATGTATCATAAGTGGGTGCTTGCTTCTCAAAATGTTGTTCCTCATGAGGAGACATATCAAATATATCATTATTGTGACATGTGTTGAAGTTAGATACCTCAGATGGTGCATTGGTGTCATAAACAGGAAGTGTGTCAGAATCCGTGTCATACTTAGCTTCCTGAAGATTCGCCATGAATATGCAGTTCGCATCGATATCTTCTCTATCTTCCATGTCATCCATAAGAGCCATAAAGTCATTCTCCTCTGCATTCAACTGAAATCCTGCCTCTGCCTTTTGTGCCAACATCACTGCTTTCTGCAAGTACGCTAGATCTTTTTTGTTCGGCTTAGTAGGACAGTTCCTTGCCATATGACCTACACCCTGACAGTTGAAACACTTTACCGGATTACCCTGATTCATATTTCCCAAATTCCCAACTACTGGAGCTGCAACATTTCTATTCTGATTACCCATTGCCTGATTACCAACATTCTGACCCCTCTGATTTCCAACAAACTGACCCAACTGATTCCCTTCATACTGACCATACTGATTTGCTGCATTCTGATTCCTTGCATTCAGCATATTCTGATTCCCCATGTTAATTCCAGTAGCATATCCTTGCTGATTCCCATAAACTCCAACCATTTGGCCTCCGTTGCCCATATTGAAACTCGGCTGAGCAATCTGCTTATTGCGAGTGTTCGATGAAATCCTTTGGTTGTTGTTTGTTGGTGTAGAATAGCGTCCTTGGAATGCCTTTGACAGAAAAGCAAACGCTTGGGTCAATGCTGCAGTAGCTTCATCATTTTCAGTGAATTCTGGTTCTTGGAATTGTTGGTATTGCTGTTGTGGAATAACATGTTGTTGTTGCTGTGGGTAGAAATGTTGTTGGTAGACCGGTGTTGGTTGTTGAATGTATGATGGTTGCATGTAGTTGTGAGTGGAAGATGATGATGGTTGTTGTGTGTTCACTGGTAGCGGTGTTGGTGTAGTAGCAATTAATGCGAGAGGATCATGATTCTTTGCCAATCTTTCTTTCCTTACTTCATTAGCCTCAGCTTGGTTTTGCTTCAAAAAGTCATAGAGTTGATCATAATTCACCTTATGTAAATCCTTTGTTTGATTGACAATTGTAACATAACGACCCCATTCTTCTGGAAGGTTATTGATGAATTTGATGTTTGTTGCAATTGTTCGAGGTGTCAACTTGTTTCTGATTAACTCATTCATCAAAGTGCAAAACCTTGTGTAGTAAGATTCAATCTGTTCACCTTTAGTGGATGTAAAGTTCTCCCATTCAGTAAGAAGTTTGTTCTCAACGTCTTGTTGTCCAATCTCTGTTCCATGACAAATCCTTCTAACACGTTCCCACATAGCATAAGCAGTTTCACAGCTGTCGACCGCAGCAAAGATCTCCCGTGGTAATCCAAGTTGGATTAAATGCATTGCCATATCATCAGTGGCGATCTGCTTCTTGTCTTCCTCTGTGTAATCTGCTTCTGTTTGTTCACGCACAAATGGTTGAGTAGGAGGTGTTGCATTTGGATTACCTTCAATTTGAACTTGTCTTGGCTTGAATGGACCATTTGTAATGGAGTTGATCATTAGTTTACCATCAGGCTTTGTTTTGATGTAACGAAGCATGCGGCTTGTCCATGGGAGATATCCACCTTTTTCAAGCATTGGAGGTCGGTTTTCCGCACCGGCTGCATGAATATCTTGCTGAGTAGCCATTGATGAAGTGTAGATTGATAAAGTTGATTCTTGGATCGTTCCAACGAAGTAGGAGTTGTGTTAAGTGTAATTTGATGCAAGTTTTTATGGTGAAAATTTTGATCTGAAACCTTAAAACCTCAATAACTTCCGTTCAGAGTGGATTTGGGCCTCGAAGCTGGGTTTGAATGATCTTTAGATATTCAATGTGTCCTTCTTCTCAGTCTCGCGGTCATTTTGACAGCTGATTCGTCGAAAACGGAGTTACGGTTCAAAAGTTATGGCCGTTTGAAGTTTGGTTGTCAAAAAGTCAAATTCTTACGCGTAAACTCCTGAACATATGCGTAAACAGTGAATCTTACGCTTAACTTAGAATCTTATGGTTAACTTCAAATCTTACGCGTAAGAAAAGTTATGCGTAAACTTTCAGGTTATGCGTAAAAATTAAGGTTATGCGTAAACAAAATGTTTATGCGTAAGCTTTGATTTTTACGCGTAAACTTTGAGTTTATGCGTAAGAAAAGTTACGCGTAAGGTTTTTTCAACCAATTTGATCTCTCAAACTTGTCCAAGCTTGAAAGATATCCCGTGTCGAAGTATTCCACAAACTTATCCAAGTCAGGGAAGTACTGAGTCACCGTAGCACGAAGAGAGGACCTTTGAAGACACTTATGCGTAGATTTCTGAAACTTACGCGTAAGATTTAATCTTATGCATAAGAACAAACTTCTGCGTAGAAACTGAACTTAAGCGTAGGATCTTGTGCGTAGACTTCAACTTACGCGTAGAAAATCAATCTTATGCGTAAGAAGAGGGTTTTGACCAGAGTTACGCGTAGAAATAGGGTTTTGACCTCAACTTACGCGTAGATAGTACTGTAGACAGCTGTAACTTGTACTATACACCCAACTTACGCGTAGGATGACCAGAAAACTTCAAAAATACGATTTTTTCACCCAAAAACTCCTTTTTCACTTGTTTCTAATGATCAAATCTTTCCCAAAACACTTAGAATCACTAAAACTTCAATAAAAACAACAACTTTAACACTAAAACCACGTAAAAATCAAAACTTTTTGAAGAAAAAGTACACAAATGAATGAAAAGTGTAACTTTTTAACAAAAAACTTGATGAAAACACTCCTAAATCATTGTTAGGCGATTGATACCACTTGTAGGATCTTAGATATATCAACTTTAATACCAATATAAGAACTAGATGAAGTAAAGATGGTGACTTGATGCAATATATGTGTGGCGTTAATGAGAGAAAAAGAGTAATAAGATGAAGAGAACTTTTATTAAAAAACACACACAATACACACACAAGCACACACCTCAAATGACTCATTTGAGGTGTTTATATAGTAAGAGATGTAACACCCTAATGGGCTTGGATGGGCTTGGTCATGGATTGGACTTTTACATTAAGTATGGACTAGTTGTAATACATAACTTATAACCTATTAGATTAGTCCAAACCATAAGCCCATTGACTATTCTATTGTAATCTACGACACATTACAAAGTTACATGTATGAGAATGACCACCACTTCTAAATACATATTTTTTAATGCTAACATGCCCACACCCGGGCTGTGGATCAGGCATACAGTGGGTAAAGACCCATCCTTCTTCCACGATGTTACCTAAACTAAACTAATATCTAACTAACTAATAAACTAACTATGAGCTATCATAATGATATTACATCATTTAGGTGACCGAGTCTTTTATAGGAATATTCGTATTCCTAACAAGCAATTAACTTGGCCAAGTTCTACGGATGGTAATAGTCCCGTTAACAGCCCAAACATACAACCAGGTCCAATATGTAAATTATAACCCGATCCATTCCACAACTATTAAACATGTGAAACACTAATTAAACGTCATTTGTAAACCTAATCACAAACAACTGGTAACAGCGCCCCCATTTCATCTGTCTCACCTAAACGCTCTCATCTCCCATCATCTGCTAATCACATCGCAACTCATACAACCACATTCAATCAACTATAACCATATCTCATACACACAAAGAAACGTCATACCCTTTATGCTTCAAATCGTAATGTGAAGAACACAAAGGTTTGCGCTTCAAGATCCTCCCATGGGTCTCGGGTAGGTGTTAATTTGTGTATATTGTTGTTATTCAACGAACCAAGAATGATTATAACAAGATTGTTATAAATCTATCTTAATTGTGTTCGGATATTAAGAATGTAGCTACGCTTCAACAAAAAATTGATCGATGATGATTTAATCTCTTCGTGTGTTTGATCTTTTTAAAGGTTTTGAAGTTATTGTGCTTACACGAAAAGAAAAAAAAAACTGAGATCCCTTGATTTTTCCTTTTATATTTCGAGTCTTGATCATGCGTGGAGATGAGAATAAATTACAGAAGTTGTTTGTTTGGAGAGGATATAGTTTTTGATGGTTTGATGATTGTTGTTGTGTAGTCGAAGTATTGCTTATGGATACGTTTTATATCATGTGGACTTATGATAGATCGATGATGGTAGAGGTCACACTTCAAATCGTTAAGGATTTGAACAAAAAGTGGACCCGACTGAGATCTTGAGTCTTTTTATTTTGATGTTTTGTTTGAGTTCGTGGTCACTTCTTCATCTTTTTCTTTTGACTTATGGATAAATCGCTACTGTTGATTTGATTTGGGCAACATGTTGTTTCATTTTGCATTTAAAATTGATTTTCAGAGCTAGTTGCTAACCATGTTGCTGCACCAAATCACTATTGACCAGTCACAATACAAAATCGCTAGTCACTTTAGCCAATTTTGTCATTTAGCAAAAGACATAAAAAAATGTCCTTTGCAGTAGAAAAAAACCAGATGCGGGTTAACACTTGCAACTAATCACTACTAAGAATAAATTCAAACCCCAAACAAGAAAACAATTCAATCTTCGACCACAATATTCCGGGTATGGTACAAAACATTGCAAAGTGACACAAAAACTGAAGCTGATGATAAAATGACCACAAGAAGTAGTTTAGGTGAAACTGGAAATGAAGAATCTGGACTGTTTTGACCATTTGGATACAACAAACTATATAAATAAGCTATTACCAGTAAAGATAGAAAAATAAATTTTCAGATCCAAAAAAACGTGTTGTAAACAGCTTTAAATAATAGGTACGAACCACAAAAAATCAACACAAATAGCAACCTGGCTCTGATACCAATTGTAGGATCGTGATTATGGTTGATTATTGTGATTCGGGTGGTCTTGGATTATGGTAGTAGATGGTAAACATGGTTAAGAAGTTAGAGAGAGAAAGAGTGTAGAGAGAGGTGGGAGGACTTCTTTAAGAGAGGAAATTCACACTATATGTGTGTGTGTTATTATGAAATCAACCAACCCTCTCCCATGGTGGGAAGAGGGTATATATACAATTACAATATACGCCCTCCTATGGGCTATGGATCAGGTGTACAGTGGGTAAAGACCCGTCCGTCCTCCACGGTGTGACTATATCTATTCTATTATATACAAAGCTAAGAGCTACGCTAAGTATGTAAATACATGCGGTGACCGAACCTTTTTCTTAATCCTAACATTAAGCAATGAAGTTATTTTTTCATTGTTTTTCTCGTGTGTGATTTTTATTGAATCAAATAACTCTTTGTAACGTTGTTTAGCATTAGACATTTAAGCATGAAGCCACACAATATCATGTTTTAATTTGTTAATGGCGTCTTTATTTTGAAAATTCTGAGAATCTATCGACTTGAGGTTATTGGTGTCAGTCACATCACACTTGTTAGACTTCAATTGGGCAACTTGAACCCTCAGTTTCCGAATCGTGTTAGTGTGAGCTTGAGTTTTTTCATCACGTTTGGCTAATTCAAAATAAGCATCAAATTCAGGAGCATCCGAAGATGTCTTGGAATTTGAGATTTTAATTCTTTCCTCTAAATGTTGATACTTTAATTGTAAATTAAGATTATCAACCTCTAGTGTTGAAAAGTGCCTGACCATGTTATCATGGTCATCGTTTTGAATTTTCACACGTTCCTGGAAAACATTCAATGCAATAGACATTTTATGAAATTGACAAGCAGATAATACAGAGTTAGTAGCAGTATAAAATATATCCTATGCAATACATTTAGAAATCAAATTCTCATTCATGATGAGAATATTTTTCCTCTCAATTTCACTGCTAAGATCAATTTCCAGTTGTTTTCCCTCGTTTTCCACTTCTTTAAACACCTTTTTCATATCATCAACATCTTTATTTAAGGTTTTTTTAAGTCCCTCAAAGTGCTCCTTGAGAAGTTTAAAGAATGTCATAACCTCAGTTAAATAACATCGTTTTGTTTGTTCAAAACCTCTTTCCCCTTCAGTAATTCCCGTTGGCGTAATTCTCTTTTTACATGTTTTATCAGAATCAGCAAATAGTTGACAAAGAACATATAGACCAATTAGAGTATTATTATGCGTGGGGAGAGTTAAAGGAACAAGATGCATGGGAGTATGTTGTGGGTATAATGCTGGATTAGCTATCTTAAACATGGTACGGGTTTCGCCCACAATTCGTTCTGCTTTCATTTTTTCTAAGTCCACACTCCAAAATACTTGCTCTGGGATTAACCTTTTTTTAGGGACAAAAAAAAACTAATCGATTATCTTCAGAGTAATCATATTTGTACAGGATTTTATTTCCAATGCACAAGGGATCCTTTAATTTTACAGCCAATTTTTCTCTAGTTTTTACTTCTATCTCATTGGTCTCATCAAATGATGTCACATCAGGAGGGGCATGACCAGGCTTAAGCATGAAATTTGCATCATAAAATGCAGGTTGGGCATCTCTAACGCTCCTAAGGCAATCAGATTTGGGTTCACCTACATCCTTTTCACTGTTTTCATCACACAACTTTCTATGCTTTTGAATCATTTGAACAGTTTGAATGGTTTGGCCTTGTGTGTACAACTTGTTTTCAAGCTTGTTCAAAAAAAAATCTTCAATATGGCTTGCAGTCATTTCGGACTGTAACCTGGATTTAAATTTTTTTTTTTTTTTGAGAAACGACATGTTTTAGAAAAACATTATTTGAAATTAAAAGAAAAACTCTTGCTCAAGCATATGAATGAATACGTACCATTATTGAATGACATTTCTAGAAACATTCATAATATTGATTACACAAGTGACATGTCGCGAGAAGAATATTTTTAGAATTTTTTATAGTTTTTATATTTTTTATGGATTTTATATTTAAATCACATTTTCTCCCCTGATCAAAAATTTCAAACCATTTTAGATTTGTGATCCCGGTGATTTAAATGAGTTCAAAGATTTTGGGAGAAAAATGTGGTCAGATTTAAGAATGACTGATTATGAGACGATACATTTGCTCCACCTCAATCCTTGAGGGAGCATGATATGTGTCAGAAATGATGAGTTTTTAAATGATTTAGAGATTAACGAGAAACTCATGAATAACTCATATTCTGACACATAACTATCACATTTAATTCACTACATGTTGATGAACAAAGAACCAAGTTTTGATGATATAGAGTTTTGAAACATGTTGATAACGAATTTTCGTGTTTGGTTTTGTAGTTTATGTGGTTCGAATGGTACTAGAAGAAAACTCAATTGTTTGATCTCATTTAGTGGTTTGTAGCGTGTTATCGATGTACTTTCATGTGTAAAGGTGTTCTAGGGTCTTAGTTTTTCAATTGGATAGGTTGAATTATTCAAAGAATTGGTTTTTGAAGGGATTCGTGGTGTTTTTATTAGTAGTGATTTGGTTCTCGGAGTGTATTTCTTAGTAGCGAGTTGCTTGTTAATTGGCAGCGATTTAGTGTTAATCTGTTAGCGATTTGCTTATTTTACTATTTTGGGAAAAGAAGTCAAATCGCTAGATTGTGACAGATTTGTCTTTTGTGGTTAGCGAATTGTCAGAACTGTCGTTTAGTGGCAGTAGCGTGTTGCTAAATAGTGATTTGCTGAATAGCGATTTGGTTCTAGCGGTTTGGTCCTCAGTGATTTGTCTGTTTTCAGCGAGTTGGTTATAGCGATTTGGTACTTAGCGAGTTGGCATTCAGCGAGTTAGCAATTAGCGAGTTGGTCATCTAGCGAGTTGGTTTCTAGCGATTTGCTTATCAGCGATTTCGTTTGTAGCGATTTGCTTGTCAGCGATTTGTCTAATAGCGATTTGCTAGCCAGCAATTTGTCTCTAGCGATTTGCCAAAGTTGCAGTTTGACCAAAGTTAACTTTTTCCGTCAAAACTTCAAATGGCCATAACTTTTGAACCGTAACTCCGTTTTCAGCGAAATACCTGTCAAACGACCGGAACATGCTGAATATTTTGAGGTTTTACAACAAAGTCGTGAAATGAAATTTTCGAGGCCCAAATCACCTCTGGAGTGAAGTTATTTAGGTTTTAAGTTTTCAGACCATAATTTCACCGTAACAACTTGCATCAATCGAACCGAATCACAACTTAACAACATAACACCAAGTCCATCAAACGATCATCAAGTTTAGCAAAAAAATCTCTTATCATTGTGCCGATCCAACAGTTATCATAACACATCTGAAGCATCATTTCACGGTTTTTTTTGTTGATTTTAGAAAATCCCGCGAAAGATTCGATTTCTCGGTTTAAATCACAAGAGTTGTAAAATCCCATGCACGTCCACTTCATGTCAAATTCTTCAGACTCAGTCATACCTGAGATACTCAAGTTGTACGACATGGTCGATGAGCATAAGACTTCCAACCCTTCATAACAAATTAACGTGTTTGAGTCTGATAATGCTGCAATGGAATCTTCGTGCTCGAATTCTCAAGAGAATGAGCATCACCAGCAAATTAAATTGCCTGATATTGCAAAGGAAAGTTGTATTGAATGTTTTCGATTACTTCATTCACATCTCAAGGTTCTCTTTGCACAACCTGGATACTTGGGTTGGATACAATCGTGCATTCGCAACACTCTTTGGTCATGGTGTTGAGACCATCACAGTCAAAATGATTCTATACTTAGATCAACTTCAACAACGACTTCACAAAGGTGAATTTTTTGAAGGTAGATCTATGGCTGCATTCTGTGTGATCAACAACCAACTCCAGGTGTTCATTGATTCGCGATTAACTTAGGAGTATGATCATGAGAGTCAAATGATGAAAAAGAGCTTTGCTACTTACACGGGAATCGAAGTTGATGTGTTGATACGTGGGATTGGGCCCTCGCAACAGGTTTTACCTCTCAACAGATCTTGAGAAGCTTGCAACCCCCACCAGGCAGTGTACCTGATCGTTGTAGTATAGTATAGTGACAAGTACCGGGGGATTGATCATTCAACTCAGGAATAGTGTCGCTAGGATTAGAAAGCCTACTAAACTAGGTCTAGAGGTGAGGGATGATTCTTTTTGTATTTTTATATTTTATGGAAAGCAAGTAAAATCTCGGGTTTTGAAGGAGTGGGCAGAATTAGTTGCTAGCCAACTAACCCAATTAACTAAAGATGGAATCAAAATAAAATAAAATAAATGAAAATTAAACTAATATGCTAATGTGGTGGAAACAATAATGAGAAAAGTTGTGTTTACTTAGATTTCATTACTCCCTAGATATCTTTTACCGGTTGATTAGCTTGTTACAATTGCATGGATGACGGGTTATATTCCTTAATACTAGTCGTAGGGCCGTGTACAATATTCCCTAACTCTATAAGATCCTACTTCACTCCTATGTCGAGCCGATTAAAAGCTCCTAACATGGGATCATTAGAATTCACTTATGCATTAAATACAACCAAAAATTGTAGTACACCTCTGATCATGTTTCTTAAGATGTTCAAGCAAATTACCAATGGAAGTCTGCCAATTTTCTTAAGCCTAACATCGAATACAATCATCCGTAACAATTATAAACAAACAATCAACCAATAATCAACATCTAGGTTTCACTGCATCTAAGCAAACACAATAAAAGCCTAGCCTAACATGTTAAAAGAAAGAAAAGCATAAGATAGAATCAAACAATACATAGACATATTTAATGATTAATGGAGAACTTATCTTTATTAAAACATGGAAGAAAGAAGGGTTTGAAACCCCTTCAATATGCAGGAAATTCGACTTAGGGTTTGTGTTTAGTATTCCACAATATGTTCCACACATTACAATGAAAAATTGGAAAAATATATATAGACTAAGCATCCTGACGGCGTCATGTGTTGGCCTCTGACGCCGTCAACTTGCCGCCAAGTTGAAATTCGTATTGCCAAGATCCAGTCTTGACGCCTTCATGTACAAATCTACTCTGGACCATCACATGTATTTGGACCCTGACGGCCTTGGTGACGCCGTCAGGCCATTAACAAAGAAAATGTTCTGGGCCGTCACGTTATAAGTTCCACATCCACCTCTTTTGTCACTCTTGACGCCGTCATGTGTTAAGGCTTGACGTCGTCAGGTACTGTTCCCAGCAAGGAATTTGATACTTTTCCGTTTTCTTCACTTTTATGCTCCAAAAACGTCCAAAACGCTTCCTTTTCCAGATTTCTCCTCAAAAGTACCTAAAATGACAAAAGGAACGATTTAGGGCAATAATTGATCAAATAATCACGAATTCAGGCTTAAATGACCCCTTAAAAGCGGTACACTTTTCGTCTCATCACGTGTTCAGAGTCACGCTACTCCAACTCATGGGTAATGTGAAGGAGTACATTATGGAAAGAGCACAGCACAAACTCAAGTATGAAGACAAGGTGAAGGCATGTTGGGTGCAATCAAGTGATGGTATTGTGGATTCGGGTAAAGCATCGGATGCGGGGTTAGTTGTCACCGACGACAGAGGATCAGAGAATGATAAGCTTAACACTACCAACAATTCAATGACTCTTGTTACACATGATGTGGATGTATATATCAGACCGGTAAAAGAACAGGGGTCATGTGCTAAGGTACTCAAACTGTATGACATGGTCGATAAACATAAGATTCCCAACAAAGTACAACAGACAAACATTGTTGGTTTAGATACTGCTAATATGGGAAATAGCAATGTTTTCCCATGTGAACAATATGTGAAACACAACAAAGAGTTGGTTGTACCTAGTAGTGCATCTTATGTTTTAAATGGTGATACTGTGTTGCATAAACAAAAGATTCCTAATGAAGTACAACAAATAAACGTTGTTAAATCAGATACTGCTGATATGGGAAATAGTAATGTTATCCTATATGAACAATATGTGAAACACAACGACGTGTCTGTTGTACCAAGTAGTGTATCTTCTGTTGTTGATAATGATTGTGATTTTCCTGAGCACACTGTTTATATCCCTGATGACACCCTGACCACTAGACTTAACATCCTTAAGGATCAGGTGACCACGTTTGAACAACGTGCAAAATTTGAACTTACTAAGCGTGAACAAAAAATGGATTGGCATATGCGTACATACATAACAGAAGGTAGTTTAAGGGAAGAAACATTGAAAAAGGAGTTATGTTCTTTACAAAATCAACTTGATCAAACTGTTAAACAAAAACAGGGGATACAGAAAAGTGTAATTACACTAAAACTTGATTTTCAGGATAAAGAAACAAAACTCTTAAATGATTTTTCCAGACTTAAAATGTTATAGAATAAGCTCTGATACCAATTGTAGTATACTAATAATCAAAACATGGATAGTTTGTATTATATGGATCAAATATAAGAAGAATTCTAGAGAGAGATTAGTGAGAGAAAGTGTTGGGAGCCTGGAGAGAAAACTAGTGAAATATTAGATTGATGAAGTGAAAGGTCCAACCCTTCCCATGGGTGGGAAAGGCTTTATATAGTACAAGCAATACGCCCCTAAAACGGGCTGTGGAGCGGGCTAACAGTGGGTAAAGACCCGACCCGACTCCACGATGTTACAATATCTAAACTATAACTAAACCTAAACAATTAAGACTACGACCTAACTAATGCTAAATGATACTCGGGGTGACCGAGTCTTTCAGATGAATATTTATATTCCTAACAACACATGAGGTTACTATTTACGTCATGTTAAGACTTAGCTAGATGGTAATCAAAAGGTAAATCTCCATTTGTCGTGGGATGGACATGGATGAATTTGCAGTTTCTTAAGTTGGTTAACTTAATTGAGTTGATAGTGAGAACTGTTCACTCAAGGCATGAGATGAGGATAAAACATGCTTACATTGCAATTGAAGTTGGCAAATATGTAAATCCTATCATTTCTAGGAATTGCAATTAAATATTGGCAATTGAGGTTCGACTCGTACCTTATTGAATACGTTCATCACTAGCAGATCAACTGATGTGATGAAACTATGTCAATTTGGATCCTAGTTTTTCAGTGAAAATTAAATGGTTATAAGTTTATTTACCATGGGTATTTAATTTTCTTGAAATTTTTATTATCGAAAGTACTAACTTTTGAATATATATCTTTTTTTTTGTAGAAATGGCTCTACTCGAAAACACTAATATGAACAACATGAGTTCTGCTTTCAAACAAATGATTGATCGAGAAAAGTTGACTGGTACAAATTTCAATGATTGGCATCGTTCCTTGAGAATTGTTTTGAGGATGGAAAAAAGACTTGATTATATTAGTAAGCCTCTTCCTACAGCTCCTGCTGGTACTGCATCAACTGCAGAACATGAAGCTTATAACATTGAGTATGAAAAGCATAATAATGTGGCTTGTCTTATGTTAGCTGGGATGGACACTCAATTGCAAAAACAATTTGAGAACTTTGGTCCCATGGACATGATCAATGAACTCAAACGAATGTTTGAGAAACCACCTGCTACAGAATTATATGATCTGATAGAATCTCTGCACAGTTGTAAGCAGGATGCTGGAAAATCAGTGAGTGCTCATGTATTGGAGATGAAAAGTTATTTGGACCAATTGAAGTGACTCGGCTGTGGTTATGTGGAAAAATGTATGTGTTAGCATCATTATGCGATCCCTTAATCAGGATTTGTATAGTGAGTTTGTGCACAACTATAATATGCATTGCACGGGGAAGACAATCAGTGAGTTACATGCAATCTCATTGACTTTGAGAAAGGTTTGTCAAAGAATGCAACTACACCTGCTATAATGGTAATACAAGCTGGTAGGATTACAAAACCCAACAAACCCAACAAACTACAACACGCGAACAAGAAGGGCAAAGGCACTGGAAAGGGTAAACAAGTTGCGACCTACCAAAAAATGCCTAAGAAGCAGAATCCTCCTAGAAAGAAGGAAAATCCTAATAAGGATTTGGCTGTTTGTCACCACTGCAACACACAAGGACATTTGAAGCAGAATTGTCCATTGTTTCTAGAGAAGTTGTGTCTGAATAAAAGTAAGAAGACTGGTAATGTCGCAAGAAGTTCAGGTTCTCTTATGATTGAATTATTTTCTTTTCCTCATAAGCATAATTCCTTGGTATAAGATACGGGATGTGGTAATCATATTTGTAACACATCGCATGGACTTATAGGAGCAAGGAAGCTGGCCTATGGAGAAAGATACTTGTACGTAGGGAATGGCATACGTGCAGCAGTTGAAGCCATTGGGACTTTTGATTTAGTCTTACCTTCGGGTTTAATACTAGTTTTGAATAATTGCCATTATGCACCTTCTATTGTTAGGGGTGTCATTTCAGTTTTTTTGTTAGTGGATATTAGTTTTGTTCACACATTTATTAATAATGGAATTTTAGTTTCTTTAAATAATGTTTTTTTACTTTAACGCAATTCCAATAAATGTTGTGTTTGAAATTGACATGGAAAATCATGTGTCCAATAGAAATAATTCTATGTATAGCATTAACAATAAGAGAATCAAGTCTAACTTGGATTCGTCTTATCTTTGGCATTGTCGTCATGCACATATTGGCAAGAAAGGCATGGAAAAGCTACAACATGATGGGCTTTTGCATAATATCAATAATGAATCATTCGATAAATGAGAATCTTGCATATCTAGAAAGAAGACAAGGAAACCTTTTTCACAACAACTGGAAAGGGCTACAAATCTACTTGGATTAATACATACTGATGTGTGCGGTCTACTTAGACATGTGTCAAAACGTGATGCTAGCTACTTCTTAACCTTTACAGATGATTATAGTCGTTATGGTTATGTTTATTTACTTAAACATAAACATGAAGTATTTGAGACATTCAAGGTTTTCAAAAGTGATGTAGAATTACAACTCGGTAAGAAGATTAAGGCTCTTCGATCCGACAGAGGTGGTGAATATTTAAGCCAAGAGCTTAAAGATTATTTAGCTGAGTGTGGTATTGTCCAGCAACTCACATCTCCTTATACTCCACAACAAAATGGTGTATCTAAAAGGAGAAATCGTATATTGCTATATATGGTACGATCAATGTTTAATCTTACAACTATTCCCCTATCCTTTTGGGACTATGCCCTTGAAACTGCTGTTCGCATATTGAATATGGTTCCAACTAAGAAGGTTGATAACACTCCATATGAATTATGGACTGGAAAAGCTCCCAACTTTTCTTACTTAAAGGTCTGGGGTTGTGACGCGTTTATTAAACGTGACTCACCAGATAAACTCAAACAGAGATCTGTTAAATGTATCTTCGTAGGATACCCAAAGGAAACAATGGGTTACTACTTTTACTTTCCACCAGAGAATAAAGTCATTATGGATAGGTATGGAGATTTCTTTGAAAAGAATCTTATATCTCAAGAATTCAGTGGGAGAGTTTATGATCTAGAAGATGATCATGAAGATACATCACCTTCTGAAAACACTAGCACACTTCCTGTGGAACCTGAAAGTCTAGGTCCTCCACCTGAAGTTGAAGTGGTTCCCATTCCCAGATCTTCAAGAAATGTGAAAGCTCCTGAACGTCTATGTCTTAACGTAGAGTGTGAGTAAACTATACTAGGGGATCTTAATGAACCTACTAGTTATAGGGCTGCCATTAATAGTCCTGAAAAGGATAAATGGCAGGTTGCTATGAATTGGGAAATGCAATCCATGAGAGACAATGAAGTCTGGATTGAAGTAGACCTTCCTCCCAATGCCAAGGTAGTTGGAAGTAAGTGGCTCTTCAAGAAGAAAAATGACATGGATGGCAATGTACACACCTATAAAGCTCGTTTGGTAGCAAAAGGCTTTACACAAACATATGGTGTTGACTATGAGGAGACCTTTTCTCCTATAGCTGACATTAGAGCTATTAGGATTCTCATAGCTATAGCAGCATATTATGACTATGAGATTTGGCAAAATGGATGTCAAAACCGCCTTCTTAAATGGTCGCCTAGATGAAGACATCTATATGGCGCAGCCTGAGGGGTTTGTGAATCCAGAATTTCCTATCCGTGTATGCAAACTTCAAAGATCCATTTATGGATTGAAGCAAGCATCACAGCAATGGAATAAAAGATTTGATGCAGAAATCAAAAAGTTTGGATTTACTCAGAATCATGATGAGCCATGTGTATATCACAAAGCTAGTGGGAGTAATGTTACTTTCCTCATCCTATATGTCAATGACATATTGATCATGGGAAATCATATACCAAGTTTAAACGAGGTTAAGTCGTATCTTGGTAAATGTTTTTCTATGAAGGATTTAGGAGAAGCAGCATACATCCTTGGAATCAAGATCTACAGAGATAGATCAAAGCGGTTGATTGGATTAAGCCAGTGCTTACATTGATAAAATATTGAAGAGATTCAATATGCAAAATTCTAATAAAGGATATTTTCCAATGCAAGTAAAACATGGCTTAAGTATCAAACTATGTGCTTCAACACCTGAAGAGGTAGCACGCATGAAGAAAGTTCCATATGCTTCGGCAGTAAGATCTATCATGTATGCAGTAAGATGCACAAGGCCAGATGTGGCGTTTGCACAGAATATGACCAATCATTATCAATAGAATCCAGGTGGACTCCACTGGCATGCTATTAAGAGCATTCTTAAGTATTTAAGGAATACAAAAGGTATGTTTCTAGTGTATGGGGGAAATCCAGATGCAGAACTTGGTGTTACAGGTTTCTGTGATGCATCCTTTGAAACTGATAAAGATGATTCAAAGTCTCAGACGGGTTATATCTTTGTTATTAATGGAGGAGCAGTAGACTGGAAGAGCAAGAAGCAGAGTACAGTTGCGATGTCTGCAACATAGGCTGAGTATATTGCTGCATCGGAAGCTTCGTTGGAAGCTGTTTGGATTAGGAAATACATTTCGGGGCTAGGAGTTATGGCCGTCAATTGATTTACCTATTGATATGTATTGTGACAATTCTACCGCAATTACATTCACCAATGAACCTAGAGTCATGAAGGGAGCCAGACACTTTCCTAGAAGATATCACTATGTTCGAGAACAAGTCGAAATAGGTGGAATCAATTTACTCAAAATTCACACAGATAACAATCTAGTTGATCCCTTTACGAAGGCTTTACCTAAGGAAAAGCTTACTCAACATGCTAAGGGCATTGGACTTCGTTTAGCTAGTAGTTTCATGTAAATATGTGGTTAGTATTCGGATAAAGGATAATGTAAACAATTAATATCTTAATGAAATAATTTTTTTTTTGTTATGTTTATTTTCATTCATAATATTGTATCCTATATCTGCATGTTTAATCTTTGAATAACTTGTATTATTCTAAATAATCCGTTGTCAATCAATGATATGGGCATATCATTGAATTAAGACAAATATGAGTTTTGGTAGAATATACTTAAGTATATTGATGCGTAGGACATGCCAAATTCACATGATATTCAATAAATTGAATATAGGACAGATCCCAACCACATGAGTGTACTTTATGGATCTTTGTCATTAAAGTAAATCATGATTATTTATCCTCAGACTTGAGATACCAGACAACTGCTGTGGATGTAACTCATTTTCTGTAAGATAGTCTAACGCAATCCGTAACTGGTAGTTATAAGGGTTATTTTCAGAAGTGATGCAAAGTTCATGGATTATGCTCGTAGTCAAGAAAGAATTTGTTCATTCAAATTTGTTTTGAAGTATAATACTGTTGGGCCCCTCGTAGGGTTGACAAGATGTTTGCATGGCCATGCCCAAGGTCTATCTGGAATACGTTCAGATGATTTGATAATCTTGCTCAATCATAAATAACGAGAAACATAATAGTTAATTATGGAATTACTTAGACCCATCTCCATAATAACGTAGTATTAGAAACAAAATGATAAGTATGATGATGATTCATCAAAAGGTTGTTTCCAGGAAACCACACTCAGGGTCGTTCTGGGGGCATTGGGGTGTTATGCTAGACTAACCAATGTCATTACTATATTAATGTATATCCAAATGAGAGCTGTTAGTTTTGTGGTTGTATATTAATAAAGTATGACCGGATTCGAACATGAGACTTCAGGATTGCACACATTACGTATGAGTTTCAATGTTTTAATAATTAATATATTAAGTTATGATTAATTATTAAATTCACAATAAATGACTAAAGAGCATTAGGTAAATGGAATTGACTAACGGTGGGTAAATGTCAACGGGATACGAAGAAAATGAAACAAGACAAGAGAAGGTTCTAGAAATCCTCTCTTGGGCTTGTTTATGGCCAAACAATGGAATCCCACATCGGAAACCTTTGTAACCTTGATCTCAACCATAAGGGTATAAATACATCCCTATGTATTCATTCCTTAGTACACTTATTTTCAATAGAAGGCCAAACTTCTTCTTTTCTCATCTCTTGTTCATAGGTCTACGAGTGAAGCCCCAAGAAAATGGATTTGAGAGTAACCTTGAACATTACAAAGCGTATGGTAAATCTATTGTGATTCAAGAACCTATCTTTTCTCATTGAACGTTAGTAATACGTATGTACGAGAACGAAGAACAAACATACTTTTGTTTGTGTTTTTCCCTATTCGGCTTGGTGTAGGTCGAATATTACTAAACCCTAATTTAGGGTTTAACTTGTTCTTGATTGTTTGATTTCTTGTTTCGCTAGAAATCATTAAGGTACGCATATTCTTTTAATCTAATTACATGTATTATGATTCTTACTTCCGCTGCATGCTTTGATGATGTTTACATGTTTTATATAATTGTTATGGTATATAAATTCCAACAATATTGATGTGTCGAATCCTACCATTGAGTATTTGTGATTGCAACCATCTTGCTTGATTCCACTTTTATTGATGTGTTGCGCGAGTCAAAATATGTTTTAGGAACTAAAGTGCACACCATAGGTTATAAGATATGTACACAACCATCTTAATTACTTATAATGGATTTATAACTATTTTATAATTAGAAAAGCTTAAAATTCAGACAACTTGCTTATTACGTATTTTGGAAGAATTTCAAAACTTGATCAATACTTGTAAACTCAAAATTTGTAACCGTAATATTAATGATCAATAAAGTGATTTAAAGAAAAGGAAAATGTAACCACCAAATCAATAATTGTAACATATGAAACGAAAAAAAAAAAAAAATTATTGATATACATTAAGATGTCATTTATGAAATCTTAATATAAAAAGAACTCATAGTTTATGAAAGAATAAAAAAGGTATAACAAAAAACTAATCATACTTCACGCACAATAGATTCATTCATCTTAGGTTCCTCGGACAACGGTGGCACGAAGCTCATCCTCCTCCACCCCTAAATAAAAAAAACAAGGTTCCTCTAACCGCCTTTATTGGCTCATGGGCTCAGTCTCTATGCTCGCCGCAATATATAGTCACAGCGAATTCGCCGCCGCATTATGCGAGGTACCCTGCTAGTTTTGCATAATTATTTTAAACGCTAATTCAACCCAGTTTTAATTATTATATATACTAAAAGGGGGAATGGTTCACTGTAGCAGCTACAGTGTTTGCTACAGTGGACGAAACAGTGAAAATGTGAGTTCGGACTGTAGCTGCGGTACTGTAGCAATAGTGTTTTTTTTTTTTTTTTTTTTTTTTTTTTTTTTTTTTTTTTGTAATATTTGGAAAAAAAAAAGATATTTTGATTATTAAAAATTTTCATTTTTTTTTTGTAATATTTGGTAAAAAAAAATGATATTTTGATTATTAAAAATTTTCATGAGAATACATTTTTGACAAGATTTGAAAAATCTATTAACAAAATTCAGTTAAAGTGCCACAGTGGAAGCAAGAATAGTCTTTTGCAATTTAATCCCTAAGCCCTAAGGTGTAAAAAAATAAATAAATAAATAAATAGCACGGCATTTCCGCAGCAACACGCGGGTTCCTCCGCTCGTTCTTAACTATAGCTTGACTAAGGTGATTGATCTTATCAAAATGACTGGTCTAGATATTGAAACTTCGTTTGAATGCTCTAATTTAGTCAAGTCGAATAATTACGACCCAATCCAAGATGGCTGTTTATCCCCTCATTTTAAATTCATTAGTGATTTATGCATAGTATAAGCACAAAATGAAATGAATTAAGACAAGATAGCGATTGAAGACATGATATGGTGGCAATATGTTTGTTTTCCTGTAGAATAGTGACACGTGTAATTGTGTTGAAAAGGAAAATGTCCTCAACTGTTGGACCAAAAAGGAAGTAGTAGACTTAAAAAGAAATAAAAGGGAAGATAAGGATTGAGGGGAGGAGAATTATTTAATAAATTTGTGTATTTTGTATATATTTGCCAAATTCAGCAAATAAAACATATTTTCAGCAGAAAGTATGAAACCTATGCACCAATATTGTGCTCATATAAGCAGATGTACCAACCCAAGTTTCGTCTACTGGTGCATCGCTAATCAGTTTGGGCCGTACTCGATCAATATGTAAAACTTATAATTTAGGAAGTAAAACAGTTTCTTTTAAAAAAAGAAATAGTGACGATTTTCCTGCAACCTTAAGTTTAAGCCTTAAAACATTACTTTAAAAGAAAAATATTATCATAAATTAAATACTCCGTAGCTAACAAGATATTAGAAACAACGTCGACAACAACCCATAATTATAACCGGAACAACTCCAAAAGAACTATGGGCCTAAAACTTAATATTGATCAAAAAGTCTAAACTTTCAACAACCATATGTGATCTAACAAATAACAATCGAAGAAACATTTATCATCCACAAACCAACACATCAACATATAACCCATTAAAGGACATAAAGCACTCGAAAAACTATCAAACATGTGCACCACGTGCACCGATATTGTGCTCATACAAGTACTTACACATTTTCAATTTTTATTACCACATTGGAATGTACAAACAATTAAAACATATTATATTTAAAATATAATTGTATAATACATATATTGTAAAAATTCGAAAATTTTATATTAATATTTAAACATTTTATCATATACAATTTTGTACTTTAAATATGATCATTTTGACACTTATATCAAGGAATCAAACAAGCAAAAACATATATTTTTCATATCGAGCACTACAAAACTAGGAAGCTTTATGTGAAGGGTTTCATTTGAGTAAACGGATCGACGAGTTGTTGGATTGACGATTTAAAGTGTCCTAGCTCCTCGAACGTTTACTGCATGATCTCTGAATTATGATGGCCCGAACAGTAGTACGACATATATAAACTAAACATGTTTCATAAACCGTTTTTATAAAACGACATACACAACCTACCAAGTACTACATTATGATCAATATAAAGACATATATATAGGCCCGGTTATGTTTTCCTAGACATTATTCCAAATATAAGACGCGAAAATTATTCTAAGTTGCACATAGATGTTTTCCCGACTTATCCATCAATTCGTTAAGCACTAAAACATCATAACTCACGGAGAGTCATAGTCTCACTGTTCTCGTTTTAACTGTTTATTTAACTCTTTGGGGGAGATACATATTCAACTACTTGCTTTTACTTTCACAATTACTTTATACTTTTACATATTACTGTGAGTGATCACAACCCCTTTTTAACGGTTTTAATCACTTTTGGAGTAGAATGCATGAATCATACTTGACTAAATTGACTACTATTTTATGAACACTAATATTTGAACTCTTTGACTTATTTTGAACTATTTTGACTTGTCTTGACCTTATAACTTGTTTTGAACTCTTGAACTTAACATAAACTTTTTGGAACACTTGAACTTAATTATGAGCTTATGATTTGTTTTGAACTTAATAACCCATATGTACTATGACCTAAAGTCTCGCCTTAAGGGTGGAGCGTGCAAAGTCTCGCCATGTCGGTGGAGTGTTCTTGACTTAAAGTCTCGCTTTATTGGTGGAGCGTGCAAAGTCTCCCATGTTTGGAGCGTTCTTAATTATGTATAATAGTTGTTTGATGTACTGTTCGTACATTCGCATTGTTAGTCTCTTATTAGTAGGTAGTATGGATAGCCTATTAGAGGTCAGCCAACCTCTCGTTCACTGTGTTACGGGACGCATATTATTTATTCTAAGGGCTTTGCCTCGCATATATTATTATATATGTGGTGCTTTTAATATAAACTATATTATATGCAATAGGATGTGAACACATAGGTTACAAGTCTTGTATAGGCGGGACTTGCAGCTGGATTGATTGACATCACATTTGCTTTGTATACATCTTTATCTAAGTAACCCCAAGTCTCCATTATCGACGGAGCAACACTAAGTGCAATGATGTGAACTATTATAACTGTATGTGTGCTTGACTATAATATGTACTATATTTTAGCAGTGGTTTATAACAACCCACAAATCTCATCACTATCTTCCCACTACAAATACCTATGTCAGGTATTTCACAAGTAAATTTTTGCTTTTTATGTGCATTCATTACTTGCATGACTCTCTAGACTTGCTCACTTATCCACACAAGCCAAATATCTCTACCCATACACCCTATAAACCACTAGTATGTCAAGCATAAGATCACAACAACACCACAATAAGTAATCTACCAACCTAACACACTAAACTCATCACAAAACCCTAATCTAACCCTAATTAAGCCCTAATCAGGCCTATGTGTTTACAAAACCCTAATTGTTTATCTAAACCAATTTGAAAGTGTTCAAGGCTTATGTATGAGTTACCTTAGGAACAATAGGATATCTTATCACCCTTAGACCCTAGTACAACCCCTTAGAGCTTAGGTACAAGACCCTTAAGCACAAAACCATAACTAGGTCATAACTTCCCAGAATTAGGTCTAAATTATCCCAAAACTTCACAATAAGCTACCACCACTTAGTATAAGCCACTTAGGACCTAGGATTAGTCACTAAACACTCATAGGACACTAATCTAAGCACTAAACCCTAAGCTAGACCCTAATATCCCACTAAGCCAAATTAGGTTAAAACTAAACCTAAACTAGTTAAAACCTAAACATAAGCACCTCAAGCACCTCAACCTAGCACCCTAGCACCTTAGTCACCCTAAGCACACACCCTAGCACCTCTAAGCACCCACACAAGGAGGTGCAACACCTCCTTGTCACCTCCTTCTTGCCGTGGTCAAATAACCACCACATAAACCCTAAACCGCCATTCTAGACCTCCTTGTCACCATAGTAGCTTTCATTAGTCAGATAGTAGCTTGTAAGAGTCACCTCCCCCCCTCGACACATCCTCTTTGCTTTGCTTGCTCGCTACTCTTAACGTGCCTTATAAGTAGCTCAACACCCTCCCCATTTCAAAAGCACACCACTTCTCTTCTTCACCTAAAACTTCTGTATCTAGTAGTAGTACTTGAGCTATAGTAGGCCTAGGAATTGAGCAAAGCAAGCCAAGGACCCTTGTCGAGTTATTTTTCCATCGCAAAACCCTAAAACCTAGGGATACCCCACGTTACGCCCTAACTTGTCAAGTAAACCTTTCATTTTGATCCTATTAGCTTTATTACGGTACTAGGTTAGTATTAGGATGCACTAGAACCGTTGCCTAAGACTTGATCACTATAACATGCTAGTTTTCTTTTTAAAACCCTAATTATGCACTAAATACTAAATATATACTATAATACCTTATAATAAGCTATAAGCTAGTTTAGATAACTTAGATAAGCTAATATTAGTTAAACACAAGCTAGGAAAACTTTTTGTTTTATAAAAATATAGTTTGCATGGAATTAGGACTAGTGTTGCAAAGTTTTCCATGCATAGGGGTATATATGGTAACTTTTTGAAAATATTAAGTCTAGGGACTAGTTTTGACATTTCTTAGAAGTTATAAGTATAATGACCCTTTTTGCAAAGTTATATATCCTTAGGATAAAAAGAAAAATAGTTATAAAAGGACTAGTTTTGCAAAAGTTATAAAGTTAGAGTATAAATAGTAAACTTTGAAAACTTATAAGTCCAAGGGTCATTTCTGCCATTTTCTTGAACATTATAAGTATAGGGACTAAAACTACTAAGTTTAGATAGTTATTAATTTACGTATATAAGTCTAGAGTAGATTTTGTAAATATATAAACTATAAGGGTATAAAGTGAAAATATTATAAATATAAAAACTTAAATTAAGTTAGAAGCATAAAACAATACTAGGAAGCTTCATGTGAGGAGTACCATGTGGATATTTCGTTTTGACGAGTTTGCTGGGTTTATGAATTAAAGTGCCATGTCTCCTCAAACGATTATTGCATGTACTTTTGGATTATGATTGCCTGAACGGTGTTACGTTATAACTAAACTTAATAACAACATAGCTCAATAGTAGGGAGCTTCATGTGAGGAGTATTAACTTCTGAATTTTGATGGCCCGAACGGTATTATATTGATAACATAATACAATAGTAGGGAGCTTCATGTGATGAGTCTTATACTTCTGGATTATGATGACCCGAACGGTGTTATGTTATAACTAAACTTAATAACAACATAGCTCAATAGTAGGGAGCTTCACGTGATGAGTATTAACTTCTGAATTATGATGGCCCGAACGGTATTATGTTGATAACATAATACAATAGCAGGGAGCTTCATGTGAGGAGTCTTATACTTCTGGATTGTGATGGCCCGAACGGTGTTATGTTATATCTAAAACATTAACAACCCTAAGAATGATTACTTAAGAAAATTAAACGAGATAACTAAAGCTTGACATACATCCACACCAACAATACCACCAGGATACGTGAATAGGCAGTCTAGTCTCCGAGTCACTTTTCACATCAATTAGATTTCCCTAAGCCCATGTGAGTTTTCATAGCCTCACTTTTAAATGCTTTACAAACCCTGTGAGGGGGATACATGTTAGATGTTTTAAATCGAATACAAGTCTTTTTCTTTGATTGTTGCACGAGTAAACTATCTGCCACCCCTATATAATAAAATTCATGAATCTAATCGCTTGTGATATTTTACACAAGTGAACGCGAATATAATAGATAGATCTATTAGAGTTTGACAACTCCAGTTGGTACTATCTCTCACTGGAGAGTACCAATAAGTATTATATTTGAACCCTCACTGAAGAATTAACTTTGGCAAGTTATCTTTCTCATCCCCTCATGGTTGGGTCTGCAGCCCCCATAACCCGGATTGTTAACGTGTGTTTAATGAGCTTAGTGCAACAGACCAACTCTTGATAATTGTACATGCATTACAATTATCACACTCACGACACTACATTTTCCTTGAAGGGTGTAACAACTAAACCCTGAGGAACTTGTATTCACTAACTCCTAAACCTATGACTCTCACTCAACACCTAGTGTTGACTTTTTAAGCATGTATTCTAGGTAACGAAGCTCTGTGGAAATTATGGCATGGAGAGGAACGAGACTTGAAAGACTTTCTATTTGGTTATCATTCAAATATAACAACTCACACTTAGATTTACGGGACCTCGTCTTATAAAACTCTGATAATTTTAATGAATTATAACTCATTTTTATAAAATGTCTCTTTTTGAGTCATTCCCTATTACTGTATCTATGGTCCATGAGGTAATACCCCAAACACTTAATCCGCTGTGATCAGTGAATAATGGGGGTGTTACAGATTGGCATCAGAGCTTCAGTTGTAGAGAATAAGGTCAAAACCTAAAATACAACTACTTTTCCCGATACCCAAGAAAGTCTTTCGTGTCACTCCACTCCCCAATGCCTACTTCCCAGAGCCATATGTGCATTAGATCTGCATAATAGGTATTTCCTTAACTTATATGCTAGCTTACATTATTTTATCGACTATTAGATAGTTATGCCTGCTCCCCACTACTCTACCTTTACCCCACCCGAATCACTTACGGAGAATGCTCTTCCCGCTCCTAATGATTCAGATCTTAGTTTTAAAAATCTTTTTCCCAATTCCCCAGAAAGCCCTAGGAATAGTATAGATACACCTTCACCCTTAGGTTTTACACCCTTCGTAGATGACCCACACTTAAAACGTATAAGAGAATTTTATGCTAAGGCATCACCTATTACTCCCCTAAAAACTATTTTGCACCCACCATTTCCTTCCCCTAGATTTGAACCACATGAGTTCTTTCTTTCTAGAGAACCGTATATACCTAGGAAACCTATCCCTGCTTATATCCCTAGATATGAACCTAGACAACCCTATACCTTAGCACCTACACCTTACTTAGTAAACCCTCCTACTTCACTTTAGAAATCTGAATTAGGAGAAAATTCCATTAGGACAACTTTAGAAAACCAGAAAAATCAGGTAGAAGATATTTTAAATAACTTAGATGAAATATTTCTTGACCTTATTGAGAAGATAGAAGAAGGTCATGATAATAACCTAGGCACCCGACCTAATTATAGTAATTTAAGAAACATCCTACAAGAATCCCTTTTTAAGATAGCTAAATTATAGAAAAATCAAATGAGACACCACCATAAGATAGCCTTTGCCCGTTTTAGGATTTGTATCTTAGAAAAGATGATTGATGATGATGAGGAAAGTCATCAATCAAATTTAGGAAATATTACAACCCTAAACCCTTAAATTTAAGAAAACTTCGGAAGAAATCCCTAAATAATATGCCTTTAGGAGTTTAGCCTTAGAATTATGCCTGTAGGATATGTAAGATAGGAAATCAATAATATAAGTTATGCCTTAGATACCTCCTACCCTCACCTCTTAGTGCCCCTCAATTTAGGATAACCTAGCCAACCTAGAATTAGGTATGCCTCTTCTTGATTACTCTAGGATATCCCAAACCTTATAAGAACCCTTAGGAAATTAGGAACATCTCATAAGATATGACAAGTTGGGTACTTTTTATAACCTAGCTTAAACCCTTACCCCCCAATAACCCTTAGGAACCTGGGATAAATGGTCCCGATGCCTTAGATTCATAGATTCTCAAAAACTTTTAAATCTTAATTCGTTTGGGTTTCGATTTCAAACCCAAACCTTACTGAGAATCGTCTCGTAAGGATACTTATTCTTGAACTTTAGGCATTATAGGGAAGCCTAAAGTGTCATTCTATAGAGTCTGTTTCCTATTCCCAATTTCAACCTTCCTTTTTCCCTATCGTCTTAAATCTAACAACAAGATATTTGGCATAATAGCAATACTTGTAGAAAAAAAATTTATTTATGACCTTATGTAGTTGTAATTTCCACTCCCGTTATCTCATGATACTATATGTCATGAATAACAACTTCCCTCGAACTTCATCCCTTTTCTACCTCCTAAAAACCAAATTCCATAAAAACCCTTCCCTATCATTTCATATGATACTAATGATGAGAATTCCTATTCTACATCATAGAGATCTGAATTCTTTCCAAATTCAGTATCCCTAGCCCTCACTACTTCCTTAGCCTTCCTTCTCAATCTTCCCTTCCTTACACCTCTAAATTACTATGATTCCTGAAATAGTTATTCTCCTTTCGAAAACCGTATTACACTCTAGGATTCCCATACTTGAGGTTAGAAACAAATCTAGGATTTTCATACTTGAGGTTAGAAATAACTCTAGGATTTCCATACTTGAGGTTAGAAATAACTCTAGGATTCCCATACTTGAGGTTAGAAATAACTCTAGGATGCCCTTAGGTACACATAAGAATAGGATACTTTGGATAGACTATCTCTAAGAAATCATTGAGGAAATAGAAAAATAAGATTAGAAATCTTCGAGGTCGTAATAACTAGAAATCAAACTAGAGAAAAACCTATGCCCGACAGATATTACAATAGGATAAATTTAGCCTAAGATAGGAATTTTAATTAATATCAAGGATATTAGAATTAGTCATAGATTAGACATAAGAAGCCTTTAGATACAACCTAGGAAGCTTAGGAATGACTGAGGATTAGATTAGTAAACTACCTTAAGCCTTTAGCACCTAGTTTAGATACTGGATAGAAAGGCTAGATCTCACTATATAAGTCATTTTGAGGATATAGTTTACCTAGACCTAAGTAGCCTACCCCATACTAAGATATTCCACATACATTTGAGGATTTAGAAATTCCTATGAATGATACACCATTAGGACAACCCAGACTTAGAATTCGAGGTTATTAGTTATAAGTAGGAATAAAACATTTTAGGATTTTAGTCTACATATACTTAGTTTCTTAGGATTTGATATTTTATAGGATACGTATTAGGAATTCTACTTAGAGCATACTATGGATACTACCCTAGCCGGATTTAAGTACCTGGGAATAGTGATTCTTATAGTAATAGTGATACTCGTAGTACTAAACAACATAGGACAAAATACTAAGCGTGAAACCCTACCTAAGCATAATAATACTCCTAGTAAACCGCTAGATAAGAAATTACCTAGCCCTTCTCCCAACATAGGATCTTCCTTACCAGTTAAGATTAGTACACCACCTTTAGAGCCTTAGGACTAGTTATGAAAATTAGAATAACCTTGGGGGGAAAACAAACTTTGAAGGAATCTAGTAAATCTTAATTCCATTAGGATTACCATCTTTTCAGGTATCCTATATTCTCACTCTTCTGTTTAAATCCCATTCCCCCACCTTTTCTCACTCTTCTGTTTAAATCCCATTCCCCCACCTTTTTCTCACTCTTCCGTTTAAATCTCATTCCCCCGCTTTTTTCTCACTCTCTCGTTTAAATCCCATTCTACTGCCTTTTCACCGCTCTCCCATTCAAATCTTACTCTTCCACCTTCCTCACTCTACCGTTTAATCCTATACTCCTATCCTTTTCCCACTCCACCTATTCCTACTCTTCCATCCTTTCGTTATCTCCCACTCCTTCATATCTTCCTATTTCATCTCGTTCCTTCCCTCTTCCTCTTCACTCCTTCCTATAAAAAGATCCATCTTTCCACTGCCTTCCATCCTTTCATTCCTCCGTCATTTTTACACTCTATTTTCTTCTCTCTAAACTCTCTCCCTAACTCATCCTACAATGTTCTAAAGTTAGAACTTGTATTTCTCGTCATATCACAAGATTCTATTAGTTAGAACTTGTAAGAATGCCTACATCGAACTTTAATCCTCATTATGTTCGACTATGATATTAAATCTCGCTTTGCAAGAGTTGCAAAAATGAGATCTTCGACTCCCGTCATTCTAGTCATAGCATGGGAAGTTGATGCGTGGGAATCGCAACAGGCTTTACCTCTCGAGGGATCTCGAGAAGCTTACAACCCCCACCAGGCAGTGTACCTGATCGTTGTAGTATAGTATAGTGACAAGTACCGGGGGATTGATCGTTCAGCTTGGGAATAGTGTCGCTAGGATTAGAAAGCCTAAATACTAGTTCTAAAGGTGAGGGATGATTATTTTTATCTTTTTATGTTTTTATGAAAGCAAGTAAAATCTCAGGTTTTGAAGGAGTGGGCGGAATTAGTTGCTATTCAACTAACCCAAAACTAAGATGCAATCAAAATAAAATACTAAAAATGAAATTAAACTAATTTATACTAAGGTTGTGAGCAGTAATTGGAGAAAATGTGTTTACTTAGACTTCATTACTCCCTAGATATCTTTTACACGTTAATTACTTGTTATAATTGCATGGATGACGGATTGTATTCCTTAATACCATTCATGGGGTGGCATACATAACTCCCTAATTCTATGAGCTCTTATCTCCTCTTACACCATGACCCAGCACAACTATAGGGATTGTAAACAGTGGCTCATGCATTAAATACAACCAATAAAGACCTAGTACGCCTCAGTTCATGTTTCTTAAGACGTTCAAGCATGTTACCATTTGGAGATCTGCCAGTTTTCTTAAGCCTAACATATAAAATCATTCATCCAAGAACAAGAATAAACAAGTAATCAACACATAATCAATATCTAGGTTTCATTAGATCTAAGCAAACACAAGAGAGATCTAGCCTAGCATAATGGAATTGAGACAAGAACAAGATATGGACAACCAACACATAGACATATTGATTGAATTAAAAGAACACTTATCTCAATTACAATGCAAGGTATCAAGGGTTTGGAACCCTTGAAAACCTGTAAAAGTTGCACCAAATTCGTCTTTAGGGTTTCTCCAAAACTTCTCTTTTTCTTAATGTGAAAACTAGAAAACTATATATAGGAAAACTGGGCTGACGGCGTCAAGACAACCATGTAACGCCGTCACCTCGCCGCCAAATACTTCCTCGGACGGCCTTGATCTACTTATGACGGCCTATGTGACGCCGTCAGCAACCACGGTATTTTATTCATGGGACTTTGACGCTGTCAGGATGACTTTTGACGCCGTCATCAACTACGGTATTTTATTCTTGATGTCTGACGCCGTCAGGGTGTAACTCTTGACGCCGTTACCTAGTGTTTCCAGCATGGAAAATTGATACTTTTCCGTTTTCTTCACTTTTATGCTCCAAAAACGTCCAAAATGGCTTCTTTTCCAGAATTCACTCTCCAAGTACCTAAAATCACAAAAGGAACGATTTAGGGCAATATTTGATCAAATAAAGTCGGATTCGGGCTTAAATGACCCCCTACAAACGGATCATTTTTCGCATCATCATATACCCTTACACTTGATATTTGCTTGTCCTCAAGCAAATGAGCTTTTATTCTACTCAAAAGACAAGTTAGGGGTCATTTAACACTAATATAAAAGTAATTACAACAAATAATCGTTCCACTAAAGACCAATAGACAAGCACGGAGGTCATACACAAGCACCTCACAAATAGTGTTTAGATACTCACATCTCTCGGGTGTAATAAAGTAATATAACATTATGGAAATGGAAGATATCTCTCACTACCTGTCATAGCAAAATAGATTACCATAGGCTTGGGAAAGGATCAAACCTCCACCACATGGCGTAAGCACCTAGGATAAACTATCAAAAAGGTCTTTTAAAGGGTTGTAACGTTAGGTATAGGGATATGAATTACACGGTTTTGTTGGATAAAGGAAGTTTTACTGGTGGCGAGTTAACAATCTTGGTTAATTACATGTACAAGATGGCGTTGCTAAGCCAAGACTAGACTCGACTTAAGCTAATAAATGAAAAATAACAAAAACATAAAATAAACATAGAATGAAACGGGATGGTAGTCCGTATGTTTTTTCTCTTTTTCCTTTTTCTATTTTTTTTTTCTTTTTCTTGATTTTTCGATTTTTTTTTTTTTTTTTTTTTTTTTTTTTTTTTTTTTTTTTTTTTGCATACATTCTTACCCTACCATCCGAAATAATACATCATAGTTGATGAGAATTCCCCTTACACTTGAATCTTTATATACTTTACATTAAACTAAACTAATGACTCGAATTAAGAAAATCAAAACACTTGGAGCACTTTTAAGATTAACGTACATATGGGGGTAATAATATTATGTTCTTCCCCATTACTCCATAAAATAAGTACTTACCCATGAGTCCCAATCGTCCCAAAACAATATGTACAAGGATATGACTCGACTTAGCAACCATGTAATCAATTAGAAAGTTAACTTACGGTTTAACAAATAACAATAATGCACTAAAGATGAGCGCATACACGGAAGGCTAAGGCGATTTGGTTGTACATTTAAGTGGGGTGTAACAAATTCTTCCTTTAAGTAATATGCTTAAAGTTAGAAACGAAAAGATAGGCTCGGAGGGGTGTACTAGGGGTTTCGTGTACTAAAAATGAGTACAACGCTAAGGGTGTGTGAAAAATTAGTTGACTTAACTAGCCAAGTAATATGACTTAAATGGTCAAGTAATTATGATACGGGTTTAACACAAGGGTGATCCTAATGCCTCTTATCATGTAGTAAATCCTACTACACGAATGTAGTCTCACTAGCGGTCTCGGGATGCATCACTAACGCAAGTTCTAGAATCTAAATGCTACCGGTACACTCATAAGCACTAATAATAAATGCTTTTCCTATCAAATCTAAAGGTGAACCTCACATTTTTGGGTGGAAAATTTTTCTGAATATACGGTTATGTGCTAGTCATACAATCTCCTATCCATGAGACGCTTGCTATGGCTAAAGTTTCACTCCTAAATGTTGTAAAAAAATTTAAATTTGGCGCTAAAATTGCACTAACAAGTATTTCTCATAGTTTTATTACACATCTACTATTAAACAAAACAAACTCAAGCGAAAGTGCATATGTAAGGTATCATCTTTTTACCCTCCCCTTACACTTAAGATGAACATTGTCCCCAATATTCAAGTAAAGAATGTAAAAGTGAAAAAGTAAAGAGAATGAAATCAAATACTCCCCTGATTCGCTCGGTATGGATTATAGGTGGCCAGGTTAAATCTTCTTCCAAGAAAACGAACAATCAAAGCTTCCCTTCCAGAATATAAATCATCTCCTTGTCGAACATAACCTGTGAAACCTGCCAAAATAGACAAGACAACCTCGCGTAAAATCGGCGGCATCCTATATAAGTTTCTAAATCCTAGAAAACAAAGTAAGATATAATGCTTGTGGAATGAAGTTTGCAGATTTCCTGGAGATTATAAAACTTAATAATTCACAAAAACCATAAGACTCCGTTAGAAAAACAAAACCGGTAAAATTTCCAGATTTTAACTCCTGACGCCGTCAAGAGTAAACCCCTGACGCCGTCAGAATGGACCTGCAGAAATTCTTATGTTAAGTTTCCGGAAAATTTCTGGAAAAATTTGGTCCTACTTCCTGGAAAATCCTGCAAAACTTCATTGTGACTCAATACAAGCATTTGACTCTAACAAGTACTAATACACATGTCCATTTAATATTGTTGTGGTTCATGCTCAATTTCGTTCTTATAAACAAATTTGGATCTCCCTTACACTTATCTTTTGCAAAATACCTTTATATGCAATTAAGACGAAGTTAAAAACAAAATAAAGCATTTTCACAATTTACTTTGAAACATGAGCCACAAACAATAAAAATAGAACATGCATACGGAAACAAATAAAATCAAACAAATAAACAAATAAAAACACACAAAACATGGGTTGCCTCCCAAGAAGCGCTTGTTTTTGTTCGAGTCACGAGCCTGACTCTACCCTTATTTAATGAAAATAGGGGAGGTTCTCCCTACACTTAGGATTAAGTGTGGGTGAAAGTAGCGATACACACCCTTAGGGTGGAAATATGCCTCATGAGGAAAGAGTGGTGGATGAATTATATGCTCAAAGGGGTGTGCTCCTATCATCATAACCTTACCTAATTCAATCGGGTTAATAGGTGAATTAAGATTTTCTCCTAGAAAGGGATCATTTTCTATCAACTTCAAGAGACTACTAGTTGGGGATCCATCTTGACCTAATAAACCCGGTTTAAACCCATAATGTTTCTTGTGATCAATTATAAATGGGTGATGTAAGCATGTAAGGCCATTTTCCACTCCTATATTGGCTTCCTCTCTACAAGGCTTAGAGTCCATTACCTTTATCCTAAAACTACCCGGACTACATAGGTTGATGGGTGGGTCGGCTCCTCTTTTGTCTCCTAGATGTATATCTAAGGATGGAAAGTTGTGTGAAGATTGAGGTTCCGGTTCATCAACACTAGGTAATTCCCTAGAACTAAGAGTAAGGTTATCACTACAAGTGTTCAAACCTATATCCTCTAGTGGTGCTTGGTCCAAGGGTTCTACCTCAATTGGAGTTCCTATAGTCTCTTCTACTTCTTCCGGGTAAGTCACGGGCGGTGTATGTGCCTCAAATGATGGTAGGACTTGTGGGGTACTTTGTGGGCTTGGATTATCCACCTCATCCTCCATTGTACCTAGATTACCTATATGTTTGTTTTGTACTATGATATTAGGTGCCATCCAACTAGGTATCTCAACATGAGTATATTCATCCCCAGACAAACTTCTTGTTTGCTCCTTCAAACTTGTTTTTGATTGATTTGTGATGTTGTTTGTTGGGTTGTCTACTCTATAATAATATTGGGCACAGTCTTCTATGGTATCCCATGCTTCTTCAGCACTTAATTCCCTAGGGCCCCCATTGGCAAAATCATCAATGCACATTTGGTCACATCGGCTGACACGATAGTAAAAGGTTTCGGTTAGGGATGCTAAAGAGAAACTATGATGAGGGAATTTTCGAAGTAAAATTTTAAAACGAGTCCATGCATCATATATGGGTTCATCTCGATATTGTTTGAAATTCGAGATGTCAATAGGGTAGAATGGTCTTTATGGTTGGTGGTATGGTGGATTCGCGTACTCCATAATGGTGAACGGAAGAGTCAATGGAAATTACGAACAAACACACAAAGAAAAAGATAGACTAACGAAGACCTAAAAATAAAAAAAAAAAAAAAATCTTACTAGAAAGGAATCTAGCAAGTAGACCTAATAAAAAGAAATTCTAACCTAGACAATAACTATTCCCCAAGCTGCGGCGCCAAAAACTTGATGCGTGGGAATCGCAACAGGGTTTACCTCTCGAGGGATCTCGAGAAGCTTACAACCCCCACCAGGCAGTGTACCTGATCGTTGTAGTATAGTATAGTGACAAGTACCGGGGGATTGATCATTCAGCTTGGGAATAGTGTCGCTAGGATTAGAAAACCTAAATACTAGTTCTAAAGGTGAGGGATGATTATTTTTGTCTTTTTATGTTTTTATGAAAGCAAGTAAAATCTCAGGTTTTGAAGGAGTGGGCGGAATTAGTTGCTATTCAACTAACCCAAAACTAAGATGCAATCAAAATAAAATACTAAAAATGAAATTAAACTAATTTATACTAAGGTTGTGAGCAGTAATTGGAGAAAATGTGTTTACTTAGACTTCATTACTCCCTAGATATCTTTTACACGTTAATTACTTGTTATAATTGCATGGATGACGGATTATATTCCTTAATACCATTCATTGGGTGGCATACATAACTCCCCAATTCTATGAGCTCTTATCTCCTCCTACAGCATGACCCAGCACAACTATAGGGATTGTAAACAGTGGCTCATGCATTAAATACAACCAATAAAGACCTAGTACGCCTCGGTTCATGTTTCTTAAGACGTTCAAGCATGTTACCATTTGGAGATCTGCCAGTTTTCTTAAGCCTAACATATAAAATCATTCATCCAAGAACAAGAATAAACAAGTAATCAACACATAATCAATATCTAGGTTTCATTAGATCTAAGCAAACACAAGAGAGATCTAGCCTAGCATAATGGAATTGAGACAAGAACAAGATATAGACAACCAACACATAGACATATTGATTGAATTAAAAGAACACTTATTTCAATTACAATGCAAGGTATCAAGGGTTTGGAACCCTTGAAAACCTGTAAAAGTTGCACCAAATTTGTCTTTAGGATTTCTCCAAAACTTCTCTTTTTCTTAATGTGAAAACTAGAAAACTATATATAGGAAAACTGGACTGACGGCGTCAAGACAACCATGTGACGCCGTCACCTCGCCGCCAAATACTTCCTCGGACGGTCTTGATCTACTTATGACGGCCTATGTGACGCCGTCAGCAACCACGGTATTTTATTCATGGGACTTTGACGCTGTCAGGATGACTTTTGACGCCGTCATCAACTACGGTATTTTATTCTTGATGTCTGACGCCGTCAGGGTGTAACTATTGACGCCGTCACCTAGTGTTTCCAGCATGGAAAATTGATACTTTGCCGTTTTCTTCATTTTTATGCTCCAAAAACGTCCAAAATGGCTTCTTTTCCAGAATTCACTCTCCAAGTACCTAAAATCACAAAAGGAACGATTTAGGGCAATATTTGATCAAATAAAGTCGGATTCGGGCTTAAATGACCCCCTAAAAACGGATCATTTTTCGCCTCATCAGAAGTTACCATAAACAGGGAGACTGTAGAACTTGTCTCTATCATGACTAGAACTTGTCTTTATCATGACTAGAATTTGTCTCTATCATGACTAGAACTTGTCTCTATCATGACTAGAACTTGTCTTCACCGTAACTAGAACTTGTCTCCACCGTGACTAGAACTTGTCTTCATCATGGTTGGAACTTGTCTCTAAAACATTCCCGTACCACATTTCCTTAAGTGTGGTAAACTCTCTTCATTTTCTGCCGATACGACTTAAGGATGATTTATAATAATTATCCTATTAAAACAAACTAGAGCGCTTCTTCATTTTAATGAGAAAGTTATAAATCAAATGGACTATGAAATTATAAGCTCTTGTTTACAAATATTGGGACGCCTCTATTTTTAAGTAATGAGATATAAATGAATAAGCCTAAGTATCTTGCATTTGTGCAAGCATTTCCTACTCCGCTTGTACAAACCTCCCTTTCTTTTCGCACCACTCTTCTTTGGTATCAGAAATTCTTCCCCACAACTTCTACGTTTAACTAAATCCCGGGACGAGATTTTCTCCAAGGGGGTAAGACTATAACAACCAACAAATCTCATCAATATCATTCCCCCTACAAATACCTATGTCAGGTATTTCACAGGTAAATTTTTGCTTTTTATGTGCATTCATTACCGGCATGACTCTCTATACTTGCTCACGTATCCACACAAGCCAAATATGTCTACCCACACACCCTATAAACCTCTAGTATGTCAAGCATAAGATCACAACAACACCACAATAAGTAATCTACCAACCTAACATACTAAACTCATAACAAAACCCTAATCTAATCCTAATTAAGCCCTAATCAGGCCTATGTGTTTACAAAACCCTAATTGCTTATCTAAACCAATTTAAAAGTGTTCAAGACTTATGTATGAGTTACCTTAGGAAAAATAGGATATATTAGCACCCTTAGACTCTAGTACAACCCCATAGAGATTAGGTACAAGTCCCTAAAGCACAAAACCATAACTAGGTCATAACTTCTCGGAATTAGGTCTACATTATCCCAAAACTTTACTATAAGCTACCACCACTTAGTATAAGCCTCTTAGGACCTAGGACTAGTCATTAAACACTTATAGGACACTAATCTAGGCAATAAACCCTAAGCTAGACCCTAATCTCCCACTAAGCCAAATTAGGTTAAAACTAAACCTAAAATAGTTAAAACCTAAACATAAGCACCTCAAGCACCTCAACCTAGCACCCTAGAACCTTTGTCACCATAAGCACACACCCTAGCACCTCTAACCACTTACACAAGAAGGTGCATCACCTCCTTGTCACCTGCTTCTTGCCGCGGCCAAATAACCACCACACAAACCTAAACCGCCATTGTAGACCTCCTTGTCACCATATTAGCTTTCATTAGTCATCTAGTAGCTTTTAAGTGTCACCTCCCCCCCCTAAACACCTCCTCCTTGCTTTGCTTGCTCGCTACTCCTAACGTGCCCTATAAATAGCTCGACAACCTCCCCATTTCAAAAGCTCACCACTTCTCTTCTTCACCTCAAAACTTCTGTATCTAGTAGTAGTACTTGAGCTATAGTAGGCCTAGGAATCGAGCAAAGCAAGCCAAGGACACTTGTCGAGTTATTTTTCCATCGAAAAACCCTAAAACCTAGGAATACCCCACGTTAAGCCCTAACTAGTCAAGTAAGCCTTTCATTTTGATCCAATTAGCTTTATTACAGTACTAGGTTAGTATTAGGATGCACTAGAACCCTTGCCTGAGCCTTGATCACTATAACATGCTAGTTTTCTTTTTAAAACCCTAATTATGCACTAAATACTAAATATATACTATAATACCTTATAATAAGATATAATCTGGTTTAGATAACTTAGATAAGCTAATATTAGTTAAACATAAGCTAGGAAAACTTTTTATTTTATAAAAATATAGTTTGCATGGAATTAGGACTAGTTTTGCAAAGTTTTCCATGCATAGGGGTATATATGGTAAATTTCAGAAAATATTAAGTTTAGGGACTATTTTTGACATTTCTTAGAAGTTATAAGTATAAGGACCCTTTTTGCAAAGTTATATAACCTTAGGATAAAAAGAAAAATAATTATAAACTAATAAGGACTAGTTTTGCAAAAGTTATAAAGTTAAGGGTATAAATAGTAAAATTTGAAAGCTTACAAGTCCAAGGGTTATTTCTGCCATTTTCTTAAAATATATAATTATAGGTACTAAAACTACTAAGTTTAGATAGTTATTAATATAAGTATATAAGTCTAGGGTAGATTTTGTAAATATATAAACTATAAGGGTATAAAGTGAAAATATTATAATTATAAAAACCTAAATTAAGTTAGAAGCATAAAACAATACTAGGGAGCTTAATATAGGGAGTACCATGTGGATATTTCGTTTTGACGAGTTTGATGTGTTTACGAATTAAAGTACCCTGGCTCCTCAAACGATTATAGCATGTACTTCTGGATTATGATGGCACGAACGGTGTTATATTATAACTAAAATTAATAACAACATAACTCAATAGTAGAGAGCTTCATGTGAGGAGTATTAACTTCTGAATTATGGTGGCCCGTACGGTATTATGTTGATAACATAATACAATAGTAGGGAGCTTCATGTGAAGAGTCTTATACTTTTGGATTATGATGGCCCGAACGGTGTTATGTTATAACTAAACTTAATAACAACATAGCTCAATAGTAGGGAGCTTCATGTGAGGAGTATTAACTTCTGAATTATGATGACCCGAACAGTATTATGTTGATAACATAAAACAATAGTAGGGTGCTTCATGTGAGGAGTCTTATACTTCTGAATTGTGATGGCCCGAACGGTGTTATGTTATATCTAAAACATTGACAACCCTAAGAATGATTACTTAAGAAACTTAAACGAGATAACTAAAGCTTGACATACATCCACACCAACAATACCACCAGGATACATGAATAGGCAGTCTAGTCTCCGAGTCACTTTTCACATCAATTAGATTTCCTTAAGCCCAGGTGAGTTTTCATAGCCTCACTTTTAAAAGCTTTACAAACCCTGTGAGGAGAATACATGTTAATGCTTTAAATCGAATATAAGTCTTTTTCTTTGGTTGTTGCACGAGTAAACTATCTGCCACCCCTACAAAACAAAATTCATGAATCTAATCGTTTGTGATATTTTACACAAGTGAACACGAATATAATAGATAGATCTATTGGAGTTTGATAACTCCCGTTGGTACTATCTCTCACTGGAGAGTACCAATAAGTATTATATTTGAACCCTCACTGAAGGATTAACTTTGGCAAGTTATTCTTCTCATCCCTTGATGGTTGGGTCTGCAGCCCCTATGACCCGGATTGTTAACGTGTGGTTCATGAGCTTAGTGCAGCATATCAACTGACCAACTCCTGATAATTGTACATGCATTACAATTATCACACACACACACACACACACACACTACATTTTCCTTGAAGGGTGTAACAACTGAACCCTGAGGAACTTGTATTCACTAACTCCTAAACCTATGACTCTTACTCAACACCTAGTGTTGACTTTTTAAGCATGTATTCTCGGTAACGAAGCTCTGTGGAAATTATGGCATGGAGAGGCACGAGACTTGAAAGACTTTCTATTTGGTTATCATTCAAATATTACAACTCACACTTAGATTCATGGGACCTCATCTTATAAAACTCTGATAATTTTAATGAATGATAACTCATTTTTATAAAATGTCTCTTTTTCAGTCATTCCCTATTACTGTATCTATGGTCCATGAGGTAGTACCCCAAACACTTAATCCGCTGCGATCAGTGAAAAATGAGGGTGTTACAGGGTTGTAAACACATAGGTTTCAAGTTTTGTATGGACGAAACTTGGAACTGAATGGATTTATAATGCCTTTGTTGTGGGAACATTCTTTAAAGGCTTTACAAATTAACAAATTCTATGAGCGCACCAACCATTGTGTTGGCACTTTTAACATTTTTATCTAAGGTCTGTAGAGTGATGGTTGTTGCATTGAGCATAGAGTCGCACGACATATTTTGAAGTCTTATTTATTTATTTTTTTATCATTTACTATTCGAAACATTTTGTAAACATTTATGTATTATAATTTGGGACCTCATGTTTGTAACTATAAATTTATTAATCGAATGGTAATTTTTCAAAACGTCTCATTTAGATGTTGTTTTCTATAACTTGTACTTTGTATTATGAAGTAGCACCCCATTGAAACAATCTTCCGCTCCAATTATTTTAGGGTGTTACATATATTAAAGCGTGTAAATAGAAAACTAAGAATTTACGAATCAATTCTTTATAAATATCCATATTTGCCTAAGTTTCGTCTAATGTTGCATAACTAGATGTGGCCTGCACGTCATCATTCAGTAATTAAGATCTTATACTATAATGGTCTAAAAACCTTTTCTACTAAAAGAAAAGGGAAGTGATTGGCACAATCACAAATTTGATTAGGACAAATAAGTGTACAAACAATTAAAGTAGTTTATATTTATAGTACAACTATTTAATGCATGTTTTTGGAGTGTCTCAATCAAATATGAAAGTGTGCAAATCACTGCTCAAAAGAAAATTATTAGGAACAAATAAAAACTAACAAGTAACAAGATCCTGAAGGTTACCAAAATATGAGTTCATAATATTGATTAGAACGACTTTAGGGAACTACAACCCTAAAACTTAATTTCGGTCATAAAGTTACGATGAGCTTATGGAAGATATAACAATCGACGAGGAAACTCTTACCAACGAATCCCAACAAACCACTTATGGGCCATCACTTGTATAAAGCATTAAAATGGTGATAAAATGTATTGTAATAATAATATCATGACAATCATATAAAATAAACCAAACACATCAAGTGAGCATAGCAGAAGCAATTATAACAAGATCATATAACATGTAATTAATTAATCAATAATAAATAGTAAACGTACTGTAGTGATTCTAGCCCGAACAAGAATCAAATGCAATCTTCAACTCAAGAACCCTAATTAGGGTTTATGTGGATTATAAGAGTTACCCCTTACCTCTTTTGTAATTCAATCCAATAATCAATCAATAGTGTGATTGTATCACGTTCTTGTACACACGTACTATTAGCGATTCGATGTGAATGCTAGTTCTTGGTCACAATAAATTTGCCAAACAGTTTGTAATGTTCAAGGTTACTCGCAAATCCCTTTTCTTGGGGTTTCGCTCGTTGTCCTATGAACAAGAGAGGAAAAGAAGAAGTTTGGCCTTCTATTGAAATCAAGTGTACCAAAGGATGAATACATGGGGATGTATTTATACCTTTATGATAGATATCAAGTTTGCTATGGTTTTCGATGTGGGATTCCATAGTTTCGACCAAAACAAGCTCAAGAGAGGATTTCTAGAACCTTCTCTTGTCTTGTTTTACTTTCTTCGTATCCTGTTGACATTTACCGACCGTTAGTCAATTTCATTAATTATCTAACGCTCTTTAGTCGTTTATTGTGAATTAAATAATTAAATATAAAATTTTATATAAATTATTTAAACATCGAGTCTCATACGTAAAGTGTGCAATCTCGTGATCTCGAGTTCGATCCTAACATACGACTACTAAAATAATGTCCATAAACTAACAGCTCCCACTTGGACATATTTTAATAGTGTAATCACATTGGTTAGCGTCTATCAACACTTCGATGCCTCTAGTACGATCTCGAGTAAGGCTCCTGGAAAAACCTTTTAATGATTTCTCATTATTATTATCCTTTTGTTTCTAATACCACGTTAATAAGGATATGGATCAAAGTCATTCCTTAATTAACCATTTTGTTTCTCGTTGTTAGTGATTGATCAAGATTACCAAATCATCTGAACATATTCAGGGAAGATCTTGGGCACGGCCATGCAAACATCTTGACAACCCTACGAGGGGCTCAACAGTATTAAACTCCAAAACTAAATTTGAAGGAACAAATTCTATCTTGACTACAAGCAAAACCCACAAACTTTGTAACACTTTCGAAAACAACCCTTATGACTACCATTTACGTATAGCGTTAAGTTGTTCCACAAAAATGTACTACATTCATGACATTTATCTTGCATCTCAAGTCTGAGGATAACTTCTCATGATTTACTTAATAACAAAATCCATAAAGTAACATCATATGGTTGGGATAAGTCTTATATTCGGTATCATTGAATATCATCTGAAATGGCATGACTACGCATCAATATACTTTAAGTATATTATACCAACCTTCAGATTTGTCTTGATTTAATAATATTCCCATATTATTAACTGACAACGGACAATTTAGAATAACATTTATTCATGGATTAAACATACAAATATAGGATACAATTTATTATAAATTAAACATACCATGTATTTAAATTTATTATAATAATTGTTTAACATCCCTTATCCAAATACTAAATAGATCAATGCATGATAACTCTTTTTGATGAATTATGTCTCAAGTAATGACATTCATACTTGTTGACAAGACATAAATCATCCAACTTTGATCTATCAGAATTTTGAGAACACTTATTTCAAGAATTCAACTATTGAAGTTCTTGTATATGCATACTCAACTATTTTGATAATGCCTTATAATCTTTCATAAATGTGTGACATCCTTAACCACCAATTTATGATAATCAAACTTCCAAACATTTTAAAGTTTAAAGTATTCTTGTTCTCTTAATGTATAATGCAACTATGCTCTTACTAAGCATATCTAGTACACCTAGCCAAGGATAAAATCCTTACCATAACTAGTATTAAGTGTCATCTCAATTTCATTTAGCATCATTGTATGCAACAACAATATACTATTAAAACTTTCCGTAAACATTAATATCTATTGTGTAATGTTTAATGCCCTTCAAACTTTCAAGTTTGTTGGCTATGACAATTTTCACAATAATTGAAAAATTGTTCATCTATAGAATTTGGAAGCTATTTCAGATTTAGGATGTGATTCTATAATCAAACATATTCTTTTAGAATATTACACAAGTTATCTAATAACTTTTAATTAGATATTAATATTTCCAAATCATCTTGAAATCAACCATGATACAACAAAACATGATGTTCATGAAAAATCTTTGAGTCATACTTAAATTTTATTCATGTTGTACATATCCATTTAGACTTTCTAAATAATATATCATGTTATATTAAATTTATTTACCGCACATGTTTCAACAATAAACATTCATTCCAAGGTTTTATGTCTTATTTCCTAAATCTTACAAGTAAAGTTTCATTCCAAACTAAGAGTTAACTTTTAACTTATATATAATGTTACTTTTATATGTTCCACAACATATATGATTTAAGAAATTAAACATAATACTCCCACTAGCTTTTAGGAATACTTTGAAATTATCTTATTTCAATTATAAATCAAAACATGAATTTAATAATTAAACATAAGAGTAATCTTCTAGATGCTTGCATATATCCATCCATGGATTATTGCACCTTGTACACTTCCAAAGATTTATTTGAATTCATAAACTCCTTTTGATTACTTATCGTCCTCGCTCAAGTAATCACTCAAGAAAGAGTTTTGATATTCCATTGTCAATTTCATAAATATTACAATCATAATCTTTATATATTTAATGTGTTTAGAAAAGAATATTCAATCACAGTTAATTGCTTAAGTGTGATTAATAATCTTTTCATAAGACATGCATTAAATACGTGCACAATAATGTCCATATGATTTCTATACAAAGATTTAAACCACAAAGGTTAACATATCTTTGAAGAAACTCGTCTTCATTTTCTAGTCTAACTATTAAGATAAACCACATTTCTAAAATTGATTATCTTTATGGACAACATCTTAATCATTCATATCATGTATACTTTACCCAATTACATATTTTATAATGTATCATAATGATTATCATGTTTACAATAAACCTGCAAATCATAGCCCTCAGCATATTAATCAAATATCTGAGATATATTACTATTCTATGAATGATAATTCCATCATCTTGAGAGTTAACATTAAAATGTCAAACTTTATTATCATGTTGAGATTTAACATTCAAATGTCAAACTTCATCATGATATTTACTAGTGTATTTTAGAAGATTATGTATCTTGTAATTTTATCTTTTAAAGATCAAAACTCCCACTTGCTTTTAGTAATTTAAAGACTATATTTAAATACTTAGCAAATACAGAAACAATACAATGTTCTCTTTTGGGATATTACAAATACTTATTGACTGTTCCTGACTTTACTTTGTTAATAACCTCTTCATAAGCAGTTAAACAAATTTAGAACTTCAATTTAAGACTTAATGTATTTCATCACATTTCATCATATGATAATGTCTTACTAATCTTCTAGGTTGGAGTTTTATTAAATATGTCCAAGTCATACTCAACATTCTAACCTTGATAATTTTTTGGAAGAAAAGAAGTCATAACTATCTTTAATCAAACAATATAACAAGAGTTTGATTTTCCTAACTGAACATACCATAAAGTTTGGTATTTCATTAGTATTAATATTGTAAGACAATCTAACAATATTTAAGATAATCATATTTCCTTTTGGCTTGTCTATTTACCAACTAAGCCATTTTAATGGTATAATAGTATTTTTAAGCCAATTACATGCTTTATAACATAAGTACTTTTTACAAAGTCACTTCATGTCCATGTCTCTACAAGAAAACATAAACTGTTATAATCCCACTAACGTTATAAGTCATTTAACAATTTAATGACTTCGTGTATATGTCTTAATTAAAAAACATAACAAGATAACGTCTTACTTTATTATAAGTCTTGTAACAATTATAAGACTTTATGTTTATATCTTTACAATGAAACATAAACATGTTTAACTAAAGTAATTATTAATACCATCTTTTGGTTTCAATAGTAATTTCAAGTTAATTTATTACTTCACAATAATGTAAATAACATTATTTCTTCATTTATTTATGTCATTCCAAGAACACATAAATATTCAGATTGAAGCAGCATTAGATTACTTAATTAATTTATGTCATTCCATGAATTCATAAATATACTAATTAAAGTAATCTTGATATCATATTGACACATGTTCTAATAGGTATCTAATTTAGAAACTGCAAATTCTCATAGTTCAATTACATCAGTTGATCTGCTAGTAATGAAAAAATGAAATTCACCTTGTTGTTGCAATATAGCTAAGCTCTCACATAACATAAATTGTAACACCAAGTGTTTCTTGAATTAGATTAGTATAATTCATATTAGAATGTAATTCTCTTACCTTGCAGTCAAGAGAATCAATTAAATCATATCTTTATGAGTTGTTTCTTGCACACATTACCCCACTTGTGCATGGAACAACCTCATATAGTTGATAAACAACACGCCATGCATTTGTTTATGAGATCAATATGATTGTGTCATAGATTTTAGCATAACAAGTAGTTATAGAACAACAATGTCTAGTAAGGAAACGTACAAGACTATCCTTAAAGTATGAGTGTCTACACTTGGAAAGTAATTATCTTTAGCTACCAAGATGTCAAAGCTTGTAACTCCCACTGAATTAAAGATCATTACAATAATTCCTTATTCAGTAATAAGTACCCAATACTCCTACTAAATTTGACAACATTATAAGTGTTTCATATCCAGTAAAAGAAAATAGTGTGCTTTTAACTTTCCTACACCTTTAAATGTCCATACATAACAATTACTTATGCATTAAAGAGTGTATTCTACTACGTAAATGATGGACTATCCACCAAATGCTATTAACTTGAAAAATTGGGCATGCAATTTCTTCCTTAATAGGTCTACCATCCTACAATGTATGTAGTACCTCTTAAATAGTCAAAACAACTAATTTGTCTTTTAACATTTTGCGGTAATTAGTCTAGCTTCTAATTATAATAACTCATAATATGTCATACATAATTTACTGTTAACCAAATATTATATTTGTTACTAAGAATTTAATCACCGAATGAGGATGATAAAATCCCTATGAAAAATATTCGCAATTTTCTTAACTATTAAAAATTTGCTATGAGTTATATTAGAATTTAGACATATCAAATATTCATGTTATCCTTTCTCATTCATGAAAAGGAATAGGATTGTATCTCACTCTTCTTTCATGGAAAGGAGACTTCTTTTGTCTTTTAAGTAAATTATTCTTAATCAAACAATTGTTTGAAAACAGAACGAGATCAATTTATCAAAGCCCAAAGTGCGTTTACGGTTTGAACATTGCATTAATACATTAAAACGAATTACAAAATTCAATTTCAGTATTTTAAATAATTAGATCTTTAAGGAAATAAAATACCCATTGGTGAATATTCATATAAACCATAGTACTTTCTTAAAGCTAGGATCCTAATTGACATAGTACCATTACATCAGTTGATCTGCTAGTAATGATAGTATTCAACAAGGTAATTGTTGAACAATAATTGCCAATATCATATTGCAATTCCTAGATTTATGGGATTTACAATCATAAAACTTTTGTATTGTAAGCATGTTTGATCCCCATCTTAATGCCTTGAGTCCAAGATCTCACTTCCTACTCAATTTAAGTCGTCTAACTTAAAAACTGCAAACTCACAAATCCATCACATCAGTTGATCTGCTAGCAATGAATTTATGGAATTTACCTCTCCATTGCAATCTCGCCAAGTTCTCACATGACGTAAATTACAACTTCAAGTGTTCTTAATTAGATGGCATTTGACTTAATTTTATAAGGGTATTAAATTTTGACGTGATCAAAATAATGTATGAAGAAGCATGCATACAACTTCATAACATTGGTTTTACAAAACATTTTTATTACCAATTTGCTAAGAGTAAAACAACAAAGTATTGATTGAGGTATCGGGTCCACCAATTAAAGAATTACCAACAATTATCGTCCACTATATCGTACTTTTGCATAAGCCCTAAGGCTTAGTGTTTCGGATAATCATTGTGGAATTGTGGTGAATTCACCCTTAAGATGACAATGTACGTAATATAGTGATATAGGTAAGTCTAGGGTCGGCAACCAGGCAGTTGTAGAGAACCGGTAGGTGCATGAGCTTTAAAAACCCCTCTCTACAAGTACGATTGATGGCAACCTTCGGTCCGCCTTTCGCACACTATGTACAAAAACATCAATCAATCAATCCTTTGAAATTTACTCTTAAAACCAAAACAATTTCGCCATTTATTTAGTCCGTATTATTTTTCTATTCAAAAAATTACCCTTTTCGTTTATAAACATGTCTAACATTATAATAAACAAAAACAAGTAATATAAAATAAAAAATAAAACAACTAAATAAACATATACATAACATAACAATTAAATATGTATAAAACATGTAGCCACATGCAAATCTTATTCAATAGTCCTATTAATAATCAAATCTAGGTGTATAACGTATTTATTCAATTAAGGCTTTCTTCTTCTAGGGAAAAAGAGCCACATGCATCGATAAATCGATTGCGTAAGCCAAAACTAAACAAATACCACATAGCACATAATTGATTACTTAATATTGGAGTCTTCCCCAATTCGACATCTATTAATAAATTTACATGTTCCGATATAACTTAACAATTAATTTATATTTATTTATCCAATTTAAACCATTTAAATTATCACACAATAAAATCCATGCAAATATGCACTTTTTCATGGATTAAGCTTAACAATTAACATATTGCACCAAGATTGTTTACTAAAACGCATAACAAATTGCATGATATCCTAGGGTTTCTAATCATATTAAAAATATCAAAACCAAAACCCTAAAACCCTTTAAGGTCTAAATCGACCCATAAAAAAATTAGGGTTAGGAATCTAAAAAACCCTAAGAACATGTAACTAAACGAATCAAGATCCAATTTTTATGCGTTTCGATAATTAATAACACATTATAACGGCTCTAGATGCCACTATTGTAATAATAATATCATGACAATCATATAAAATAAACCAAACACATCAAGTGAGCATAGCGGAAGCAATTATAACAAGATATTAATTAATCAATAATAAATAGTAAACGTACTGTAGTGATTCTAGCCCGAACAAGAATCAAATGCAATCTTCAACTCAAGAACCCTAATTAGGGTTTATGTGGATTATAAGAATTACCCCTTACCTCTTTTGTAATTCAATCCAAGAATCAATCAATAGTGTGATTGTATCACGTTCTTGTACACACGTACTATTAGCGATTCGATGTGAATGCTAGTTCTTGATCACAATAAATTTACCAAACACTTTGTAATGTTCAAGGTTACTCGCAAATCCCTTTTCTTGGGGTTTCGCTCTGATGAGGCGAAAAATAATTCGTTTTTAGGGGGTCATTTAAGCCCGAATTCGAATTTATTTGATCAAATATTGCCCTAAATCGTTCCTTTTGTGATTTTAGGTACTTTGGGAGTGAAATCTGGAAAAGGAAGCAATTCGGACATTTTTGGAGCATAAAAGTGAAGAAAACGTCAAAGTCTTAATTTTCCATGCTGGGAACAGTAGGTGACGGCGTCAAGAGTAACATCCTGACGGCATCAAGAGCAAAATTCCATGACGATCCAGTAGAGATTTGACGGTGTCACGAAGGTAGGGCGTCAAGAGTTAAAGTCATGACGGCCTGTAAATGATTAAGTCTTGACGGCGTCAAATGTAGATCAAGGCAGTCCGAGAATAGTTTTGGCGGCGAGGTGACGGCGTCACAGGCTTGGTCTTGACGCCGTCAGACCCCTTTTCTTATATATAGTTTTCTAATTTTCACATTTAAAAAAGAGAAGTTTTGGAGAAACCCTAAGTACGATTTTGGTGCGAATTTTACAGGTTTTTCAAGGGTTCCAAGCCCTTGATACCTTTCATGTGTAATTGAGATAAGTGTTCTTTCAATTCAATCAATATGTCTATGTGTTGGTTGTCTATATCTTGTTCTTGTCTTAATTCCATCATGCTAGGCTAGATCTATCTTGTGTTTGCTTGGATCTAATGAAACCTAGATGTTAATTATGTGTTGATTACTTGTTTATACTTGTCTTGGATGAATGATTTATATGTTAGGCTTAAGAAAACTGGCTGATCTCCAATTGGTAACATGCTTGAACGTCTTAAGAAACATGAACCGACGCGCACTAGGTCTTTATTGGTTGTATTTAATGCATGAGCCACTGTTTAAAATCCCTATAGTTGTGCTGGGCATAGTGTAGGAGGAGATAAGAGCTCATAGAATTGGGGAGTTAAGTGTGCCACCCTATGAATGGTATTAAGGAATACGATCCGTCATCCATGCAATTATAACAAGTAATTAACGTGTAAAAGATGTCTAGGGAGTAGTGAAATCTAAGTAAACACATTTTCTCCACTTATTGCTCACAACTTTAGTATAATTTAGCTTATTTTCATTTCTTGTATTTTATTTTGATTGCATCTTTAGTATTGGGTTAGTTGATTAGCAACTAATTCCGCCCAAATCCTTAAAACCCGAGATTTTTAATTGCTTTTCATAAAATATAAAAATACAAAAATAATCATCCCTCACCTTTAGAACTAGTATTTAGGTTTTCTAATCCTAGCGACACTATTCCTAGCTGAACGATTAATCCCCCGGTACTTGTCACTATACTATACTACAACGATCAGGTACACTGCCTGGTGGGGGTTGTAAGCTTCTCAAGATCCCTTGAGAGGTAAAGCCTGTTGCGATTCCCACGCATCAAGTTTTTGGCGTCGCAGCCCGGGGAATAGTTATTGTCTAGGTTAGAATTTCTTTTTATTAGGTCTACTTGCTAGATTCCTTTCTAGTAAGATTTTATTTTTATTTTTAGGTTCTCTTTAGTCTATCTTTTTCTTTGTGCCTTTGTTAGTAAATTAAGTTCATTGACTATTCCGTTTGCCATTATGGAGAACGCGAATCCACCAAGTCCGACACTAGAGTTTTACCAGAAAAAATATAATTACACTAGTTTGGATATTACAAGATGGAGGAAGGAAATGAGGAGGACAAGATCTTATATTGATTTTATTGAGTACCTTGAGAAAAGAGGCCAAGTGCATAAGACTTTTAAAGAATTCACCTTAGGAGCTCCATCAACCCCTCAAAATGCCTCACTTAGTGAAACCTATGCACCATATGAGCCTTCACCTAGGATAGTTTCGTATGAGCCACCTAGCTGCATGTCATGGTTAGGCCCTACCATAATACAGGATGAACACATAGGTGACCTTGATGTGATGGAGGATGTAGCCGAACATGATCACATTGATCAAAAAGACCTAGGTTTTATGATCGATGATGATGAATCTCAAGAAACAGATGATGAATCTTTTGGGCAATTTGTATATAGCAGTCAGAGTACTGAGAATGATCCTTATGATTCGAATATAGAAGTTGAGATGCCAAGAGAAGCACGTGAGATACTTGGGAAAATGTTAGGGCTGGATTATGATAAAACACATGTTGAGGATATAGGTGATCTTGACACAAGAAATGATGAAGTAAATAACATAAGCTCACCAAGTAGCCCACAAGTCCTACCATCATTTGAGGCACACACACCGCCCGTGACTTACCCGGAAGAAGTAGAGGAGACTATAGGAACCCCAATAGAGATAGAACCTTTGAACCAAACACAACTAGAGGATATAGGTTTGAATGCTCATAATGATAACCTTACTCTTAGTTCTAGGGAAGTTCCTAGATTTGATGAACCGGAGCCTCAACCAAAGCCGTTACCTAATCTTCTATCCTTAGATATGAATTTAGGAATTGAAAAAGGTCCCGATCCACCCATCAAACCATATAGTCTAGGTAGTCTTGGGACAAAGGTAATGGACTCTAAGCCTTGTAGAGAGGAAGCCAATATAGGAGTAGAAAATGACCTTACATGCTTACATCACCCATTTATGATTGATCATAAGAAACATTATGGGTTTAAACCGGGTTTATTAGGGCAAGATGGATCCCCAACTAGGAGTCTCTCGAAGTTGATAGAAAATGATCCCTTTCTTGGAGAAAATCTTAATCCACCCATTAACCCAATTGAACTAGGTAAAGTTATGATGATAGGAGCACACCCGTTTGAGCATATAATTCATCCACCACTCTTTCCTTACGTGGCATATTTCTACCCTAAGGGTGTGTATCGCTACTTCCACCTGCACTTAATCCTAAGTGTAGGGAAAACCTCCCATATTTCCGTTAAATAAGGGTAGAGTCAGGCTCGTGACTCGAACAAAAACAAGCGCTTCTTGGGAGGCAACCCATGTTTTGTGTGGTTTTTATTTTGTTTGATTGTTATTTGCTTCCGTATACATGCTTTGTTTTTATTATTGGTAGATCATGTTTCTCAATTAAATAGTGGAAATACTTTACTTTGTTGTTTTGGCCTAGTCTTAACTCCACCTAAAAGTATTTTTGCAAAAGATAAGTGTAAGGGGAAACCCCAAATATGTTTTCAAGAAACAAACCGATCATGATTCTCCACAATATTAAATGAACATGTATATTCGTATTTGTTAGAGTCAAATGCTTGTATTGAGTTATAATGAAGTTTTGCAGGATTTTCCAGGAAGTAGGACCAAGTTTTTCCAGAAATTTTCCGGAAACTTAACATAAGAATTTCTGCAGGTCACTTCTGACGGCGTCACGAGATAACTCTTGACGGCGTCAAGTGTAAAAATCTGGAAATTTTACCGGTTTTGTTTTTCTAACGGAGTCTTATGGTTTTTGTGAATTATTAAGTTTTATAATCTCCAGGAGATCTACAAACTTCATTCCACAAGCATTATATCTTATATTATTTTCTAGGATTTAGTAACTTACATAGGATGCCGCCGATTTTACGCGAGGTTGTCTTTTCTATTTTATCAGGTTTTACAGGTTATGTATGACAAGAAGATGATTTATATTCTGGAAGGGAAGCTTTGATTGTTCATTTTCTTGGAGGAAGATTTAACCTAGCCACCTTATTATCCATACCGAGCGAATCAGGGGAGTATTTGATTTCATTATTTTTACTTATTTCACTTTTACATTCTTTACTTGAACATTGGGGACAATGTTCATCTTAAGTGTAAGGGGAGGGTAAAAAGATGATACCTTACATATGCACCTTCGCTTGAGTTTGTTTTGTTTGATGGTAGATGTGTAATAAAACTATGAGAAATACTTGTTAGTGCAATTTTAGCGCCAAATTTAAAATTTTTTACAACATTTAGGAGTGAAACTTTAGCCATAGCAAGCGTCTCATGGATAGGAGATTGTATGACTAGCACATAACCGTATATGCAGAAAAATTTTCCACCAAAATATGTGAGGTTCGCCTTTAGATTTGATAGGAAAAGCATTTATTATTAGTGCTTATGAGTGTACCGGTAGCATTTAGATTCTAGAACTTGCGTTAGTGATGCATCCCGAGACCGCTAGTGAGACTACATTCGTGTAGTAGGATTTACTACATGATAAGAGGCATTAGGATCACCCTTGTGTTAAACCCGTACTATAATTACTTGACCATTTAAGTCATATTACTTGGCTAGTTAAGTCAACTAATTTTTCCCACACCCTTAGCGTTGTACTCATTTTTAGTACACGAAACCCCTAGTACACCCCTCCGAGCCTATCTTTTCGTTTCTAACTTTAAGCATCTTACTTAAAGGAAGAATTTGCTACACCCCACTTAAATGTACACCCAAATCGCCTTAGCCTTCCGTGTATGCACTCATTTTTAGTGCATTATTGTTATTTGTTAAACCCTAAGTTAACTATCTAATTGATTACATGGTTGCTAAGTCGAGTCATATCCTTGTACATATTGTTTTGGGACGATTGAGACTCATGGGTAAAGTACTTATTTTATGGAGTAATGGGGAAGAACATCATATATTACCCCCAAATGTGCGTTAATCTTAAAAGTGCTCTAAGTGTTTTGATTTTCTTAATTCGAGTCATTAGATTAGTTTAATGTAAAGTATGTAAAGATTCAAGTGTAAGGGGAATGTTCATTCCCTATGATGTATTATTTTGGATGGTAGGGTAAGAGTATATGAAAAAAAAAAAAAAAAAAAAAAAAAAATCGAAAAATCAAGAAAAAGAAAAAAAAAATAGAAAAAGGAAAAAGAGAAAAAACATACGGACTACCATCCCTTTTCATTCTATGTTCATTTTATGTTTTTGTTATTTTTTATTTATTAGCTTAAGTCAAGTCTAGTCTTGGCTTAGCAACGCCATATTGTACATGTAATTACCCAAGATTGTTAACTCGCCACCAGTAAAACTTCCTTTATCCAACAAAACCGTGTATTTCATATCCCTACACCTAACGTTATAACCCTTTAAAAGACCTCTTTGATAGTTTATCCTAGGTGCTTACGCCATGTGGTGGAGGTTTGATCCTTTCCCAAGCCTATGGTAATCTATTTTGCTATGACAGGTAGTGAGAGATATCTTCCGTTTCCATATTGTAATTTACACTTTATTACACCCGAGAGATGTGAGTATCTAAACACTATTTGTGAGGTGCTTGTATATAACTTCCGTGCTTGTCTATTGGTCTTTAGTGGAACGATTATTTGTTGTAATTACTTTTATTGTAACACCTAAAAATCAGAAAGCATGTGAAAAGACCAAATTACCCCTACAAGTTTAAAAATTATTTAAAAGCTTATTAAGTATCCAAATAAATCCCAAACTCCTAACAATGCATAAGTTAAGATCCAAAATATTTTTAACAATTTCATTTAACATTTATACAAGTTGTAAAATTACTAAATTACCCCTACTATGGCCGAATGATATATATATTGTTTTATTATGATTTAATTTAATTTTAAAAGATATGGATTATTTAAAAAGGGAAGATTATCATCAAAATATATTCTCCCAACCCATATCACGAAATTTCTGGTCTCCCCCCCCCCCTTATACCACATGGCATTCCATTTAAAAAGTCAAACCATACCTCATTTGTTCCTAAACCCTAGCTGATCTAAGCAAAACACACAAACAAATTTGTGTAGCCCCCATTCGACTCAAACAGCACTCCTAAGCATTTTTCTGTGAGTTATCATCATCTTAAGAAGCCAACAAAAATCCCATTCGAATTGTTGAAGCCTTGCACGATCGTGGTACAAGTTTCTTTGTGTCGAGCCCTAAAACAAAGGTAAATTCGTTATGCTTCACACGACCTCTATAAAAATGATTTCTTATTTTTCTGATGTTCCTTACATCATATAAGACCCACGAAAATTGGTTTCAAGGTTGCTAGGCCTTTGGTGAAGTCGTGACGATTTTTGGAGTGTTTTAGCCAATCGAGTATACATCTGATCGAACTGCTGATTCCACACGTTTCAAAATTGATTTGGTATTTTTATCAGACCCTTTATACCTTATAAACATCAAATAAATTGTTGGATTCGATCCATGCATGCTCTACATCGTTTTCGTGATTTAAAACCCTAAAAACGTGTTTAATTGTGAAATATATACTCCGATCCAGAATAATTATTAATAAAATTATTATACACTTATTATGATGTGATATAACCTGGAAAAATGTTGGAAGAATTATCATGGCCTAAAACATTGTGTTTCGTAATTATTTTGTTTTGATTAAATTGTATAAAGAGAAAAAGAAAATAAAATCGTGTAACCTAGGGTTTATGAACTAGGGCTTGTTTTGATTTTATTAATGGCTCTTAAATGATTAAGTAATGATTAAAATTGGATTAGGTTTGATTAGGGTTTTTAATCATGCATAAAAATGTTATACGATTTGGTACAAATGATTTGGGTGAGTTTTGTAAACTTTAAAACTTAAGGGTTAATTCTGGAACTTTATTTGAGCTGTATAAGATTCGAATAAAATATAAGATGAGGGTGCTAAGTGTAAGTTTTGCATTTAAATGGATTAAAATGTATTTAATGATTAATTAGGGTTTGTTTTGAAATTAATTAAAAGAGAGGGACTAAAAATGTAATTTTCATAAACTTGGAGCTGTTTTGAGTATTTAAAAGTATTCAAGGGATTATGTGCTAATTTGGTAAATTAATGGCTTAATATGTAATTATTAAGAATTAAAAGTTGAAATTGTAAATTAAAGGGTTAAATATGTAACTTTGATAACTTGAAGGACTTAAAGTGTAAATTGTGAATACTTGAAGGTATATTCGTATAACATGATAAAATAAGGGATCATTATGTAAAATGGATAAGTTAAGGGTTTAAAGTGTAACTTTGAATACTAAAAGGTTTAAAGTGTAATTTTGAAAATATAAGGGTGTAAAAGGTAAAGTTATGAAACCCTAAGGACCAAATGTGTAAATGTGTTAAAAGATACTTTGATTCCATTAATAATGATTCAACTTACTATTTATGGAAACCTGCTAAAAGTGGAAAGTCACTTTAAATGGAAAGTTACTAAAACTGGAAAGCCGACTAAAATGAGAAATCTGAATTGAATAAGTTATTAATAATAAGCCGATCATAAATTCGTGTAGATTCGCTGAAGAAGGAGTTTTGCTTTCGACCTTTATGTTTCTGTCATGTGTGCACTTGCGGTTTAAGGTACAGATATTCTGACCTTTCTCAAAAGGTTTCTCATGATCTCTTTCATATTCTGATCCGTTAGTTCCCGAATTGATGCCATTGCTATGATCCCCTTTACTTGAACTTTCTCTGTTGATCCCACTTGATATGACCTCCGTTATGAAACCATGCTATGAAAACCATTTAATTATGCCATGGAAATGTTTTGAGAAGAACCGATTTGAAAAGATGTTTATAAATGATGCTAAATTTCTTTTTAAAAGAAAGGTTATTTAACTTTCATGAACCCTATATTTTGAAAGACCATTTTTATGAAAACTCTTTTAAAAGATTATTTAAATTGGACTTTTAATAGAAACTTTTGAAATGGACTTTTGAACTGAACCATGAATTGATTTTTGAATATGAACCTTGACCTGATAAACTCTGATTGGACCTGGAATACTAATTCTGATATGAACCCTTTGTTATGAACTGCTATTATGAACCTTTGATATGATTTTGAGATGACTTTGAGATAAACCTTTGCTATATGACCTTTTGCATGACTTTGAGACCTGACTCTTAGTTTGATACCCGAGCCATTTCTGTTTCCCTACCTATGGAGGTACCATAGGCATGTCTGTGATGCACCGCTGGCATGACTCATGTGTGGGTGAGTGATTTCTCACGCCGTCCCTTTTTATGATTACTATTATGGCCATTATGACTTTGAGTATATGACTTTGAGATTGACTTTGAGTAAGGGGCGTATGGATTGCAATCCTAGACATGTATGCTTAGTGGATTTAACTATGACTTTGAGTTGACTTTGAGGTGATTGGTACTGTATGCTATACATGCCCTTCACAAACCCCTGGGAGCTGATCACTCCACCATTATGATACATGAGGACACCCCTCATATTATCTGGTTGCCTGAGAGGTATCCCCTCTGATTGTGAGATTATGATTTGACGGCTTATGACTTTGAGATATGACTTTGAGTTTTGGGCTCGTGGTGGATGACTATCCTATTCTTTCATTTCTATTATTCTCTTTTGTTTATTCTTTATGATATTCCCCAATGCACTATACTTCAGTTTGTTTCATTATCATTACCTTGTTTATATATCTGTTCACTGAGCTTTTTAAGCTCAGCCGCATTTCCTTTTCCTGCGGCAGGTTTTAGTAGGAAGCTGGGTTGTGGGAAGAGAGTGTGACTGGACTTAGAAGACTATGCTTTGGACTAGAGACGATTAGATGAAGTTTCACTTTATTAGACATAGTATTTTTTTTTTTTGTAACCTTGTAGTTTCAGATTTTCATTTGTAACCCTGAATTTCTTTTGTATTTATAAGTCATATGCTTGTGTTGTTCTGATATGTCACTGTAATGTAATACTTCTACCCTTATCGGGTTGGGGTGTTACAATTATGGTATCAGAGCCCAGGCTGTGATTCGTAATACATTTACCCTTGACCTGTGAAGTTTGGACCCCTAAGTTTCCCTGTAGGCGCTCATAAGACAACCTTTGAAACTTTACATTAGGATTCCCCATAGGAACCCAAGTTATTACCGGCGAGGAATGGGTAGACTAAGACATTCATGTAAGTATCATTTGCTTCCGCATCACTCTGATCGTGCCTTTGCTCTTGGATAAGCCTTATAAGGACCCTTGTTTTAGAAGTTAGAAGTTTTACAACTTAAGCTTAGTAACCAAGTAAGTTTGGAATACCTCGGAAAGCTACCTGGATACCTTACACATTTAAGTTTCACCTTCAGATTTTGATCTCCGCCTCCGATTTGTTTGATAAGCTGTTTGACACCTTTTCGACCACATCGTAGGTCATTCAACCACAATGTGTTCGACACATTCTGTAAATTCATTACTTATGCTGGGTATGAATGTATCATCCGATACTACTTAACTCTGTATGATCCATTACTACTCCTGTGAGAATTTTGATAATTATGAACCACGAATATGAGAAGTTTTGTTTTCTCTCTTTGAATGACGAACCTTGTCCTGCCAACCATTTCCCTTGGAAGGGTATGATGTAAATACTATCTTTGTATGGATTTGTTAACTAAGCATGATGATGCTGATAACTGAGATTCTGTACATCTCATAATTGACCATTATACGATGTTCGTATTACCAATGATACACCTCCTACCTGCCACTAATGCTAAGAAGCTAAACGAAATTCCCACACATTAAACTGTTCGTTTATCCACCCCAACACTTTTGTTGAATCATGTACTTGACTCTGATATATGAACTATCTGTATGATTTGACGACTGTATTCACTCTATGAATCCTTTGACTTTGAGATGTCTGATTGTACGGTCTTTTGGACTGAATGGCTATTCGTGAAGATACCATAGACTACCATATCTGAAATGTGACCTTAAAAATCTGCTTCACTCTATTCCATTATGATGACTCTCTACATCTGCTAAAATTTCTGTCACTATAGAAACACCTACCCCAAACTCATGTGATTACCAAGTTTTCCTGAAAACCATTATTATCAACCCTTGGAAAGTTCTGCTATTGGGAAATATTTTGTCATACGAAGATTTTCCGGTATTCTCTGATGAACCTTTTGGTACTCCTTCCTGCTTAGGAAGTGGAGTGGGCATTGAACTGATCTCAGTTGAAGAAACCATGGTGCTATAGAAGTTGAGTGTTTGAAGAAGCCGATGGAATATGATTTTTGTTAACCTTGGTGATTCTCTTTAGATGCTGAACGAGAGAAGTATGCGATGACGTATCGACTATCGTGAACTTAAATGTACCACTATCAATAATCATTATCTGTTTCCGCGTATCAATAATTAATTTGGTCTTCCTTTGAAACTCCGCATCTGATTGCATCATTTTAGATTTGAAGGACTGAAGAAGCAACCACAAGAACTTCTGAGAAGGGGGTTAACTAACCGAGAGTAACCTTTGGGAAGTATTTCAGTTCCTGAAAAAGAAAGAAGGCGATGTGAAAAATTCCCTGAGATGATTTCTGAAGTTGCCTTTGCACTCGTTACCACAATTGTGAGTTTGAATGATGCCAATGGTGTTGGCTAGAATAATCATGTTTTCGCGTGTTTTGGACAAATTATCATAGTACGACATTGTGTTGTGTTCTAAAACGAAAGAAGAACATAGAGATTATTGGTGAGATTGAAGACCGTTATCGGAGTTAGAAACCTGGTGGAAGAGTAGTAGAAGATGGTTGCGACAAGCATTACCATGGAAGAAGCATACAAGAAGAAGTGAGGAACTAGGATAGTGCTCAATCATACATCATTCAACACGTGAAGATTTCAGTTTGGGCATCAAGACAACCAGACCAAAGAAGACGAACCATTCAACACACAACCTGGAGTCGACAACAATAGCATGTACCTTAAGACCTGGAGCTATGTTAGCAGACCTATCGAAGACACGCAGTCTTGTTTCTCTATTCATTTTAGTTGTACTAAGATGAATTGAGAGCAGAAGCAGACCTGCGGATGGAGGGATGCACAGTGATCGCGTCAGAGACTGCCATTACGATGCCACACTACCAAGAGGAGCTGCTGAAGACCGGAGGAACCAGACTCGAGTTTTAAATTCTTTTAATCATGAGGTAAGATGGACAAGAGTAAACAGACTACCCCAACTTGGAAGAAATTTTGAAATTTGTAAATGAGTGAACGAATTTTGAAGCGGACATTGTGTTTAGACGAGATGATGCTGTAAAGAATTGACGTTACTGATGGCGTACCTTAATTTTGAATGACATTCTCGGATCTCCGTTACTCTTCGAGTAATTTCGTTCTCTTAGTTATGTTGTTTGATTTTGGTGACCTCTGAGACTATAGGTGGACTAGGCGGATTTAAATAAGTTTGTGTGTTCACGACTTGAGATAAAGTATGACCATCATGAGGGCATATGTATATGATGCCAGTATTATGACGCCTGGCCAACGTGATAATACTTACATCATATAACGTGCACTTATGGTGGGCATGTGATATTTCGAGGAGTGCCTTAGAAGCTTTAGAATTCTGGCATCTGATCAAGATCATCTGAGTTTAGTGAGACTTTAGGTTCATTCTACCTATACGTTTGATATGTTGTCCTTGTTATACGATTCGATACGTTTGGACTCTCGACACGTGTTTTGCTGATCTTTGCAACTTCTGATAAGAATCTTAGGTTCCATTATGAAATTTCTGCCGTTGACGATATCTAACGATATGCTTTCTGTCCGTATACGTTTCGCATTCGTTGAAGTTGTTCATTATGATCTGCTATGAGTAAAATATCTGATTATGGACTTTGAGGAAACGAGATCTGTTTGCTTATAAGAATACCTTTGGAAGGTTATCTGAAAGCCAAGACTATTTGAGAAGCCGAAGAGTTAAACCATCATATCATCCCATGCTGCTACAATTCAATGTATTCTCATCTGATTCGCTTAATCAATTCGATGAAAATCCTATGTATTTTTATACCTCTTCCTGGAGAATTCGATTATCATCCGTTATGTTTGGTACATTATCCTCTGGATTCAAATTCAGTATGATATGCCTTTCTGAGAAATCTGAAACTGTTTTGACAATTGTTACGAGTCATGAGAAACCAGTTGGTCTGAAGATCTTTTTGGAAGAACCTTCCCGGGCGTGAGAATGTTTGTGACGACCTTTTTGCGGTTTGCTACGACTTCGTCTAACTTTACGACTTCAAATTTCGAGGACGAAATTTTTCTTTTTAGAGGGGAAGAAGTTGTAACACCTAAAAATCAGAAAGCATGTGAAAAGACCAAATTACCCATACAAGTTTAAAAATTATTTAAAAGCTTATTAAGTATCCAAATAAATCCCAAACTCCTAACAATGCATAATTTAAGATCCAAAATATTTTTAACAATTTCATTTAACATTTATACAAGTTGTAAAATTACTAAATTACCCCTACTATGGCCGAATGATATATATATAGTTTTATTATGATTTAATTTAATTTTAAAAGATATGGATTATTTAAAAAAGGAAGATTATCATCAAAATATATTCTCCCAACCCATATCACGAAATTTCTGGTCTCCCCCCCCCCCTTATACCACACGGCATTCCATTTAAAAAGTCAAACCATACCTCATTTGTTCCTAAACCCTAGCCGATCTAAGCAAAACACATAAACAAATTTGTGTAGCCCCCATTCGACTCACACAGCACTCCTAAGCATTTTTCTGTGAGTTATCATCATCCTAAGAAGCCAAGAAAAATCCCATTCGAATTGTTGAAGCCTTGCACGATCGTGGTACAAGTTTCTTTGTGTCGAGCCCTAAAACAAAGGTAAATTCGTTATGCTTCACACGACCTCTATAAAAATGATTTCTTATTTTTCTGATGTTCCTTACATCATATAAGACCCACGAAAATTGGTTTCAAGGTTGCTAGGCCTTTGGTGAAGTCGTGACGATATTTGGAGTGTTTTAGCCAATCGAGTATACATCTGATTGAACTGCTGATTCCACACGTTTCAAAATTGATTTGGTATTTTTATCAGACCCTTTATACCTTATAAACATCAAATAAATTGTTGGATTCGATCCATGCATGCTCTACATCGTTTTCGTGATTTAAAACCCTAAAAACGTGTTTAATTGTGAAATATATACTCCGATCCAGAATAATTATTAATAAAATTAGTATACACTTACTATGATGTGATATAACCTGGAAAAATGTTGGAAGAATTATCATGGCCTAAAACATTGTGTTTCGTAATTATTTTGTTTTGATTAAATTGTATAAAGAGAAAAAGAAAATAAAATCATGTAACCTAGGGTTTATGAACTAGGGCTTGTTTTGATTTTATTAATGGCTCTTAAATGATTAAGTAATGATTAAAATTGGATTAGGTTTGATTAGGGTTTTTAATCATGCGTAAAAATTTTATACGATTTGGTACAAATGATTTGGGTGAGTTTTGTAAACTTTAAAACTTAAGGGTTAATTCTGGAACTTTATTTGAGCTGTATAAGATTCGAATAAAATATAAGATGAGGGTGCTAAGTGTAAGTTTTGCATTTAAATGGATTAAAATGTATTTAATGATTAATTAGGGTTTGTTTTGAAATTAATTAAAAGAGAGGGACTAAAAATGTAATTTTCAGAAACTTGGAGCTGTTTTGAGTATTTAAAAGTATTCAAGGGATTATGTGCTAATTTGGTAAATTAATGGCTTAATATGTAATTATTAAGAATTAAAAGTTGAAATTGTAAATTAAAGGGTTAAATATGTAACTTTGATAACTTGAAGGACTTAAAGTGTAAATTGTGAATACTTGAAGGTATATTCGTATAACATGATAAAATAAGGGATCATTATGTAAAATGGATAAGTTAAGGGTTTAAAGTGTAACTTTGAATACTAAAAGGTTTAAAGTGTAATTTTGAAAATATAAGGGTGTAAAAGGTAAAGTTATGAAACCCTAAGGACCAAATGTGTAAATGTGTTAAAAGATACTTTGATTCCATTAATAATGATTCAACTTACTATTTATGGAAACCTGCTAAAAGTGGAAAGTCACTTTAAATGGAAAGTTACTAAAACTGGAAAGCCGACTAAAATGAGAAATCTGAATTGAATAAGTTATTAATAATAAGCCGATCATAAATTCGTGTAGATTCGCTGAAGAAGGAGTTTTGCTTTCGACCTTTATGTTTCTGTCATGTGTGCACTTGCGGTTTAAGGTACAGATATTCTGACCTTTCTCAAAAGGTTTCTCATGATCTCTTTCATATTCTGATCCGTTAGTTCCCGAATTGATGCCATTGCTATGATCCCCTTTACTTGAACTTTCTCTGTTGATCCCACTTGATATGACCTCCGTTATGAAACCATGCTATGAAAACCATTTAATTATGCCATGAAAATGTTTTGAGAAGAACCGATTTGAAAAGATGTTTATAAATGATGCTAAATTTCTTTTTAAAAGAAAGGTTATTTAACTTTCATGAACCCTATATTTTGAAAGACCATTTTTATGAAAACTCTTTTAAAAGATTATTTAAATTGGACTTTTAATAGAAACTTTTGAAACGGACTTTTGAACTGAACCATGAATTGATTTTTGAATATGAACCTTGACCTGATAAACTCTGATTGGACCTTGAATACTAATTCTGATATGAACCCTTTGTTATGAACTGCTATTATGAACCTTTGATATGATTTTGAGATGACTTTGAGATAAACCTTTGCTATATGACCTTTTGCATGACTTTGAGACCTGACTCTTAGTTTGATACCCGAGCCATTTCTGTTTCCCTACCTATGGAGGTACCATAGGCATGTCTGTGATGCACCGCTGGCATGACTCATGTGTGGGTGAGTGATTTCTCACGCCGTCCCTTTTTATGATTACTATTATGGCCATTATGACTTTGAGTATATGACTTTGAGATTGACTTTGAGTAAGGGGCGTATGGATTGCAATCCTAGACATGTATGCTTAGTGGATTTAACTATGACTTTGAGTTGACTTTGAGGTGATTGGTACTGTGTGCTATACATGCCCTTCACAAACCCCTGGGAGCTGATCACTCCACCATTATGATACATGAGGACACCCCTCATATTATCTGGTTGCCTGAGAGGTATCCCCTCTGATTGTGAGATTATGATTTGACGGCTTATGACTTTGAGATATGACTTTGAGTTTTGGGCTCGTGGTGGATGACTATCCTATTCTTTCATTTCTATTATTCTCTTTTGTTTATTCTTTATGATATTCCCCAATGCACTATACTTCAGTTTGTTTCATTATCATTACCTTGTTTATATATCTGTTCACTGAGCTTTTTAAGCTCAGCCGCATTTCCTTTTCCTGCGGCAGGTTTTAGTAGGAAGCTGGGTTGTGGGAAGAGAGTGTGACTGGACTTAGAAGACTATGCTTTGGACTAGAGACGATTAGATGAAGTTTCACTTTATTAGACATAGTATTTATTTTTTTTTGTAACCTTGTAGTTTCAGATTTTCATTTGTAACCCTGAATTTCTTTTGTATTTATAAGTCATATGCTTGTGTTGTTCTGATATGTCACTGTAATGTAATACTTCTACCCTTATCGGGTTGGGGTGTTACAATTATGGTATCAGAGCCCAGGCTGTGATTCGTAATACATTTACCCTTGACCTGTGAAGTTTGGACCCCTAAGTTTCCCTGTAGGCGCTCATAAGACAACCTTTGAAACTTTACATTAGGATTCCCCATAGGAACCCAAGTTATTACCGGCGAGGAATGGGTAGACTAAGACATTCATGTAAGTATCATTTGCTTCCGCATCACTCTGATCGTGCCTTTGCTCTTGGATAAGCCTTATAAGGACCCTTGTTTCAGAAGTTAGAAGTTTTACAACTTAAGCTTAGTAACCAAGTAAGTTTGGAATACCTCGGAAAGCTACCTGGATACCTTACACATTTAAGTTTCACCTTCAGATTTTGATCTCCGCCTCCGATTTGTTTGATAAGCTGTTTGACACCTTTTCGACCACATCGTAGGTCATTCAACCACAATGTGTTCGACACATTCTGTAAATTCATTACTTATGCTGGGTATGAATGTATCATCCGATACTACTTAACTCTGTATGATCCATTACTACTCCTATGAGAATTTTGATAATTATGAACCATGAATATGAGAAGTTTTGTTTTCTCTCTTTGAATGACGAACCTTGTCCTGCCAACCATTTCCCTTGGAAGGGTATGATGTAAATACTATCTTTGTATGGATTTGTTAACTAAGCATGATGATGCTGATAACTGAGATTCTGTACATCTCATAATTAACCATTATACGATGTTCGTATTACCAATGATACACCTCCTACCTGCCACTAATGCTAAGAAGCTAAACGAAATTCCCACACATTAAACTGTTCGTTTATCCACCCCAACACTTTTGTTGAATCATGTACTTGACTCTGATATATGAACTATCTGTATGATTTGACGACTGTATTCACTCTATGAATCCTTTGACTTTGAGATGTCTGATTGTACGGTCTTTTGGACTGAATGGCTATTCGTGAAGATACCATAGACTACCATATCTGAAATGTGACCTTAAAAATCTGCTTCACTCTATTCCATTATGATGACTCTCTACATCTGCTAAAATTTCTGTCACTATAGAAACACCTACCCCAGACTCATGTGATTACCAAGTTTTCCTGAAAACCATTATTATCAACCCTTGGAAAGTTCTGCTATTGGGAAATATTTTGTCATACGAAGATTTTCCGGTATTCTCTGATGAACCTTTTGGTACTCCTTCCTGCTTAGGAAGTGGAGTGGGCATTGAACTGATCTCAGTTGAAGAAACCATGGTGCTATAGAAGTTGAGTGTTTGAAGAAGCCGATGGAATATGATTTTTGTTAACCTTGGTGATTCTCTTTAGATGCTCTTGTTTGTTTATGAAGAAGAACGAGAGAAGTATGCGATGACGTATCGACTATCGTGAACTTAAATGTACCACTATCAATAATCATTATCTGTTTCCGCGTATCAATAATTAATTTGGTCTTCCTTTGAAACTCCGCATCTGATTGCATCATTTTAGATTTGAAGGACTGAAGAAGCAACCACAAGAACTTCTGAGAAGGGGGTTAACTAACCGAGAGTAACCTTTGGGAAGTATTTCAGTTCCTGAAAAAGAAAGAAGGCGATGTGAAAAATTCCCTGAGATGATTTCTGAAGTTGCCTTTGCACTCGTTACCACAATTGTGAGTTTGAATGATGCCAATGGTGTTGGCTAGAATAATCATGTTTTCGCGTGTTTTGGACAAATTATCATAGTACGACATTGTGTTGTGTTCTAAAACGAAAGAAGAACATAGAGATTATTGGTGAGATTGAAGACCGTTATCGGAGTTAGAAACCTGGTGGAAGAGTAGTAGAAGATGGTTGCAACAAGCATTACCATGGAAGAAGCATACAAGAAGAAGTGAGGAACTAGGATAGTGCTCAATCATGCATCATTCAACACGTGAAGATTTCAGTTTGGGCATCAAGACAACCAGACCAAAGAAGACGAACCATTCAACACACAACCTGGAGTCGACAACAACAGCATGTACCTTAAGACCTGGAGCTATGTTAGCAGACCTATCGAAGACACGCAGTCTTGTTTCTCTATTCATTTTAGTTGTACTAAGATGAATTGAGAGCAGAAGCAGACCTGCGGATGGAGGGATGCACAGTGATCGCATCAGAGACTGCCATTACGATGCCACACTACCAAGAGGAGCTGCTGAAGACCGGAGGAACCAGACTCGAGTTTTAAATTCTTTTAATCATGAGGTAAGATGGACAAGAGTAAACAGACTACCCCAACTTGGAAGAAATTTTGAAATTTGTAAATGAGTGAACGAATTTTGAAGCGGACATTGTGTTTAGACGAGATGATGCTGTAAAGAATTGACGTTACTGATGGCGTACCTTAATTTTGAATGACATTCTCGGATCTCCGTTACTCTTCGAGTAATTTCGTTCTCTTAGTTATGTTGTTTGATTTTGGTGACCTCTGAGACTATAGGTGGACTAGGCGGATTTAAATAAGTTTGTGTGTTCACGACTTGAGATAAAGTATGACCATCATGAGGGCATATGTATATGATGCCAGTATTATGACGCCTGGCCAACGTGATAATACTTACATCATATAACGTGCACTTATGGTGGGCATGTGATATTTCGAGGAGTGCCTTAGAAGCTTTAGAATTCTGGCATCTGATCAAGATCATCTGAGTTTAGTGAGACTTTAGGTTCATTCTACCTATACGTTTGATATGTTGTCCTTGTTATACGATTCGATACGTTTGGACTCTCGACACGTGTTTTGCTGATCTTTGCAACTTCTGATAAGAATCTTAGGTTCCATTATGAAATTTCTGCCGTTGACGATATCTAACGATATGCTTTCTGTCCGTATACGTTTCGCATTCGTTGAAGTTGTTCATTATGATCTGCTATGAGTAAAATATCTGATTATGGACTTTGAGGAAACGAGATCTGTTTGCTTATAAGAATACCTTTGGAAGGTTATCTGAAAGCCAAGACTATTTGAGAAGCCGAAGAGTTAAACCATCATATCATCCCATGCTGCTACAATTCAATGTATTCTCATCTGATTCGCTTAATCAATTCGATGAAAATCCTATGTATTTTTATACCTCTTCCTGGAGAATTCGATTATCATCCGTTATGTTTGGTACATTATCCTCTGGATTCAAATTCAGTATGATATGCCTTTCTGAGAAATCTGAAACTGTTTTGACAATTGTTACGAGTCATGAGAAACCAGTTGGTCTGAAGATCTTTTTGGAAGAACCTTCCCGGGCGTGAGAATGTTTGTGACGACCTTTTTGCGGTTTGCTACGACTTCGTCTAACTTTACGACTTCAAATTTCGAGGACAAAATTTTTCTTTTTAGAGGGGAAGAAGTTGTAACACCTAAAAATCAGAAAGCATGTGAAAAGACCAAATTACCCCTACAAGTTTAAAAATTATTTAAAAGCTTATTAAGTATCCAAATAAATCCCAAACTCCTAACAATGCATAAGTTAAGATCCAAAATATTTTTAACAATTTCATTTAACATTTATACAAGTTGTAAAATTACTAAATTACCCCTACTATGGCCGAATGATATATATATAGTTTTATTATGATTTAATTTAATTTTAAAAGATATGGATTATTTAAAAAAGGAAGATTATCATCAAAATATATTCTCCCAACCCATATCACGAAATTTCTGGTCTCCCCCCCCCCCCTTATACCACACGGCATTCCATTTAAAAAGTCAAACCATACCTCATTTGTTCCTAAACCCTAGCCGATCTAAGCAAAACACACAAACAAATTTGTGTAGCCCCCATTCGACTCACACAGCACTCCTAAGAATTTTTCTGTGAGTTATCATCATCCTAAGAAGCCAAGAAAAATCCCATTCGAATTGTTGAAGCCTTGCACGATCGTGGTACAAGTTTCTTTGTGTCGAGCCCTAAAACAAAGGTAAATTCGTTATGCTTCACACGACCTCTATAAAAATGATTTCTTATTTTTCTGATGTTCCTTACATCATATAAGACCCACGAAAATTGGTTTCAAGGTTGCTAGGCCTTTGGTGAAGTCGTGACGATTTTTGGAGTGTTTTAGCCAATCGAGTATACATCTGATTGAACTGCTGATTCCACACGTTTCAAAATTGATTTGGTATTTTTCTCAGACCCTTTATACCTTATAAACATCAAATAAATTGTTGGATTCGATCCATGCATGCTCTACATCGTTTTCGTGATTTAAAACCCTAAAAACGTGTTTAATTGTGAAATATATACTCCGATCTAGAATAATTATTAATAAAATTATTATACACTTATTATGATGTGATATAACCTGGAAAAATGTTGGAAGAATTATCATGGCCTAAAACATTGTGTTTCGTAATTATTTTGTTTTGATTAAATTGTATAAAGAGGAAAAGAAAATAAAATCGTGTAACCTAGGGTTTATGAACTAGGGCTTGTTTTGATTTTATTAATGGCTCTTAAATGATTAAGTAATGATTAAAATTGGATTAGGTTTGATTAGGGTTTTTAATCATGCATAAAAATGTTATACGATTTGGTACAAATGATTTGGGTGAGTTTTGTAGACTTTAAAACTTAAGGGTTAATTCTGGAACTTTATTTGAGCTGTATAAGATTCGAATAAAATATAAGATGAGGGTGCTAAGTGTAAGTTTTGCATTTAAATGGATTAAAATGTATTTAATGATTAATTAAGGTTTGTTTTGAAATTAATTAAAAGAGAGGGACTAAAAATGTAATTTTCAGAAACTTGGAGCTATTTTGAGTATTTAAAAGTATTCAAGGGATTATGTGCTAATTTGGTAAATTAATGGCTTAATATGTAATTATTAAGAATTAAAAGTTGAAATTGTAAATTAAAGGGTTAAATATGTAACTTTGATAACTTGAAGGACTTAAAGTGTAAATTGTGAATACTTGAAGGTATATTCGTATAACATGATAAAATAAGGGATCATTATGTAAAATGGATAAGTTAAGGGTTTAAAGTGTAACTTTGAATACTAAAAGGTTTAAAGTGTAATTTTGAAAATATAAGGGTGTAAAAGGTAAAGTTATGAAACCCTAAGGACCAAATGTGTAAATGTGTTAAAAGATACTTTGATTCCATTAATAATGATTCAACTTACTATTTATGGAAACCTGCTAAAAGTGGAAAGTCACTTTAAATGGAAAGTTACTAAAACTGGAAAGCCGACTAAAATGAGAAATCTGAATTGAATAAGTTATTAATAATAAGCCGATCATAAATTCGTGTAGATTCGCTGAAGAAGGAGTTTTGCTTTCGACCTTTATGTTTCTGTCATGTGTGCACTTGCGGTTTAAGGTACAGATATTCTGACCTTTCTCAAAAGGTTTCTCATGATCTCTTTCATATTCTGATCCGTTAGTTCCCGAATTGATGCCACTGCTATGATCCCCTTTACTTGAACTTTCTCTGTTGATCCCACTTGATATGACCTCCGTTATGAAACCATGCTATGAAAACCATTTAATTATGCCATGGAAATGTTTTGAGAAGAACCGATTTGAAAAGATGTTTATAAATGATGCTAAATTTCTTTTTAAAAGAAATGTTATTTAACTTTCATGAACCCTATATTTTGAAAGACCATTTTTATGAAATCTCTTTTAAAAGATTATTTAAATTGGACTTTTAATAGAAACTTTTGAAACGGACTTTTGAACTGAACCATGAATTGATTTTTGAATATGAACCTTGACCTGATAAACTCTGATTGGACCTTGAATACTAATTCTGATATGAACCCTTTGTTATGAACTGCTATTATGAACCTTTGATATGATTTTGAGATGACTTTGAGATAAACCTTTGCTATATGACCTTTTGCATGACTTTGAGACCTGACTCTTAGTTTGATACCCGAGCCATTTCTGTTTCCCTACCTATGGAGGTACCATAGGCATGTCTGTGATGCACCGCTGGCATGACTCATGTGTGGGTGAGTGATTTCTCACGCCGTCCCTTTTTATGATTACTATTATGGCCATTATGACTTTGAGTATATGACTTTGAGATTGACTTTGAGTAAGGGGCGTATGGATTGCAATCCTAGACATGTATGCTTAGTGGATTTAACTATGACTTTGAGTTGACTTTGAGGTGATTGGTACTGTGTGCTATACATGCCCTTCACAAACCCCTGGGAGCTGATCACTCCACCATTATGATACATGAGGACACCCCTCATATTATCTGGTTGCCTGAGAGGTATCCCCTCTGATTGTGAGATTATGATTTGACGGCTTATGACTTTGAGATATGACTTTGAGTTTTGGGCTCGTGGTGGATGACTATCCTATTCTTTCATTTCTATTATTCTCTTTTGTTTATTCTTTATGATATTCCCCAATGCACTATACTTCAGTTTGTTTCATTATCATTACCTTGTTTATATATCTGTTCACTGAGCTTTTTAAGCTCAGCCGCATTTCCTTTTCCTGCGGCAGGTTTTAGTAGGAAGCTGGGTTGTGGGAAGAGAGTGTGACTGGACTTAGAAGACTATGCTTTGGACTAGAGACGATTAGATGAAGTTTCACTTTATTAGACATAGTATTTTTTTTTTTTTGTAACCTTGTAGTTTCAGATTTTCATTTGTAACCCTGAATTTCTTTTGTATTTATAAGTCATATGCTTGTGTTGTTCTGATATGTCACTGTAATGTAATACTTCTACCCTTATCGGGTTGGGGTGTTACATTTATATTAGTGTTAAATGACCCCTAACTTGTCTTTTGAGTAGAATAAAAGCGCATTTGCTTGAGGACAAGCAAATCTCAAGTGTAAGGGTATATGATGAGGCGAAAAATGATCCGTTTTTAGGGGGTCATTTAAGCCCGAATTCGAATTTATTTGATCAAATATTGCCCTAAATCGTTCCTTTTGTGATTTTAGGTACTTTGGGAGTGAAATCTGGAAAAAGGAAGCAATTCGGACGTTTTTGGAGCATAAAAGTGAAGAAAACGCCAAAGTCTTAATTTTCCATGCTGGGAACAGTAGGTGACGGCGTCAAGAGTAACAACCTGACGGCGTCAAGAGCAAAATTCCATGACGATTCAGTAGAGATTTGACGGCGTCACGAAGGTAGGGCGTCAAGAGTTAAAGTCATGACGGCCTGGAAATGATTAAGTCTTGACGGTGTCAAATGTAGATCAAGCCAGTCCGAGAATAGTTTTGGCGGCGAGGTGACGGTGTCACAAGCTTGGTCTTGACGCCGTCAGACCCCTTTTCTTATATATAGTTTTCTAATTTTCACATTTAAAAAAGAGAAGTTTTGGAGAAACCCTAAGTACGATTTTGGTGCGAATTTTACAGGTTTTTCAAGGGTTCCAAGCCCTTGATACCTTTCATGTGTAATTGAGATAAGTGTTCTTTCAATTCAATCAATATGTCTATGTGTTGGTTGTCTATATCTTGTTCTTGTCTTAATTCCATCATGCTAGGCTAGATCTATCTTGTGTTTGCTTGGATCTAATGAAACCTAGATGTTAATTATGTGTTGATTACTTGTTTATACTTGTCTTGGATGAATAATTTATATGTTAGGTTTAAGAAAACTGGCAGATCTACAATTGGTAACATGCTTGAACGTCTTAAGAAACATGAACCGACGCGCACTAGGTCTTTATTGGTTGTATTTAATGCATGAGCCACTGTTTAAAATCCCTATAGTTGTGTTGGGCATGGTGTAGGAGGAGATAAGAGCTCATAGAATTGGGGAGTTAAGTGTGCCACCCCATGAATGGTATTAAGGAATACGATCCGTCATCCATGCAATTATAACAAGTAATTAACGTGTAAAAGATGTCTAGGGAGTAGTGAAATCTAAGTAAACACATTTTCTCCACTTATTGCTCACAACTTTTGTATAATTTAGCTTATTTTCATTTCTTGTATTTTATTTTGATTGCATCTTTAGTATTGGGTTAGTTGATTAGCAACTAAATCCGCCCAAATCCTTAAAACCCGAGATTTTTAATTGCTTTTCATAAAATATAAAAATACAAAAATAATCATCCCTCACCTTTAGAACTAGTATTTAGGTTTTCTAATCCTAGCGACACTATTCCTAGCTGAACGATCAATCCCCCGGTACTTGTCACTATACTATACTACAAAGATCAGGTACACTGCCTGGTGGGGGTTGTAAGCTTCTCAAGATCCCTTGAGAGGTAAAGCCTGTTGCGATTCCCACGCATCATGCTCGTTGTCCTATGAACAAGAGAAGGAAAGAAGAAGTTTGGCCTTCTATTGAAATCAAGTGTACCAAAGGATGAATACATGGGGATGTATTTATACCTTTATGATAGATATCAAGTTTGCTATGGTTTCCGATGTGGGATTCCATAGTTTCGACCAAAACAAGCTCAAGAGATGATTTCTAGAACCTTCTCTTGTCTTGTTTTACTTTCTTCGTATCCCGTTGACATTTACCGACCGTTAGTCAATTTCATTAATTACCTAACGCTCTTTAGTCATTTATTGTGAATTAAATAATTAAATATAACATTTTATATAAATTATTTAAACATCGAGTCTCATACGTAAAGTGTGCAATCCCGTGATCTCAAGTTCGATCCTAACATACGACTACAAAAATAATGTCCATAAACTAACAAAATGGCCATGACCTTGACAACTTTTACGATATATGTAGGAACCTTATGCTAAACCCTTTCAGCTATATAATCAAATAGAGTTGTGGTACGGTGAGTCGTAGGAAATGCTAGTGTAGATTAAAAAAATATTGTATTTGGATTGAAGCTATGGCATTAATGGTCGAACAAAATCATGAAAGACATTTAGTTTGTAGATTCGCAGAAGTAGCCAATGAATTGGATTCGTGTGAAGTGGAGATTGCAAGCTGGAAGTAACGAATTCAAAATTTTGAATGCCGACAGAAGAAGACCAGATCTGAACCAACATGGAAAATCCTAGATTAGGAAAACCATTCGTGTATGTTTGTGGTCGAGGATGTTATCGCGGAGGGATTCAGAAATACCTATTTTGTAGTCTCATGTTACGAGTTGATATGCGTGAGTTAGTTGGTAAGGCACCTTCAACCTATCATGGTTTTTAATGTAGGCTTAAGATGCAAGTTTCGAGTCCTTAGGGCATCAATAAGGTCACATGGTATCATGGTTTTAGTGATTACCACTAAGATTACCCTTTGAGACAGACAAAACTGAACATGAACCGATCATCTGGGACATACGAGAGGAGGAAGATGAGCATTATTTTATTGAAAATACGAGATATATCATGATGACTACCGAGATAATCTTATTTGAAATTTTTTGGCGGAAAAAGTTGTTTGTTTACATTACTGATTGTTGGGTTTTAACCAAGTGACACTGCTGCTATGTGATACTGCTGCTGAGTAATACTGCTGCTACAATGAAACTGCTGCTGGTATAATGACTCTGCTGCTGAAGACAATCTGCTGCTTGGTGAAACTACTGCTGGATGGATTAACATTGTATACGATAGGATAATTATGGAATAGATTATTTGTATAGTATATCTATTTAGATTATTCTTATCTTGTAGAGAAAGGTATTGTAAACCTAGTAGGACTCCTTGGCCTATAAAAGGAGGATCCTAGGGTTAGTTTATGTACGTATTATTATTCACTTCAAGGTTGTAAAACCCTAGCATTGTTGAGTGCTCGTATTAATAATATTGAAGTGTTGAAAGAGAATTCTTAATCTTCTTAAGTTAAGCTTTTATATTCCGCGTTTAAGCTTAAGTATTTGTTTAAGTTAACTTCTATATAAGGTCGTATTAGCTCAACTGGGATCAACAAGTGGTATCAGAGCTTGTGATCTAGAAGTTATAATCAAGAAGATTTTGTTTCTTTAAAGTTTGCTGTTCCAAATCGTTTGCTTAAGATGGGTGATGAAACTCACATGGTGACTGCTTCAAGGGTACCTATGCTCAATCCTTCTGAGTATGAGCTATGGAAGAGGAGGATCAGACAATACATTCGCATGATCGACTTCAACATGTGGAATGTGATTGTTAATGGTGATTCTGAACCAGAAAAGAGTGTTGATGGTAAGGAGATACCAATCAAGTCTGCTGAAGCTAATGCAACTAGGAAGCTGGAAATCAAGGCTCATAGTATTCTCTTAATGGGAATACCTAATGAATTTCAAATGGACTTTGATGATTGTGAAACAGGAAAAGCATTGATGGATGCTGTGGAATTTAGGTTTGGAGGGAATGATGCTACTAAGAAGTCCAGAAAGAATATGTTGAAGCATCAGTTTGAAAACTTTACTTCTGAACCTGGAGAAAAGATAATTGGCACATACAACAGGCTAAATCAACTAGTTAGTCATCTAAAGCTTGTTGGGTATGTTGTTCCACAGGAAGATGTGAATCTCAAGTTTCTAAGAAGTCTTGCACCTGAATGGAGCATGCATACAGTGGTGTGGAGAAATAAGCCTGACTTTGAGACAATGAAGTTGGAGAGCCTCTACAACAATTTAAGGGTGTATGAATCTGAATTGGCTACTTCTTCTACTTCATCTTCTAGTACACAAAATCTTGCTTTTGTGTCTTCAAAATCCAAAGAGACACAAGATACTCACTCTACTGCTTATGGAGTATCTACTGCTGATGGATCTGGATCTGCTGCTAGTTCAAATGACAAGATTTCTACCAGTGATGTTGCTTTATGTGCATTCTTGGCTGAGCTTACTACAACCATAAGATCACATGTCATAAATCAAGATTTGGATCATATTGATCCAGATGATCTTGAAGAAATTGATCTCAAATGGCAAATGGCAATGTTGACTTTAAGAGCAAGAAAGTTCTGGAAAAAGACTGGAAGAGAAGTCAAATACAAGGCTAAGGAGAGTCCAGGGTTTGACAAGTCTAAAATTGAATGTTACAATTGCAACAGGAAGGGACATTTTGCTAGAGAGTGTAGATCTCCAAAGAAGAATGCTGATGTTCCAAAGAAGACTAAAGAATCAAAGTCTGCAATGGTAGCTTGTGATGGGCTGGGAGATTATGACTGGAGTGATATGGCAGAAGAAGAACCAAATTTCTCTTTGGTTGCTGCTGTTCAACCCAAAGTGCATAACTTTGCACTTATGGCATATGGTTCATCATCAGGATCTGACTCTGAGGTATCTAATGACTCTGAATCATCTGGTTGTTGTTTTAAATCTTGTTCTGACACTATTGAAGTACTTAAGGCTAGGAATGAGAGTCTAAGTAGAGAAGTTGAACACCTAAAACTTGATAACTTAGGTTACAAAGTAGGTATTCAAAATGTTGAGAGGAGGTTAGAATATCTCAAAGAGTGTGAAAAAGAATATGTAGATCAACTTAATCTAAGAGATATAGAAATTTTTAAGAAAAACAGTGAAGTAGAAGTTCTTAAAAATAAGTTGGTAGAAGCAGAAAAAGAAAAAGAGGAAGCTCTTGCTGAAAAAGATAAACATGTAGTAAGAGTACAAAAACAACAATTTGCTTCTGATATGGTTCATAAATCTATTGAGAATAATTTGATGAGAAAAGGCAGTGGAATTGGATATAATGAAGTGGCTCCTCCAGCCAAAAGTGCTTTTGCTCCACCAGGAAAAGAACTATCCTTCATTAGTGAGCTAAATATTGAAAAACCTGTAGGTGAATGTAGCACAAGTAAAATTGAAACACCTAAGGTTGAGGATAGAAAATTTCCTGAAGCTCCAATTATTGAGGAATGGTATAGTGATAGTGATAGTGAAGAGGAACAGGTTAAACCAAAACAAAGTTTTAAAAAGGAAGAAATTCCTACTCAGGTTAAGCCTAAGGTAGAACAGGTAAAGTTTGTTAAACCTGTGTTAGGAAATAACTTCTCTAGAAAACTGGTAGAGTACAATGAGGTACCTAGAGAACAGATGGAAAGGTTCAATAATAAGCCTAGGGGTAACCAAAGAAACTTTAATAACCTAGTTTCAAAAAGATTAGGTGATCAGTTTCAATTACAAAAGAAGGCTTGTTATAAGTGTGGTAGTTTTGACCACTTGATTGTTAGATGTCCTGAACACCAAAAGCCTGTTTGGAATCAATACACTAGGGTGAATCACAAATATGTAACTAAACAAACTCACCCACATCCTAATAGAAACATGGTTCCAAGAGCTGTTTTGTTGAGATCTGGTGCTACTAGATCTATTTATGCTGCTAAATCAAATGGTGTTTTCAAATCAACAACTAGTTCTTCAAATGGCTCTACTGCTAGTAAGCACTCTGCTGCTAGTATGCATTCTGCTGCTAGTAAGCAATCTGCTGCTAGTTCAAAACTTTCTACTTCTAAGCCAAAACATCTTCCAAATACAGTTGTTGGTAATCACTATTATGCTGTTAAGGCCTCAGCTTGCTGGACTTGGAAACCAAAAACAAATGTTTCAAACTCTGTTTCCAAGAATAGTAGTGCATCAAGTGATTTGAAGAAATTTGATTATACTAATGCACAGGGCAGATCCAAGTCAGTAATGGCTTGGGTCATCAAGAGAAACTGATTTCTCTATTTTTCATGTGCAGGTCAATCTACTGGATGAGCTTAAGGATATGGTTATTGTTGACAGTGGATGCTCTGGACACATGACTGGGGATGAATCTCAACTTGAAGATCTTGAGGTTTTTGATGGTGGTTATGTAGCTTTTGGGAATGATCCAAAAGGTGGAAAGATTGTTGGTATTGGAACTCTAAGGACTGGTAATTTGGACTTTGAGAGGGTGTTTCTTGTGAAAGGACTTAAGTTTAACCTTTTTAGTGTCTCACAAATGTGTGACAAAAAGAATTTTGTTCTTTTTACCGACACTGAGTGTATGATTCTTTCTCCTGATTTTCAATTACCAGATGACAAATCTGTGTTACTGAAGGTCCCTAGAAAGGAAAATATATACAGTGACCATATTAAGAATATTATTCCTAAGAGGGCTTTGACTTGTCTAATTGCAAAGGCAACTATTGATGAGTCCAAATTATGGCATAGAAGACTGGGACATCTGAACTACAAGACTATGAACAAATTGGTGAAAGGCAATCTTGTGAGAGACATGCCTACAAAGACTTTTGAGAACAGTGAAACTTGTGTTGCATGTCAAAAGGGTAAACAACACAGAGTTTCTTTCAAGTCCAAGACAGTAAACACAAATACTGAGCCATTACACTTGCTACACATGGATCTATTTGGGCCTGTATTTGTAAAAAGTTTGAATAAGAAGTCATATTGTCTTGTTGTCACTGATGACTTTAGCAGGTTTACTTGGGTGTTCTTTCTAGCCACCAAAGATGAAACTCCAGGAATACTCAAAGCTTTCATAACAAGAGTTGAAAACCTGCACAATCACAAGGTGAAGATCATCAGATGTGACAATGGTACTGAGTTCAAGAATAGTGAGATGAATCAATTCTGTGTGGGAAAAGGAATACTTAGACAGTACAGTGTAGCAAGAACTCCACAACAGAATGGTGTAGCTGAAAGAAGAAACAGGACACTTATTGAGGCTGCAAGAACTATGTTATCTGATTCAAAACTACCTGTACCTTTTTGGGCTGAAGCTGTTAACACTGCATGCTTTGTGCAGAACAGAAGTAAGGTAGTCAAGCCTCATAACAAGACTCCATATGAGCTATTTCATGGAAAGAAGCCAATGATTGATTTTCTCAAACCATTTGGATGTCCTGTTACCATTTTAAATACAAAGGATCAGCTAGGCAAGTTTGATGAAAAAGCTGATGAAGGTAATTTGGTTGGTTACTCTGTAAATAGTAAAGCCTTCAGGGTTTATAATAAGAGAACCAAACATGTAGAGGAGAATCTGCATATCAAGTTTAGTGAGAACACATATAATTCTGCAGGGAAAGGACCAGAATGGCTATTTGATGTTGATATTCTTGCCAAAACAATGAATTATGTTCATGTAATTGCCAATGTTGATAAACCACAGGAAGAGTTTGTTGTGATTGAGAAATTGAAGATTGGTCCAACTCTTTTACCCTTTAAGAAAGAACAAAGCCCTTCAGATGATGTTGCTTCTCAAGAAAAACCTATGGAAACTGAAGAAGGTATTGAAATACCTGTTGAAGCAGAAAAAGAAGTAAATGGAGCTCCCAAAGTAGTTGTTGATATTTCTCAAATAAGACCAGAAGACTCTACTGCTGACTCAGAAGACTCTACTGCTAAGCCAAAAGATGCAACTACTGCTCCAACACACACTGCTGCAAAGCCTACTAACTCTACTGCTACTTTCTTGTCTCCTAATTTGGACACTCAGGGTAGATCCATTGATGATACTATCTATCCTGATGATCCAAATATGCCTGATCTGGAAAATATCTATTATGACACAGACAATGATGCTCTTGATGGTAAGTTATTTGGAGCTGCTGCTGATTATACTAACTTGGAACTCAATATTCCTGTTAGTCTTACAACCACCACAAGAATACACAAGGATCATCCCAAAGATCAAATCTTAAGTGATCCACAATCATCCATTCAAACTAGGCAGATGACTAAAGCCTTGAAAGATCTTCAACATCAAAGTTTCTTTGCCAGATCTCTGCATCAAAGAAATAGTCATAAAGATCTTCAAAATTGCCTGTTTGCATGTTTTCTCTCTCAAATTGAACCCAAAAACACTTACAAAGCCTTACAAGAAGCAAGTTGGGTAGAAGCAATGCAAGATGAGCTTTTACAATTCAAGCTGCAAGAAGTGTGGACTTTAGTTGAACTGCCAAATGGTAAAAGAGTGATTGGCACAAAATGGGTTTTTAGATGCAAAAGAGATGAGAGAGGAATTGTCATAAGAAATAAGGCAAGGTTAGTAGCACAGGGATACACACAACAAGAAGGGCTTGATTATGATGAAGTATTTGCACCAGTGGCAAGAATAGAGGCTATTAGAATATTCTTGGCTTATGCTTCATACAAAGACTTTGTAGTGTATCAAATGGATGTGAAAAGTGCTTTTCTGTATGGGACCATTACTGAGGAAGTTTATGTGTCTCAACCACCAGGATTTGAAGACCCTGATCATCCTGACAAAGTCTACAAGGTTAATAGAGCAATGTATGGTCTACATCAAGCTCCTAGAGCTTGGTATGACACCTTGTCAACCTACTTGCTAGAGTCTGGGTTCAGCAGGGGCAAGATTGATAAAACTTTGTTTCTCAAAAGACAAAAGGATGATATTTTACTGGTTCAAATCTATGTTGATGACATCATCTTTGGATCTACAAACAAAGCTATGTGTGTTAGTTTTGAGAAGCTTATGAAGGACAAGTTTGCTATGAGTTCAATGGGAGAACTCACCTTCTTCTTAGGTCTGCAAGTTACACAGAAAGAAAATGGCATCTTTATCAGTCAGGATAAGTATGTCAATGATATTTTGAAGAAGTTTGGCTTTGAAGATGCTAAGCCTGCCAAGACTACCATGGAAAAAGATAAACCATTGCTGAAGGATGAACATGGAAAGGAAGTGGATATACACTTGTACAGGTCTATGATTGGATCATTGATGTATCTTACAGCATCAAGGCCTGATATTATGTTTGCAGTGTGTGCCTGTGCAAGATTTCAAGTGTGTCCCAAGGAATCACATCTCAATGCAGTGAAAAGAATTTTTAGATATCTGAGGTATCAACCAAAATTGGGCCTTTGGTATCCTAAGGATTCACCATTTGATTTGGTATCCTACTCAGATAGTGATTATGTTGGAGCTTCTTTGGATAGAAAGTCTACAACAGGGGGTTGTCAGTTCCTTGGAAGCAGGTTGGTGTCATGGCAATGCAAGAAGCAAACAGTGGTGGCTAATTCAACAACAGAAGCTGAGTATGTGGCTGCTTCAAGTTGTTGTGGACAGGTCTTATGGATGCAGAATCAATTATTGGATTATGGGTACAATTTCATGAATACTAAAATCCATATTGATAACAACAGCACACTTTGCATAATTAAAAATCCAGTGTTTCATTCTAAAACAAAACATATTGAGATAAGGCATCACTTTATAAGGGATTGCTATGAAAAGAAGTTAATTCAAATTGTTAAAATTCATACTGATAACAATGTTGCTGATCTTCTCACTAAACATTTTGATGTGGGGAGGTTTCAATTTTTAATTGCAAACATTGGTATGATCAATCTTTGAAAAACTTATCTCTTTGTTTTTGTTAAAGTTTGTAATGCATGTGCTGCTTGTTATTCTGCTGCTTGTTAATGTGTATACGTTTGAGATATAATGTACTATGCTGCTCATTGTTTTTCTAACTCTACTGCTGGTACATATGTTGGTTGTTTGCTTTGTGGTGTTTGGTCTAACATTTTGCAGGTATATGAATGGTGATTTGCAAGAAATTGAAACAAGAAAGATCTTATCATTCATTCATTCAACAAGTACAAAGATCAAACATCAAAAGACAAAACACAAAAACAGACATCATAACCTAACACCTACATCTTCATCACTTCCTAGGGCATGGAAGCCCAAGCACAACCTCTCTATCCTTTGGGAGAGGAGGGTTTTGTCTTGATGGTCCAAGAGAAAGACCAGTTGATGGTTGTGGCCTCGACCTTGAAGATTGTGGCCTTGGCCTTGAAGATTGTGGCCTCTCAGGAGTGGCAGGTGGATTGGTTGGTGGTTCTTCCTCATCTTCATCTGATGATGTGAAGATGAAGGGAGATTGATAATGATGCACTGGAGGAGGTGGCTGCACAGGGATCCAAGCTTGGTCTTCTGATGATTCTGATGATGCTGGAGCCTCAGGGGACATAGGTTGTTTACCTCTTGAGGTGCTTGGAGTCTGATTTAGGTTGAGAAGATCTTTAAACACAGGAAGATCATGCTTCCTCTTGCGTGCTTGTTCTTTTGTTCTACAACCAAATCGTGGAGGACGAAATGGTGGGACATAGGGTTCCATTGGGGATTCATCCTCTGATGATGAATCAGAAGAGATATTGATTATTTCGGGTGTTGATTTCATTGTGTGGTGATTTGATTGTAAAGATGGATAGTATTGATTGTGAATGTGGCGTTTTTGAAAGTGATTAGGGTTTGATTGCATAATTTGGGGAAAAGATCTCGCCGGTTTTATAGGGATTACGGAGTGATATGTGCATTAATTGTTATGTATAGTTGACCAAGGTCTATAGTCAACTCTGCTGCTGGCTCCAGTTCTCTCTGCTGTTAGTTCTATCACTCTGCTGCTAGTTGTGAATGCCACGGTTTTGCTGCTATGGTTGTAAGTAAGAGGGTGTTATGTGTAACTTTCATCCATCTGTTTAAAACCTAATTGACCTTCATAATTGGTTTTCATATGTTCTCAATTGAGGTTATCACAAACCCTTACACCTAATCATTCCACTAATCACAAATCCCCAAATTCTCTAAACCTAATTCATGGAGCTATCACGTACCTGGGTTGAGCAACACAACAGTGTGGTCGTTTTGAATGAAGAGTTAGTTCCTGAAGGTTTCACAGACATGGTAAAGTTTTTGAATGCTACTTCTCTTAGGTATGCACTCACTGTGAACCCTACTATATATGTTTCCTACATCAAATAGTTTTGGTTTACTGCCAAAATCAAAACTATGAATGGGGAAAAACATGTCAGTGCTTTTGTAGATGGGCAAAAGGTTCGTGTAACTGAATCATCAATAAGGGAATTTCTTCTCTTAGATGATGAGACAGAGACCACTTGCCTTGACAATGATGCTATTTTTGCTGGTTTAAAAGAATTGGGATATGAGGGAAAACATAAAAATTTAAAATTTCAAAAAGCTCTCCTCTGTCCTCAATACAAGTTTTTGGTACATCTATTCCTTCATTGTTTGAGTCCTAAAACATCTGGGTGGCATGAGTTCAGTACTACCATTGCTTCTGCAATGATATGTCTGTGCAAAGGTCAACCATTTAATTTTTCAAAAATTATTTTGGCTGGGTTGTTTAAAGGTGTTGAAGATGGTTCTTATTTGCTATATCCAAGATTTCTTCAAATCTTTATTGAAAAACAAATTTCCAAAACAAGAACCCATGTTTCTGAATATGATGCTCCAAAATTGGCTTCAAGGACTTTTACCTTTTTGATTAAGCATGGCAAAGGTTTTTCTGGTGCACATACAAATCTTACATCTTTCATGGAACAAATTGTGCACAACAATCAGGGTGAAGGATCAGGAAATCCCACTGATTCCCATCACACACCCAATGTTACTACATCTGTTACACAACCTACAAAACAATATTCACGTAGGAAAACCAAAAAGGACACTAATCTACCTCAGGATAGTGTTAGTATGGCTGTACCAGATGAGGCTGTCCTAGGTGATGGAGAGGACATGTTGGCAAGGGCTGTCACTACTGCTTCTAGCTTAGTAGCAGAGCAGGATAGTGATAACATCAATAAGACCCAAACCAAGGCAACATCTAGAGAAAAGGATTTTTATGAATCTGCTTCTCAGGATGGTAACCCTAGCCAAATGGAAAACATAGGGGGCTCAGATGATCAAACTAGGTTTGATACTGAGTTTTTGTCCCAAGATTCACCTCTCGGACCAGGTCACACAGGTCGAAGTGATGAGGACAGGCCAGTGACTCATGAATTGACGGATCCACTTGTACATGATGACAATGTCAGTGATTCACCTCTCGGACCAGGTAATACAGGTCGAAGTGATGAGACTACTATGCAACTTATAAAAGAATTGACGGCTACTTGTACCGCTTTGGGGTTGAAATGTGAGTCTTTGGAAGATAAGGTTCTTAATCTATCTGATGTTGTTGCTGGTCAAGCCAAGGTCATCATCAAAATGCGAAAACAGATTAAGAGCTTCAAGAAATCAAGATCTTCAACCTCCTTGAAAAGATTGAAGAAAGTGGGGACTACTCAGGTTGTAAGTTCTTCTGAACCATCTCCTCCTTTGGAAGAGGATGCTTCCAAACAGGGGAGGAAAGAGATTGTCATGGATTCAGGGGAGGTAAATCTTGAAAAAGTTGATAATGTTCAAGATATGGATGCTGGAATAGTTTCAGGGGAGGTTCCAGTGATTGATGACATGGATGTGGATAGTCCTCAGAATGATGAAGACTTTGTAGTTGCTGATAAGTCTGGGAATGAAGTTGTTATGGAAAAGGTGGTTGCTGTACAAGAAAAGGTGGTAGATACTCTTAAAACTTTGGAGTCTGAGCAACTAGTGAAGGCAACAGGGTTGATGGGTAATGTGTTAAAGACTTTGGAAGATTCAGTGGAAAATGCTGCTATTGCTGACTCTACTGCTATTCATAATTCTGCTGCTAAGACTTTTGATGGTTCTGCTGCTAGTGGAATAGTGAATACTGCTGAAGTACAAGACTCTGCTGCTGGATCTATGGATAATGCTGCTGCAGAGGCAATGGTTTTGCTAAGTAAGAAGACTACTGCTGACTCTCATATACCTCAGTTACCAACTCAATCATCATCACAACCTATCACAACAACTAACATAACATCAGCAACAAGAAAACCTCAAAAAGGAATAATAATAAGAGAACCTGCTGCTACTCAAAAGAAGACAATCATATCATCTTCTACAGATAAGGGTAAAGGCAAGCAAGTTGATGTTCAGAGGTGGATGTATAAAGGGATTGACTTTACTGATGTACCTTTTGATTCTTGGCCTAAGCCATTGCAAGTTGAACATGATGAAGCTGCTGCTATTAAAGCACAAGAGGTGTTTAATTTGGAAGATCAGCAGCTGGCTGAGAAAGAGGCTGAAGGTTTAAGAATGTATGATGAATGGGATGATGAAAAGATCAGAATTGCTGTTGATATTGAATTAAACAAGCTGATCAAGATTGAAGAAAATGAAGTTCCAAATTTTAATGTGCAATCTTGGTATAGTGACTTTACTTCTAAGAAGAGAAAAGAGAATGCTGCTGCTAGAAGAAAGGTTAAAATATTCAAAGGGCCAACAGTTAAACAGCAAAGGAAAGAATATGAAAGGTATCTAAAGAATATGGGTGGATGGACATTGGTGCAGTTGAAAGCTTATTCTGACAAAGAAGAGAACAGATACTTTTTATACTATGGGATGTGCTGAGGACTTGGAACAAATTGCTCAGATGAACAAGAAGTTGGTGCCTGAAAAGATAGTTGAAGCAGAGCAGATTCAAGAAGCTAATGTTGTTGAAAAGCTTGAAAGTGATGCAGCAAAGACTACTTCTTCTGTGCAGGGTGATAAAAGAAAAGGTGTTATTAATAAGTCAGTTGCAAAGAAGAAGAGAAAGATTGGAGAAGGAAGCAGTTCTATGCCTGAAGGAGATGAGTTTAAATATGGTCTTGATCACATTCCTTCTGAGCATCAAAAAGAACAATTGAAGAGTTATACTGTGGTTGGAAAGATGGAAGATCCTGAAGTGGTTGATGCTAAACCATTAGGAATCAAGTATCCTATTATCAAAGTAACTACAGGGTATGATACTAACATTGGAGCATTTCATGATGTCCAGAGATCTGATGGTAAGACTCATAGATTTCTTAGATTTCAACAGATGTTACACTACTTTGATAGAGAGGATGTTGAAGACTTGTGGAAGTTATACAAGGCAAAGTTTGGAGCTAAGAAATTTGATGGTAAAAAGTATGAGGTAGATCAAATTGATCATATCTTAACTTCTTCTGATAATGTTATGTGGAGAGCTCTTAAACTTATGTTTGAACCTTCAATGGATGATTCTGAATGGACAGAGATAGTAGAATACAAAGTAAGAAAATGGAGACTCTTTCAAGATTCTGGAGTTCATGTGCTAGAAATTGGACCTATTACTTTGTATATGCTAGCTGAAGTAGATTACCCAGTGGTAAAATACTGGAATATTGTCAATCAGATGGTTAATGGTGACAAAACACTTAAGCTGCAGAAAGATTATGATTCTGATGATCAAGCATTCAATTTGCTGTCAAAGTATAAGAAGATATTTGATCAACTGAATTTTCAAGAGTTGAAGTGTTTGGAAGCATCCTCCAAGTGATTAATTGAGCTTTGAAGAAACTTGAATATTTAGAAATAAATATTAAGTTTAGGGGAGGATTGTTGGGTTTTAACCAAGTGACACTGCTGCTATGTGATACTGCTGCTGAGTAATACTGCTGCTACAATGAAACTGCTGCTGGTATAATGACTCTGCTGCTGAAGACAATCTGCTGCTTGGTGAAACTACTGCTGGATGGATTAACATTGTATACGATAGGATAATTATGGAATAGATTATTTGTATAGTATATCTATTTAGATTATTCTTATCTTGTAGAGAAAGGTATTGTAAACCTAGTAGGACTCCTTGGCCTATAAAAGGAGGATCCTAGGGTTAGTTTATGTACGTATTATTATTCACTTCAAGGTTGTAAAACCCTAGCATTGTTGAGTGCTCGTATTAATAATATTGAAGTGTTGAAAGAGAATTCTTAATCTTCTTAAGTTAAGCTTTTATATTCCGCGTTTAAGCTTAAGTATTTGTTTAAGTTAACTTCTATATAAGGTCGTATTAGCTCAACTGGGATCAACACTGATGCTAATAAAGAAGAAGTAACATTTGAAGTTGGTGAATCTTTTTTAAAGATCAAGTTTAGCCCTTAATGAACTGACACATTTTGAATGTTTATAAATTAGTGGTTGAAAATATGTGACAATGAAATGCCATTTTCAACACCAAGTGCTAAAAAAAAAGAAAGTATGTGATTGTTTTCTGGGTAAAATGGTAAATATATTAACCAAAAAACATTAAGGTTCAGGTAATATGACAAAGCATCATATAGACTATTATAAACAAACGCATCATGTGTGCTTCCGACCTCTAAACATCACAAGATTGATACATTAAACTTGTGGAATGTGGTCTCTACATACATTGTTGAGAAACTATATTTGAAAACCGAAGATCATTCATATACATACTACATGATGTGGTTGTTGAAAGGTAATACGTGTGATCGAAAATTCAAGGATGACAGGGTTTTTTTAGGAGGTTTTTTGCTGAAAGTTTCACGTGTCACTTTTATTTGTGAACAATGCTTAACTTATCGGTCATTATAACGTGTCGGCTACCTTCATTGTTGCTAAATTTTATCCTTATTAGCGATTTCGATGACGACTCATTTTCGAAGAGGGGAGGGGGGGGGGGAGGTTTGTGAGAAGGATTTAGAGGTTTAGACGAGTGTTATACAGCAAGTAGGCCACATAGTGTAATTGCGTTGGAACATTGTATCATTTTTTTTTGGTCGGTTTTACCAACTTTTGTTTTAGGGGTTTATTGTTAGTATGTTTTGAAGTTATGTTGCGTTTGATATTGCTTAATAAAACGTTGCTTTTGAAGAATCTTATTATTTGAATTGCTAGTTATCATTCTTTTTATGCATTGTTCGGCTGTTACGGTCCTCGTCCCAACCTTAACCTGTTTATTGAGATAGTTTTGAACTGTAATTCGTAGTGTAGCAACTCATACAACTTTAATAGCATTTCGTACAAAGTACCAAGAGCTTTATGTGCAGCCGAAAACTTTGGATCCGAAGAAAAAAAGCAAATAGTGTTTAATGAAGGGTTTTTTTTTGAACGGTGTTTAATGAAGGGGTTAATAAGACAATAATAAATGGTACAGGTGGAAAATGCAATTGTAACCACCGAATGTTGGAAGATGAAGAAAAGTCTAAAGGTGTCACAGGCAAATAGCTTTTGGAAATGGGACCCACAAAGGGTAAAACAGGAATATATAAAAAGAAGAAGTGCGTTATCAGCCAACGGAACCCAGCGATATCGTTACATAATAAAAGAGGAGAAAAGGGTATGATGTGACATTATTTTCTCTTTTCATAATAATTCATATGGCCCCATTTTTCATAATTTCAGTAAATTATTACAAGCAAGTACGAGGGTTAAAACGACTTTTTGACAACTTATTCGTGTTTTAATTTGATTGGATTTTCTTAATAGTAGTCGAGTTTTACAAAAATCAGTCAAAACTTATTATACGCAAAACCATTCGTGTTTTATAACTTATATTGCAGCATTTAGCTCTTTGTTTACTTTCACGTCTCAAATTAATAGTTCATATTTTTTTTTTCTAATATCTCAAAAAAATTATATATTTTTTATTTTAAGTAATAAAAAGATAATTTATTAGAGGAATATTATATATAAGTGATTGAAAATTGTATTGATCTCACTCTTATTAAATTTTGTGTTTTTTTTCTTTTGACAATAATTTTAATACGGAGAGAGTACTTGTATGTTGCATTGAGATTTTAAGATTCAAAGTCTATGGATATTTCAAAACATTCAAGTGTCCTATTAGTTGTGGTACATATCTTTATGATATATTTAAGCTTACGGATCGACTCAAAATATTCTTTCGATTAGCTAAATAGTACATCAAAAAGACTTGCGGAGTTTCTTACAATGCTTTAGCTAAGCTTAAAAGTTTAATATCATCAGAGTTAAGAACAAGGTTAAACAATGTTGAGATTAAGTTTGTCTTAATTACTTGTATTAGATTACTTGTAGTCGACTATCGATCACGCGTGAATGTTAAACGTGACATGGGTGACACCAAGGGCGGAGCTATGTGAGGACCGGAGAGGGTCCCGGACCCATAGGTCTAAACCCGTTAGTGTATTTATTTGCAATTTCACGTGTATTTTCAGAATTTTTTTATTGCAACCCTCTTATTTAATGTATTTTCCCAAAAAAATTGTTTCGGCCATCCAATTGAATTTTTTTTAGCTCCGTCACTGGGTGACACGCGTTGACGCCCATTACATTTGTGTAGGTTTTTATTGGTATAAGAAAGCCAATGAAATTACGCGACAAGATAAATAGAAGAAAGAAAGTTTAATGAACAACATGCTAAAATTCTTTCTCATCATCACCTTATTCTTGATTTTGTCAAAGTACAAAAAGTCAAAAGGAGCAATTAAAAATGTATAGAAAGCAAACAATACCAACAATAAATAAATAATAAGCATGAATGCAAATAGTATACGGATAGATACACTATCAAACGACTTTCTTCCCTTTTAGGTTTTCTATAATTTTCATTGTTGATAATTTGATATAAATAAAATGATTTTTCTAACTTGTGTCATAGGGAACAAGTTAAGCACATTAAAAAATACCGAAATCTTGCAGAAAGAGACACTAAGATCAACAGAAAAGTACAGTTTATGTGAATCCCTATGTCCTTTTCTGTGAAATCTCGGTGTCTTTTAGTGTGCTTAACTTATACACCTAAAGCACAAGTTAGACAAACCCATAATAAAATTATAACTTTCTGTAATTAACTCTTGAAAATTTTACTTACATCGGTCATGTTGTGATTACGTACTCTTTTTAATCTTCAATATTTTTTTAAGCATACATATAATTTTGAAAGCTTATAATTGCAAATATATCTTATAAAAACTCATAATTTCGTATATATCTTTCTAAACACATAAAAATATTATATATGTATATATATATATATATATATATATATATATATATATATATATATATATATATATATATATATATATATATATATATATATATATATATATATATATATATATATATATATATATATACTACTACTATATAATGTATTTAGGACATCTATTTTTAGAAATGCTTAAAAATTCAGACTTTTACTTTCTAATTATGGAAAGACTCCAAACAGGTTGGTTAGAGGAAGCAGGTTGGTTGTTGGTGAAAGTCGATGCGCTTATTGAGGGTGAGATGTATGGGCGGAAGGAGCGTGGTTGGAGATCCGCCGGTAACATGGTGGTTTTGACGGTGGTTCGCCGGTGGTTTTGATCGGAAATGGAGATCTGATAGTGAGGGCTGAGCTGATTAGTGGTGGGTTTGATGTGACATGTTTGGGTTGATTGGAGTTGTGGTGATAATGACAATGGAGCTGATTAGTAGTGGGCATATTTTATTTATTTGTGTCATCTGTTTGTTGACTAACTTTTTTTTTTCTTCTTCTTCTTCTTCTTCTTCTTCTTCTTCTTTGGATTATTTAATTGTTGGTTTGTCTAGAATTTAAATAATCATGATTCATGAAGGTTGTCCAAAAACGAGAATAGTAGAACCGAAACGTATTAATATCATGATTGACCTGATTATATATTTAAATCGAGGTATTTTGTTTTTTTATACTATATGTATTTACATACTAATTGAACCCTGTATTTTTAGATTGTTTGAAGTGTTCGAATAACGCAAATATAATCACAGGGTATTTGCCCCGCATCGCGTGGGCACCTTTCTAGTATATATATATATATATATATATATATATATATATATATATATAGAGGGAAGGGATCCAGTAAGAAGAAAAACTAAAATAAGAAGAATTTCTAGCCACATATTTCAAATAGGAGGGAGAATTTTAAGAGGAGATGCAAATATTTTTGTAAATGCATCTAAAATGAGTGGTTGTAATTTCTTCTTATCATTCTTATTTTAATTTTTATTCTTATTTGATCATATATATATATATATATATATATATATATATATATATATATATATATATATATATATATATATCCAAATATTGATTTTTACATATTTAAAACAAAAACAATACATGATAAATATATTTTAAATATGAAAGATCAATTATACCCTCATTGATCAAGGTAAATCATAATCCGTTCTCATTGTATTTTTCACCGTTGTTGATTGTATTCATTTGCCCAAATAATGTTCTTGCTAGTTGACCGATTGATTGTTATTGTTTAATTGTGTAAAAGTAATTGTACAAAATAATTTTAAGAGAGATGCGTTCATTTTTGTTATTGCATTTAAAATATGTAGTTTTTTTTTTTTTTTTTTTTTTTTTTCATTCACCATTCTCATTTTAACTTTTCTTATCATTCATATATGGATTGTATCTATGAAAAAATTAGATAGAAAAATGAGAGAAGTAATGTGTCACTCGCTGCCACGTCACATAGAATGTCACATGAAAAACATATTGTTTTCCCTTAACTTTAGGAAAGTTTAAGGTTGCTTATGAGCAACTAATAACTTTTAATTATGTGCTTTTATCTGGTATGATTAAATGATATTTGAAGCCAAGGGTGTAACAAGTAATATCAAAGGCCACTCAAGGTTTAGTAGGTTAGATACATACATCTTGACTAATTACAGGTTGCAAGTTATGTGTCACACTATAAATTATTTGGCAGCCTTTATAAATCATCATAATGTAATTTTGCCAACATCATAATTGTAGCCTCTCACATATGTTTTCCAAAACTAAACAAACATCATTTCAATTATCAACTATATAGAAATATGGTACTTTTGAATATATGCCATCTTCTTTTTTCTTACACTATAGGTGACATTCGATTTCCAATTCTTCCCAGACCAATTTGATTATGATAAACCATTGACAAGAAACAACTAGTCCCACTAAATGAATCATCATTTCAACTTTACATTTTCTCGAACAAGTTGGTGTTCAAATATCGACATATAGAAAGTCAACAAGTTAGACAAAAGTTCTTAATACTTTCAACAATATTGTAAGGGATGACACTTATATTCTACCTGGCACATTTTTGTAGCATATTGTTAAACACACGTTTTTTTTTTTTTTTTTTTTTTTTTAATATAAATCCCAGTATTGGCTTATGATATTGTACTTTCCCTTACTATGTGCGTTAACTGGGTTGACACCGAATGAAGTCTACTATGCACATATTTATAATACTAAATTCCCAGATCATGACAATTATTTTTCGGGTTTATTTATTCAGTACAAATCCAACCCTATTTCCTAATTTGGTCAAGTGCGATCATGCGATCCCATTACCTTTATTACACGTGTCCCAGACAAAACCACCTTACCAATCATTTGCAGCCCACCCCACTAGCATTTGTCCCCCATGTGGCCTTTGACTTTAATTTGCGAATGTGCGATTTCTGATCGTGCGATCGTGCGAATTTCGGCTGCCCATGTGCAATATTTCTTGGAAAAGACCAAAAATCTTTCCAAACGATTTTTATCATATCTTTGTACTTTCTTTTTAATTTTTGTCCTATTACTCATTTTTATTCCTTTTTCTATCTTTCTAAACCGTAAAAAAAAAATAAAAAATTAAAAAAAAAAATAATAAAAAAAATAAAAAAAAAAAAAAACCCTAAACGACACACACCTCCTCACAATATCAATCGTTCTTGCCCCCAAAGATGTTAGTGGATCAGTGTTTCTCTCCTTGTGCAATGGATCCTAGAATTCACGTAAGTCTAAAAATGATTAGATTAAAGGTTGATATCATTGTGCAATCGATTAGGTTAAGGTTAAAGGTTGATCTGTGTTTCTCTCCTTGTGCAATCGATTAGGTTAAGGTTAAAGGTTGATCTGTGTTTCTATCTTTGTGCAATCGATTAGGTTAAAGGTTGATCTCATTGAGGATTAATGTTGTATAAGCTTTTCAAATGGGGTATGTATAAGACGGCAAACTTAAGCTTAAACAAGCTTAAATGCAAAGTTGCAATCTTTTTACTATTTGCGAGATAGGTTAGGAGGTGTTCCTATAAGCTTATGTTTATAAGCAGCTTATGGGCTAATAAGCCCTTGTTGAGTGTTTTTACAATAAGGGTAAAATTATCCTTTGCTATAAGTTTATTTGCTTATTCAAACACTTATGTTTATAAGCAGCTTATGTCTTTTGTTATTCTTGTGCAATCGATTAGGTTAAAGGTTGATCGCATTGAGGATTAATGTTGTATTTTGTATAAGGTTTATCTGACTTTTTGACTAGGGTTTAGTTAAAAAATATTGTTATATTTTTATGCTTATCTGTATCGATTGAATATTATTTATAGTGTTTTGACTTTTTGATTGGGGTTTAGTAAGATGGTTGTGTTCGTTGCCCTTAGTAAGTAGAAAATGAAGCCTTAAGTGGTTGTGTTCCCCTTATTAAGCACATAAGCAGTTTATTGATTAGGGTTTGTTGACAATAGTTAGTGTTATTTTAGAAATGCTTATTTGATTAGGTTTTAGTTTTACTGGTTAAAAATAAGCACATAAGCAGTTTATTTAGTGTATCTTGAAGTTATTTCAATAAAAACTTCAGTGTTCTTGTTTAATCTCATTCTATGCCAATTAGTTCATTTTCTTTCCAAACTGCTTCTTATCTTATCATTGCTTATACTTGTTGTTTTCCTATGGTTTTATGTTCATTTTGTTTTCCTAAGTCCATTTGTAACAATTCGCAATTTCAGGTTAACTTTTATTCTCGAAAATTTCACTATTCACTTTTTACTATTCACTTTTCACTATTCATCTTAGAAATTTTTATTTGATATTCTCGTAAGTTAAACTATTTTAATGATAATCCGAGAATTTCACGCTCGTCGGATCATTTCTGCAAAAATCACAAAGCCGTGTCCGAGATTTACTTTTAGGTTTAAACGTCATTCTAGCATCCCGATATGTCCATAAAACATTATAAACAATAGAAATATGATTTTCTCTCATTTTAGGACAATTCCAAAAGTTTCGGAATTTTACGTTTTTCAGTTCAGCGTTTTACGCGAATTACGCGTTTTAGACCCGTGTTTCCAGTTTTTAGCAGGGTTTTAGCACCCGATAGAACCTACCACTCATTTTATATTTTATTATTGACTATATTGACATGTTTAACCATACTTTCAAGTTTCATATTTTTAGGATACCCGGTTTTACGTTTCGTGGCCTAAAAACTTACGGTTAGCAACTTACGGAGTCAAAACTAGCTCTATATCTAGGATAATACCAACCAAGGCACACCTCACCCTCCTTATCCATCTTGAACCGCCACTTAGGGGGGGGGGGAGTCACCCTTTAGGTGTCTTGATCTTATGCTTAGTGATTTAGGATGATTACATGTGTTTTTCTTGCAAATAATATCCTAATTTTGTAACCTCCTCATTTTAGTATAAAAGGAAGCCATCCCCTCTCCTCTTTACTCATTCAAACGTCCACCATAACACACAAACACCATCTCCTTTGCAAATTCACTCCAAGTTTCAAGCAAGAATCAAGTGCAACATCAAACTTAGAAACCCTAGCTTGGTTTTAGGTAATCAAACTACTTCCAAACCTCATATACTTTGGTGATTCTCTTGAGTTTAGATCCACTCAAGTCACCTCAACTTTCATCACAAATCATTCAAGAATACAAGATTAGCAAGGGTAGTTAAATATTGGAAGTATGGCTATGGTTGGAAAGGTTTAGGAAGATTAAGTAGTGGTTCTTGGTTTTGATCTTGGTTCTAGTTAAGTTTCTTCACAAGTTGTAAGCAAACCCTAACATACTCCTTGATTAATTATCATTTTCATGCTCTTTGTGTTCCTTTCATGCTATATATGTTCTTGTTATTGTGTTCATGATGTTTAAAAATGGATAAAACAAGTATTGATATACATATGTTAACTTATGACAAGCAAACAAGCAAACTAGTGATTTTTATGGAAAACCACGACCACAATAGTATAACTTTGATATTTGACACTTACTTACTGTTAAAGAGGACTTAACAAGGAAAACATAGCAATTTGAATCACCCAAAACGAGTAAACGAGTCAAAAGTTATGACCATTTGAAGTTAGCGAAACCAAAACGGCAAAACTGCCTAAATAGCATTCTGATCAAATTTTGATTTTGAAAGTCCCACTTCTGGTCCGATTCATCAAAAAGTTAAAACACGAAAGTTGTCCGGAACGACGTTTTCGTTTAGGAACAAAGAAGCTCGAGACCTGAAAATGCTTTCTGAGTGATAATTTTCTTCAAATTCTTAACAGCCCATTTTTAGACCAAAGTAACTATATAATTGTTATAATTAGATGAGACCAAGAGGTCTAATGACCTAAAGCCAAGACCACAACCATGGCTAAAGCCAAGGTTGAGTCTCAAGACCATGGTAACATGACCAAAGTCACGGCAAAGCCACGGCTAAAGACCATATAACTTTTAAAGATCAAAACTTATATATATGTTATCAAATACTACAATAGTAGGGAGCCTCATGTGAGGAGTTCATTGAGTAAGCCGTCGAGACGAGTTGTGGATTTACGAGTTAAAGTGTCCTGGCTCCTCGAACGTTTACTCCATGACTTCTGAATTATGTCGGCCCGAACGGTAGTAAGAGATATACAACTTATACATGTTTCATAGACCATTTATATTCAACGACTTACACTATATACTAAGTACTACATCATGAACATTATGCAAGACATATATGGGCAATTTGTCGTATTCTTAGACGTTACTCCAAACCTAAGTCGCAACGTTCTATTATAGGCTGCTCTTAGAGACTTTCGCGATTCGACTACCGCTTTCATTTCTCATTACATAAGCTTAAGGTGAGTCATAGCCCCTACTCTTTTCGTACTTGTTTTAACTCTTGGGGGGGATACATGCTCAACTACTTGCTTACTTGTACAAATACTCAAAACATTTATACTTGATTGTTTTATACTTGATTGTCTTATACTTTTTGGCATTATACTTGATTTCATACATACATGACTGTCTTTTATCTTTGGGAAGTGGCTCCCAGTAAACTTATATCTTTGGGAAGTGGCTCCCAGTAAACTTATATCTTTGGGTAGTGGCTCCCAATTTTCTTTGGGAAGTGGCTCCCAGTTGTCCTTGGGAATTGGCTCCCAAAGTGAGGTCTTCGGAGATGAAGTAGAGACTCACTACTAATTGCTTAATTGTCTTGATGAACTTATACATGTCTTTATTATACTATATGTTAGCAGCAGTGGGTTGTGAACACACAGGTTACAAGTCTCTTATGGCGGGACTTGTAACTGAGTGGATTCACGATGCCTTTGCTGTGTGAACATTCTTTTAAGGCTTTTCAACTGTTTTATGACAAACTCTATGAACTCACCAACCATTGTGTTGACACTTTAGCATGTTTATCTCAGGTTAGTAAGGCGATAGCTAGTGCGTGGAACTTAGAGTCAAGTTGCATACTCTGAAGACTTACGCTTTTATCATTTACCATTCAACATTTTGTATACATTTATGTATCATACTTTGGAATCTCATGTTTGTAACTTTGAATTCTTTAATCGAATGGTAACTTTTCAAAACGTCTCATTTAGAGTTCGTTTTCTATAACTTGTACTTTGTATTATGAAGTAGCACCCCAGTGACACAGTCTTCCGCTGCGGTATTTTGGGGGTGTTACACCATTTTAGTTGTTTTCTTGCTAGTAGATATTTGTTTTATCGGTTATTAGCTCAGTTGTACACATTCCTCAATTTTCCATAAAAGTCAATATTAGCCTTTAAAATTTGTAGCAGCTTCACTGTTAGGAAGATGGGTATAGGTTGCTCATATTAGCCTCATTTAGTTTATTGACTGGGTATAGAATTTGTTTCAGTCAATTGGGTATAGGATTTATGGAAGTTTATTCTTTCTAAGTTGTTTTTGGTGTCGTCAAGTTGGGCATTATGACATTTTAACAAAACTAATATTTTCCTTAGTTATTTAGTGTATATTTAATTAGATCTCTAATGTCGTCGAATCTACTTAATTAATAAGTATGTTCATGACATTTTATTTGAGCGATAAAAATGATAGTAAGAACATGTTTTCTAAGGACTTAAAGCTCAATTATAGCGGAAGATCTATCTAACGTTTTTGGTTTTGAGCTTTAATGTTTTTTTTTCAGGATACCGTTTTATACAGGTTGGTGTTTGATCAAACACCAACCTGTATAAAACGGTATCCTGAAAATAAAACATTAAAGCTCAAAACCAAAAACGTTACATAGATATGTCGTTATAATTGAGACGTCTTCAATGCGAGAATGATATAGTGTGGACTGTTCATGACATGTCACACTCCTTCATTATCGCATTCAAGATGAGTGATGTTTCTTAGACTATTTTCTTTACTAAACATCTGTAACGTTTAATGTAGTAAGCTTTACTATGGTTTACTGATGTTGTGTTGATCTAAGCAGTCTATGTTTAATGTAGTAAGCTTTACTATGGTTTACTTCACAATCTTAATTCTTTTTTATTATTATTATTTTTTTTAGGTTGTTAATGCCCAGGTGATCAAAAGAAGTAAGCTGTACCTGCTTGGAAGGATCCGAGCGCACCAAAAGGACAGGGGGAAATTGTTACAACATGTTTAAAAGTAGTGTTTTCAGCCCATGGCTTGATATTAGAACTGAAGATCATCACAACCATGTTCTGAATTTCTTTCTTTGGCATCAAAGGAATGTTACAGATTCAACTTATGACACCCCCTTTATTTTTGACTTTGGCCAACACACAATACAAATGGGTAGGAAAGACTTTTGTCTTATAACAGGCTTTTGCTTTGGTGACATCTCTTTAGCCCATTTGAAGAATGTTAAGTCTGCTTTCATGAAGAGTGTGTTCCCCGGTCTTCCCAGTTTGAAGGGTCAAAATCTTTTTAGTTTGCTTGAGTCCCGAAAGTTTAAGCAGATAGCCGAACCGGATGCTGTGCGTGTTTGCCTTCTACTAGCGGCTGACTTTTGTTTTATGGGTCAAGAGATGAGGCATGTTATGGTCAAAGAGATAGTATCTCTAGTTGATGATCTAGATGAATGGAATGCTTTTCCCTGGGAGGAGCATATGTGGCAAGAGTTTCATGACCGGTATTACATGTCGGTTTCTAACAAAAGAAATGATTACATGTAAGAGTATGCAAGGAAGGGGTCTGCATACCAGGCAGTGTATAACTTATGGGGATTTGCTTTCGCGCTGAAGGTTAGTCTCACTTGGATTAGTTTTATCTTATTAAGTTTATTTATACTTATTTTTGTTGCTTTGACATGGTCTCATTATTCTTAAAAACCACTGTTTGAATCTAACTGAATGCTTAATTTACTATACAGATTTTTGTACTTGAAAGCTTTCCTGAGTCAAAGTTATGGTGGGACAAAAATCAGAATGCTCTTCCACGGGAGATAGCTTGGGGTGATGTGAAAGTGTTTAACAAATCAGAATATAACAAACTTTTTTATTCAACCACACCACCACAAAGTATCATGCCAACAGCTGCCGAGATGGCATCAGTGTGGTGGATCTCAAGTTTGGAGTATTTTGACAACCCATGTGTATCAAGTTCACGAAATAACAAAGCTGTTAAACGTGACAAGATCAAGTATAGGGTTTGTCATAAGTTTGATAAAAAAGTGATTTGCACCTCACTACGCATCCGTACCGAGGTGCATACAAGTGTAGTGGATGAAGGTTGTTCTGATGACGATGATTCTAGTGATGTGGAAGTGGATGAATCCCTCAGGCACATGAGCAAAAAAGAACTTTTGAAGTATGTGGTGAGTATGGATGGTCGTTTAGCTGCAGTAGAGAAGTTAGTCAAAACATGTAAGGTTCCCATTGATGTTACAGATCGAGTGGTTAACCATCCTGCTAAAGAGTCTGCTGCTGAAGTATCCGACGATGTTGAGAATCCAGAGGTGTGTATTACTAAAATAGTTGTTAACATATATGAATTTTTTAAGTATTTACTAATTTTTTGACTTTTTTTTTTTAAATTCATCTGTTAAGGAGCCTATGGAAGAGGATGGTGATAAGAAGATGAAAGGCGATTATGATGAAGATGATGGTGGAAAGGAGCCTATGGAAGAGGATGCTGTTAATGAGCCTATGGAAGATGATGCTGTTAATGTTTCTATGGAAGAGGATGCTGTTAAGGATCCTATGGAAGAGGATGGTGTTAAAGAGCCCATTGAAGAGGATGAGTTAATGGATTTGAATTATTTTTCCTCTCTTCCGGATAATATGGTAAGCAATTTTCATATTGCATCGTCTAAATATTTGTGTTGCAAATGTAGTGGTTACTTAGATTTACTTGTATCTCAGTTTCAGGATACTGCTTAAGAATTTGAATAAGAATGCATAGTTAGCAGCATTTCCCTAGGCCGGTGTTCTCGCACATTATGTTATGTGCATCAGATTAGTCGTTCTGAACATTTCCATTTCGAATATGGGACTGAGGTAGGTTTTATGTTTGGTTGGTGGCTATGTCATTTTCTAGTGCTCATAAGAGTAATTGATGTCGTTGTTAATTGTGTTGTCTTTTAATAGCTTTTAGGGTGCATAAATGTTAGAAACCTTGCGTATGTTGCTTTTTCAACCTTAACCAGATCTTTTAGTTTAGAAAGTAGCTCATGTTGGATAACATTGATTTGTACCTTAATAGTAATATTAAATTGGATAACACTGATTTGTACATCATTTTCAGGTTGACGCGGAAACAGCTTTGTCCCCTATTACGGGTGACCATCACTTAGACATTGATTTGGTATGCAAATTTTATGTGTTACGTTCAACATATATGTCTTGAGTTTCATGATTAATTGCATAACACTGATTTATATCTCATTTTCAGGACATGCAAATGGATGATGCTATTAAAACTTTAAGGGTTCCCTAGATCCAGTAAAGTCAAAAAAGGGTCATCCTAGATCCAGGGTGTATAAATCTGCGATGCAAAATCTGATTGGAACAGATGGAAATGATATCGAATTTGAACCGTGGAGAGAGGTACATATACACTTTTTATTTTTTAAAACCTTATGTAGTATTTTAGGGTAGTAATCATTGTTTAACATCGAGATGTTTCACAGGAATTGATGCATCCAGAAGGTTCACTTGCCGGCGTAGTCACTACGCCGCCAGAGATAGCCTTGTTACTGCGTACAAAGAAGGAGATGAAATTTCAACTTCCATGGCTTAATGGAGAATTTTATAACAAGTTTTAGGTTGGTTTAGTGGGCAAAGACAGATGCAAAAGAGGCTGGCTATCTGATTGTGTATGTAATTAATTACCCGCTTAATGGCTGAGAATAGCTTAATTTATATATGTCATTTTCCTATTGTAGCAATTAATTTATTCCTACTTTTAAATCGCAGCACATCGATGCATGGTTTATGTATATGTGGCACTTTAGACCTCAAGATGCTGATTGGGTGATGGTCGGCTCATTTTTCGACTCAAAAGTTCTTTCTCGAGATGTCCCCCTTTATTATGCAACTGGCAAGACATATGGTGTGCCTTGGTGTGCCGAAAATGTTGAAAAGGTAAGAAGTCCATTTCTACCAATTTGTAATTATGTCATTTAGCTGTTCTAGTTCTCGCACCACCAGTGATGCTTAGGTTGATAAACACGTAAGCTAGAAAAGTGAGTTATGAGCTTTTCCGAATTCGAACAAGCCTTAACCCCTTAGTAAGCCGGACCCACTAGTGATGCTCGCAATATCCCCTGCATTAACTGTGTGTCGAAAACATATATGTCTCGGTTAAGTTCTAATAGCAATCTTTTCCTCCAATATTGTAGGTTTACTTTCCAATCAATGAGCCAAAGATTCATTGGGCATTGGGAGTATTGCATCTTCGTTCAGGGGTAGTTACCATATACGACAGCTTGCATGGTCCAGATGATGAAGGCAAATCTTGGTGGGATACGTGGATGGAACATTTTGCAGCCGTTATTCCCCCATACCTTGAAAAGGCTGATGTGATGGCAAAGAAGAACATTGATCCGAAAGGTTACTCAATTACCTTTAGGTATGAAGAAAATGTGCCAATCCAAAGTGGTTATTACGGCGACTGTGGTATATGGGTCTGTGTCTTTCTGTACCGTTTGACACACCATCTTCTGCTGATGGTTGATGATCCTGCTGCCTTTGCTCTAGCATATCGTGAACAGTTGATAGCACATTATTGGAAATACAAGAAGGTAATTTCAATTGAATTACCTTCCCCACCTCGTCGCAAGAAGGTAATTAAACGAAACAGTTGATATCGTGAACAGTTTCTCTAGCATATGTGGTGTTGTATGACAAAAAACAATTAGTCTGTTTAAGTTTGCTTAGCCAACCTCTAATCTTTTGTAAAACAATTATGGTCGGATAACATTGCATCAGCAGGTAGGTCTATGAACTAGGTCATTTGGTTATGCAACTTGGTTGCATAACAGTTTATGTTGTGTAGGCAGTTTAGGTTGCGTAGCCAGCTTACATCTTTTGTAAACAATTAAGGTATGTATATGAATGTAGTACGTCTATTTGTCATTTGTTTGTGTAGGTTGGTTTAGGCAAAATTTTTGTTGTATATGCACGTACAAGAAATAACCATGAACATGGCATTAACAAGATAGTTCATAATACAAAATAAATGGCTAAAAACAAACGAAATTGGCCCGTAACATAAAACCCTTAAACTACATAAACTTTAAGTAAAAATACAACAACTTTAATAAAACTTAGAAAGTCTATTAATACAACTTTAATAAAACTTAGAAAGTCTACTAATACAGCGTAAACATACGAAATTGAAGTAAAAATCTAATATAGTCTAAACATACTAAATTTCATAAAAACATAGATAATTAAAAATCATAAACTTAATAGCGGAATTACTTCAAACTAAGATTGCCCATCTCGTCCCAAGGTCCAGCTGATTGAGTTGTTTTCTTTTGAGGAGTCTTATACCCTTCTAGCTTTATCTTGAGTTACATTAAAACATTACATATCCTAGATACTAGGTGAAACAAGGGTCTCCATAAACAACGCACCATTAGAACACAGAAAAGAAGTAACGGGATAAAAACGGTCAAACCACATCAAACCAGTATCGATTTCAAAAATCTTCTGAAATTTTGCCATCACAAACCACTTATTTCCGTTTGTCACATAATGTGTTATCGAGCACCATGTATCGAGTGATATTGGAGGAAATGAGTGGATGTGGTACCATGTACCTTGTTGAAGGGTCCACATGTCAATTGTCATCTCGCGAAATCCAGTGGCAGCAAACATCACTAGCTCATCTTGGGCGTCCACTAAAATAATATAAACGATTCCATGGTTAGGAATCGGTGGAATGTTCATCATCTGAAATTGCTCTGTATTTACATCAAAAGATATCATGAAATTGATACCTCCAACAACTGACTCGCTAACAGTGAAATAAAGATTACCACCACATAAAGTACCAGATGACCAACAGAAACGGGTGGTTAGATACTCAGCTGGTAGTGTGAGAGGTATGTTTCTCCAGGATTCGTACCTCCTAGAATACACATTGACCGCAAGCGTAGCATTCCTACGCCTTATATACAAGACTTTGAAATCATCATGCGTGTCGGTGTACAGACCAACTGCATCAAGTTTATCTTTATAGAAGTCGTTGGAATATGGGGGTGGTAAGCGTTTGAAAGAGGTTGTGAGTGGGTTCCAAAGGAATAAATCGGATGTGAAATCATTGCAAACACACAATAATCCATTCAAATGTGATAGAATTTTCACGACATTGAATCGATTATCATATGATCGATGATCAAAAGGAATGGTGACGCTAGTGCCCGGCTCATAATCATGGGTTTCAAAGTTGATTGGATGAATTGAGGAGGTTTGGTGTTCAATTACGAGAACTTTCTGATTAGATGGAATTGCCGAGCGAGAACAATGTTACCTTACAAAGGCATTTCCTGAGAGTAATTCATTCCATGCCTTACAAACACATCTGCAGCGACCAACAGCCTTTGGTGGCACCCGTGTTAGTATCCCCAATACGATGAATTCAGTAGAAAGTTGAGGCATAGTGTGTCTTTTGTTTGTTTAAATTGTGTGTAATGAATTTAGGTATAAATAATGTTATTTTTTGGCGCAATAATTTGGGCGGGAAAGTTATGGGGGGAAGTTTTTTGTGGGAAAGTTTTGGCGGGAAATATTAATGTTGCATTTGTGCGACTGTGCGACTTAATAGTTGGATAGTATCTTTTAGGATCGACAATTAATTAAAAGTACATGTCAATTAAGGCTATTGGTTCTTGTATAAATTAAAAAAAAACTTAATCGTACGGCAACACCGCTCAATTAAGGCTATTATATAACTTTTTACTACAAAACCCTTAAATTTAAAAAAAAAAAGTGTTATAGAATTTAATTAAATGTACCATTGTAATAGTACCACTGTAATAAATGTGTGTTTGTTTAAAAATTAATTAAAAGTACCACTATAATAAATGTGCGGATGGTGTAAAAGTAAAAATGTATTTAATTTTCAGATGTGCAAATGTGCGAATGTACATTGTTTCCATAAGTAAATAAACAAAAAAAAATGTGTTAGGAGGGAAAATTTTGGAGGAAAATTTAAGCAGGATATTCTTGGAGGGAAATACAAGGGGGGAAATTTTGGAGGGAAATTTAAGCGGGAAATATATGGAGGGAAATTAAAACGGGAAATTTTTTGGAGGTAAATTAAAGCGGGAAATTTTTTGGAGGGAAATTGGAGGTAAAGTAGAACTGAAATTAATTCCCAGATGTGCGAATGTGCGACTTTGCCGAATGTGCGAAATAAACCATTATTGTTTTATAATGTGTTGTGTCCACGTATAACAATAAACCTCAGTGAAAAAGCTTTATCATATGAAAATATAATTTGTTAAAAAAATAATTTTAAAAAACCCATAAATTGTTTTTTTACTACAAAACCCATAAATTGTTAAAAAAAAATGTGTTAGGTTAGAATTTAATTAAATGTACCATTGTAATAAATGTGTGTTTGTTTAGAATTTAATTAAAAATATCATTTGTAATAAATGTATGGATGGTGTAAAAGTGGAACTGTATTTAATGTACAGATGTGCGAAATAAACAACAAATCTCATTCAAAACATTACAAATCATAAAATGTTATACATTACAAATCCTAAAAAATAAAACATTACAAATCCTAAAAATTAGAAGATTAAAAATCCTAAAAATTAAAACATTCCAAATCCTAATAATTAAAACAATACAAATCCTAAAAATTAAAAGTATATTATAAAATTACATCAAAACCAACAAGTGTTGGGTGCTATTACACTTTCACTGCTTCCGACACCACTTCCATTATTAGAAACCGTATCATCGGGGGAGAAGACCTTGACAACATTTTTTATTGTAATGTTAAGATAGTGATTGCCAGATTGTTTAGGAGAAAACACAGAAACATTATGAAGTATCAAAACAGATCCGACCACCATCTTTTTTTCAAACCTTTTATCATTAAACACTTTGTGATGTATTGTTCCTGACATTAAACCTGACATGTCTCTCAATGTTACTGTAAGATCACCCAACACATTTGGAGTGCAAGACTTGATTATCCCAATAACCTTTTCAAGTTTTCCTTTATTGAGAAATTTTTTGACATCGGCAAAATAACCAATCATGATACCTTCATCGGGTTTCATATACTCAACCGCCCTAACCCATGGCCCACTATTAAAATCAGAATCCTCACTCACATCATGAACTACTTTCCTAATGTACTCCTGTGTCTCCATTCCACCATCATTCACACCTTCCCGAATATCCATAGTTTTGCAGATATTCGTTGTTCGAACCATACCTGCAAGACCTCGTATTATATTAACCGGCATTTCATTCACACCTTTCCGAATATCCGTAGTTTTACGGATATCCGCTGTTCGAACCATACCTGCAGGACCTCGTATTATATTAAACGGCATTTCATCACAATCTTCATATGAAAATATGTTTTGGGTAGTGCCTGATAGTCGGAGATCCGAGTTGCCTACTTTAGGATTTTCATTTGAAACCATGTTTTGGGTAGTGGTGGATAGTCGGAGATCCGAGTCGTCTATGTCAAGTAATTCTTCCCAGTTTGGTGGTGAATTCATTTTCACGTTTAGTTATTGGACCTTTTAACAAAGAAAAAGTATATAAATGTTTGTGTGGTAATAACAAGTGTTATTCACTTATATTTATACAACACCGATCATTAAATGTGCGATCGTGTGAATTTAATTTATCAGATGTGCGAATGTGCGATCGTGCGAATTTCGGCTGCCCTTTGCTACCAAATTTTTTGGAAAAGATGACCAAATCTTTCAAAAGAGAATAAGATCTTCTTTAAAATATTACCTTTTTCAGTTTTATCTATTGCTCGTTTTTATCATTTAAAGTAAAAAACCCAAAACATATATACACACACACACACATATATATATATATATATATATATATATATATATATATATATATATATATATATATATATATATATATATATTATGAATAAAATATTGTAAAAATATATGTGTTAGGTTTAAAATTAAATTAAAAGTACATTTCAATAAATATGTGGTTGTTGTAGAAATTTAATTTTCATATGTGCGAATGTGCGAGTGTGCGAAGAACATTGTTTCCCATAAATAAATAATCCAAGAAAAAAAGTGTTAGGTACGAAATTTATTGAAAAGTAACCCATGTGATCAAATTTTTCTGAAAAGAACACCAAATCTTTCAAAAGAGAATAAGATCTTAGTTGTACTTTTATTTATTACTAGTTTTATTAAAATATTACATTTTTCAGTTTTATCTATAACTCATTTTTATCATTTAAAATAAAAAACCCAAAACATATATATATATATATATATATATATATATATATATATATATATATATATATATATATATATATATATATATATGTATGTATGTATGTTATGAATAAAATATTGTAAAAATATATGAGTTAGGTTTAAAATTTAATTAAAAGTACATGTCAATAAATATATGGTTGTTGTATAAATATTTGTAAAAAAGTTTTATGTCAATAAATATGTGGTTGATGTAAAAATTTAATTTTCAGATGTGCGAATGTGCGATCGTGAGGATTTCGGCTGCCTATGTGACCAAATTTCTTGAAAAAGAACACCAAATCTTTCATAAGGGGGATGTAAAAATTTAATTTATCAGATGTGCGAATGTGCGATCGTGCGAATTTCGGCTTCCCTTTGCTACCAAATTTCTTGGAAAAGATGACCAATTCTTTCAAAAGAGAATAAGATCTTCTTTAAAATATTACCTTTTTCAGTTTTATCTATTACTTGTTTTTATCATTTAAAGTAGAAAACACAATATATATATATATATATATATATATATATATATATATATATATATATATATATATATATGTGTGTGTGTGTGTGTGTGTGTGTGTGTGTGTGTGTGTGTGTGTTATGAATAAAATATAGTAAAAATATATGTGTTAGGTTTAAAATTTAATTAAAAGTACATTTCAATAAATATGTGGTTGTTGTAGAAATTTAATTTTTATATGTGTGAATGTGCGAGTGTGCGAAGAACATTGTTTCCCATAAATAAATAATCCAAGAAAAAAAAGTGTTAGGTACGAAATTTATTGAAAAGTAGCCCATGTGACCAAATTTCTTGGGAAAAAACACAAAATCTTTCAAAAGAGAATAAGATCTTATTTGTACTTTTATTTATTGCTAGTTTTATTAAAATATTATCTTTTTCAGTTTTATCTATAACTCATTTTTATCATTTAAAGGGAAAAACCCAAAACATATATATATATATATATATATATATATATATATATATATATATATATATATATATATATATATATATATATATATGTTATGAATAAAATATTGTAAAAATATATGTGTTAGGTTTAAAATTTAATTAAAAGTACATGTCAATAAATATGTGGTTGTTGTAGAAATTTAATTTTCATATGTGCGAATGTGCGAGTGTGCGAAGTACATTGTTTCTCATAAATAAATAATCCAAGAAAAAAAAGTGTTAGGTACGAAATTTATTGAAAAGTAGCCTTTCATTAAATACGTAGTGGTTATAAATTTAATGAAAAGTAGCATGTCAATAAATACGTTGTTGTTGTAAAGTGAAATTGCATTTAATTTCAGATGTGCGAATGTGCGAATTGGACAAATGTGCGAATTATATACATATATTACATTGTTTACAATTCTAAAGTATCCTGTAACTTTCATCTTCTACATAATAAAACATGAATGGTATATTTAGAGTATTTTTGTCTTGTGAAGATTTAACGTTTGGTGCTTCACTTCCAAAAAATATTATGTACGCAGAATTTGTTAATGTCGCCAGGAACAAGTTCAACATAGGGCAAGAGTATGATACTGTCCTATCTTACAATGTTTGATATAATGGCGTCCACATAGTTGACGATGATGATATGGCATTTTTTACATATCAAGTTACGAAAGGGAAATCCACCGTGTTGCATACGGTATATATTAAGAAGATTGAAAAATGCTTAAAGGTAAATGCTTCTTCATCTAATACTTTTGAATTCGATCTTAACCTTCTTCCTGATGGATGGGATGAATCCGGTGCGGAATATTACAACTCATATAATCAACCTGAAAATGAAATTTACCAAAATACCGAACCTGTTTTATCAAACGACCAAGTTGATCATAAATGGAAAAGTAACACATTTACCTATATTCCTCCTCCCCCCGAACATCCAACACATTTACCAAAGTAAGGGTTGCGAATAATTGCAAAAAAATTATAAAAACGGGTGATGAATTTGATAGTAAAGAGTTATGCGTGGCAGACATTGGTGAAAAGGCTCTTTTAGAAGGTTTTCAATTTAGACCAAGAAAATCAGATAGGTTTAGGTATGATGTAGTTTGTAGGGGTGACGATTGCGAGTGGAAGATAATTTCATCTTTGGCGCCAGATAGTGGGAAATGGGTAGTAGGAAAAGTAAACGACGTTCACACTTGTGACAGAACAGAACTATTTCCCGATCACCGAAATGCAACCACTAAATTGTTGGGTCATTTGTTGATACCGAAGATGGGAGATCCTAGTCGGGTATATAAGCCAAAGGACATAGTAAACGACATCAACCTTGCGTACAACATAGACGTTTCATACAAAAAGGCATGGTGTGGAAGAAATATAGCATTGGAGATGTTGTCTGGTTGCCCGAAAAATTCATTTTCACAATTACCGTATTATTGTTATAACCTAAAGTTGAAAAACCCAGGATGGGTAACGCATATTGAGACAGATGATGAAGACCAATTTGAGATGGTTTTTATAGCCTTTGGCGTTGCGGTAGAAATTTATGACTATATAATTAACTTTTCTTTTTAATATGTAGTGTATATTATTATTGTAAATCTAATACTTTTTTTTTATGTTCTAGATTCGGGCTTTCTTGGACCATTTACGCCCACTAATAATAATTGATGCAGCTTATCTTAAAGGAACATACCTTGGTACAAATATGCTCGCCGTTGGAATGGACGGAAATAATCAGATTGTTCCACTTGCGACCGGTGTATCTCAGGGCGAGACTGGGAGATCGTGGACATGGTTTTTGACCCACTTGAAATAATGCATCGGCGAAGTTCCAGATTTTGCTATAATATCGGATAGACATATAGGAATACAACAAGCTTGTCAAACAGTTTACTCGGATGCATTTCATGGTTTTTGTTGTAGGCACTTGGAGTTGAATTGCAAGTTTGGACAAAGTGACAGGCTTAGGGCTTTATATTGGAAGGCATGCAAATCTTACACAACCGACGAGTTTACTCATTTTTTTGCACAAATTGAGCGAAAAAGTCAAGAAGCTCACCAGAAACTATTGGAAGCTGGAGTTATGTACTGGTCTAGGGCATATTGTCCAGGAAAACGTTACAATTATATGACTTCGAACAGTGCAGAGTCAATCAACAATTTAACAAGACATGTTCGATATGCTCCTATTTCAATGCTAATGGAATACTACAGAGGGCTTGTACAGTCATGGTTTTGTGATAAACAAGTAACGTACCAAGGTATACATAACTAAATATTGTTATATAAGTTATATATCTATATTGTTTAGGTTTATTATTATTATAATTATTATTTCAATATTTAGGTGCACATGAGGGTGAACTTAGTGACTGGGCAAGCGCAAAAGTGAAGGACAGAGTGATTAAGAGTGCTAATTGGTCAGTGAAAGCCATCGACCATAGAAGGATTTACGAGGTAGATGATCGTAGAAAGAAACATATTGTAAAGTTAAAGGAAAATAAATGCACGTGTCGAAAATGGCAACTATCTGGTCTCCCATGTGGTCATGCTATAACTGCTTGTAGATTTCAAGGAATGACAAGTTGTAATCATTTGGTGAAGAAATGGTTTAGAACAACTACACTAAAAGCTACATACCAAGCGTTGGTATATCCTCTTGGAGAAATTCAGAGTTGGGAGCTTCCAACTAACTTGCAGGTTGTAAAGCCACCGATTATGGCTAATCGACAATCTGGAAGACCAAAGAACAAAGATAGGATTAGATCACAAGGTGAGGAACCAAGAGAGAATTCATGCCAAAGGTGCGGTTCGGCTGCTCACACACAAGGAGAATGTAATGCACCATTGCCAAAAAAGAACAAAAAGGTAAATTATAAGTGTAACATAAAATTTTATTATTTTGTATTAGATTATTGTTAAAGATATTAACTTAATAATTTTGATTGACAAATTATTTGCAAACAAAAAGAAAATGAGAGCCTCGATTGACCTCCAAAGACTACCACAATACCCACGCGGAAGCTCGCAAGGATCACGATACCCACAAGGAAGCTCACAAGGATCACAACCATCAATGTCATAAACCTACCATCTAGATAACATGGCTGACCTGTGATTGAAGACATTTTGTTTATCTTAGAAACAAAACCTCTATCTATGTACTTTAAAGTTTGAGACATCTATCTATGCACACATCTATCTATGTAGACCTGATAAGGTCAACAGTCGTAATGCAATTCAGTTTTCCTACTTCTGTTGTCCGATAACACAACAACATGCTTATAACATTCACACATATTTGATAAGCTACAAGCTAACATGGTCAATACTTGATAGCTAAGTGTGTACAATAACAGGAGTTCAAAACTGAGGAGATTATGTTCAAAACAAAGTGTGTACAATAACAGGACTTCAAAACTATTAGATTCAAATACAGTTTATCTTGTTTTCGAAATAATAACGGATCAAGCTCTCTCGATATGCAAGTGCTGCCTGGGTTGGATTATCGACATGCAAATGAATTCCATGAGCCAACCTGTATAAACAAATTTTAATCCAAAAGTGATCTCAGCCTTGTGCTTTTACATAAAAAAAATACATAATTTCGTAGCCTAGCTTAACTAAAAAAATGGTGTCCAAGAAAATACAATATACACTAGTACATGAGAGATGTGCTAGAGACAAGAAGTACAAGATCCGCTAGTATAAGAGAAATGTGCAAATTATAGGCTTTTTTAAAGTTGGTCAACAAGTCAGGCATAAGGGGTTTTGCATGTCATCCTTTTTTGGAGTTTTGGTCATAAGGGGGTTTGCATGAGGCGACACAATCTTCTGAATGGCAAGATGATGAGTGCTCAAACACTCATTATTTTTGTCGTATTTAAACTGCCAAAACATCCGAAAACGCTCAAATATGCATCAAAATATAGAAAATATCCCAGGGATTGTGCTTTATACGTTTCAGATGCAAAATGAGTAAAAACAATGAAAAAAGAACAAAGTTTACACAATTGGCAATTTCAGTCTCCCAACTTTCAAAAATTTACAAAACTAGTCCCTGAGCATTTGTTTTGAAAGGAAAGTCAACCTAACGCATTTAAAAGTCAAAATTATCAAATTTAATCCTTAGGTGAAAACTTTGGAAAAATTACATATTTGGTCCCTGCAGTTTGGAAATTGGCAAAATCAGTCCTTAGGTGCTTTTAAAATGGAAAATTTATCTATGGTCCTTGTATCATTGGAAATGGCAACATTGGTCCTTGTGATAAACATTGGAGAATTTATTAGATCAAACCTCAAACTTTGGGGAAATTACAAAATTGGTCCTTGTTGTTTACTTAAACCAAACGGATCCCTGATATTATCTACCAAAACCAAACCACCCAATCTAAATATATAAACACCTCAGCCCACCATTTTATTCGGTCCAAACAACACTCAGGCCTAAAACAACCAAAGCCCACCCAATCCATCCCACTTTTAATAATAAAAGGACAGGGTCAAAGCCAGGGTCAACCCTCCCCTTCCCCTCTCCTTTGCCGCCATAACCAAACAATACCCTGCAATCCCCCAACACTTTTGTCCCCCCTCCTCTCCTACCTTAGCCACCCTACTCCTCCTCACCAAAGTCAACCCCAAACACCATCATTACCACCCCCTCCTCCAACTCAGAAAACCACTACAAACAATTGGTACTTAAAATGAATCAATGGATGAGATGGGACTCAAGCTAATCCAATGGCTGGGATATCACTCCAAGGTGACACAGAGACTTTTCCAAGCTGTTTCACACAGACAAAAAGCAGAAGACAGAGTGCAGGAAAAGAAAAAGAAGCCCCCTAGTTCCATTTTTCTATTTTTAGTATAAGTAGTTCCTCATTGTAAGCCTGTGAGGCATGTCCTAATTTTTCCTTAGTTTAATTTTAATATTGTAATGTATTTTTAAAAATTAATGTATTGTCTCAGTTTCTATTGAAAAACCTTGTTCTCCATTTTCAGTTTTATATAATCTTAACTTTCTCATTATTGTCTAAAATTGTTACTAAAGTTACCTTAGATGTTAGTTTAAGTTTATGAAAATTATGTAACTCTAAAGAAAGCAAAAAAATCAGAAAAGAAAAAAAAAACAGGAAACAAAAGGAAAACCTCAAGAAAAATTATAAAAATAAAGAGAAGAAAAGGAGAAGGGGATGGTGCAGAGAATATTCTAATATTGGATTGGGTTTATTAGTGCTATGTGGAGAGCTATAAGGTGTTCAATGATCTAGTTCCTAGTATTTCCGTTGGCCAAACATTTGTAAGAATCCATAAATTTTTATTCTTTACTGTTCCATTGCTCTTTGCTAATGTTTTATGCTTATTTATGCTAGATTAGTTGTAGTGTATTGTTAAAACTTGGATTTCAGTTTTATAAAACCATTGTGCCTTGAAAAGTTGAAAACGGTTTACTTTAAGGGGTGTTTGGTTCTGCTAGTTCAGCTGACATTTGGTGGTTTTTAATGGCTAAGGCCTGCTGAGATTTCACTCTTATGTTGAAATTAGAGTAGTACTAGAGTCACATTGGTAGTTTTTTTTGTAAAAAGTCAAATTAATTTTCAAATCTCATATAAGCTTAACTGTTTAGAGATTAGGGTAGGAAACTTAGATCATTGATGAGTGCTCAAACACTCATCATTTTTGGTCTAATCTGAACTGCAAAACATAAAAAAACACTCAGAAATGCATCAAAATACTAAAAATATTTCAAAATTGTGTTTTATATGTTTTAGATGCAAAACGAGTAAAAACAGATGAAAAACGTACAAAGTTTGCAAAATTGGCAGTTTCAGTCCCTCAAACTTTCATAAAATTACAAAACTAGTCCCTGGATATTCAAAATATGGAAAATTATCACCAAAGGTCATTTTGAAATCATAAGTTGTCATATTTAGTCATTTGGTGAAAAATTGGAAAAGTTTTAGAAAATTACAAGTTTAGTCCCCGGAGTTTGGAAATTTGCAAAATTAGTCCCCGGGTATTTTATTTTGGAAAATATTAATTTTCATCCTTGTAATCTTCAAATGATGTCAAAATTAGTCCTTGTGAATACTATGTGAAAAATTACAATTTCAGTCCACCATCTTTCACTAATTTACATACTTGGTCCTTGTGGTGTTTTTTTTAGTAACAAAACAAATGGACCCTTTAAAGTTATTAAACCCAAAACCAAAACAATACCTAATCCCCCCTTTTTGGCCTGATCCAATACCAAACCCCCAAGGCCCAACCAAAACAGCCCACCTCCCACTTTTAATATTACCTGGTCTTTGACCGGGTTAAACAACCCCCTTCATCCCTAACCCATCGTCCCTAACCCCCATTAACAACCCTAATTTCCAGCACCCTGTCTCCCCCCTCCTCACCAACCCTCATAAATACCTTCACCTACACCCATACATCCCCCCTCCTCATTTAATAACTCACCAAACTCCCCAACTGCCCATCCCCTGCTTTCCCGCCAAAACCGTTTTGAACGGTCAAGATCACAAGAACCAATCCAATGGTCCAAATTTGATGGGGGAAGAAAGAGAAAGGCTCCAGGAACCCTAGAAGCCAATATAAAACAGAAAAGAAGGAAAGAAGAACTAGTAGTAGTTTAGTGTTAGTTTAATATTCTGTAGTTTTCAATTTTAGTTAAATATTTCAAATTCTGTTGTAGTTTTTAATTAGAAGTCATTGTACTGAGTAGTTTTAGTGAGTTCAAAACTTATGTTAAGATTTAATTTCAATATTGCAGTTTTAATTTTAATTTTGTGTTTTCAAGAAAAAATTCAATATTGATTCTGTGGTGTTTTAAGGTGTTGTTTCTTGTTAGTTTATGCTTACTGGAGTTTAATTATAAGTTTTGTAAAATTTTGGAAAGCTAGTAAGTCAGTTTCACTCATGTACCAAAAATCATGAAAATAAATAGAAAATAAAAAATCAAGGAAGAAGGTAGAAGGTGATGGTGACTACAATGGTTTAGCATCTCAGGGAGATATTAGGATAAGGTGAATGTTCTGATTTTGTTTTTTGAGCACAAAGGATCACTGTAAGCTTCATTTCAGTTATTACATTACACTTGATCATATTTTGTAATTCTTAGTTAAAGTGGTTGTTTGTTGTTGAATCCTGTTTGTTTATGCTTATGTAGTGTTAGATTAAGCTTACATTTCAATTTATTCTAGTAATTAGTTCATTAACTTTGTAATTGATCAAAAACAGTTTCATAGGGAGTGTTTGGATTAGTGCATCAACCTGTAATCTTGTTGTTGTTTGATGATTGTTTTGGTCTGAGTAGGCTACACTAGTCTAATATAGTTTAATTAGGTCATAAAATCCAGAGTTTGTAAGCAAAAAGTCAATTAATTAGTTAATCTTCCCTCACAGTTAACTGTGAGGGGTTTGTCATCCACAAATCTTCATTTTACCTTTCTAGTGGTAGCTTAAGCTTAAAGTAGGTTCTATATAGCTTGTTATAACTTATTCAACTTATAGGATTCAGTAGAAATTCATAAAAGTCAATTAAGCAAGTTTTTACTAAAAAGTCAAAGTTCACCTTTCAGATTTTTCCAAAAGTTCACAGATTTAAATAGAATTTTTTGATTGTTTTTATGGTCTGAAACTTGCTCCTACTTAAAATCTACCAGTTCATATTTGAGGTTCCATGGTTTATGTATTTTTGTAATTTTCTTTGTGGTTCCCACACCTGACTAAAGTAGCTTGCAGGGGGAGTTCATCCCCTGCACACAGATAAGCAGTTCAGACCCCCAACTTCCAAGGTCCTTCATGCACTCATTAGTGGGCCCCACAGAGAGCTTATTGGCTTTTTGAAAAGCCAATAAGCTCTTCTCTTTGTCCCTAGGCTTATTTTCAGGTTTGACCCCATTTGCTTGGGCTGCAAGGGCACCCAATCTTGTCCCTTGACTAAGTTCACAGTTTGGTTTTGGATTAGCTTATCCAGCTTATTTGGCTTATTCAGGCCTGGTACTTGTTCCTCCCACCTTATTTTGGTCCTTTTAACTTATTTCCATCTTATTTCACCATTGTGGGCCCCCCTAGCTGCCTACACACCCTTTTTCCCTTGACAGTTGACCAAAGTCAACTGTCACAACTTATAAGCTTGTTCTCAGCTTATTTTTAAGTTACAAAAAGTTTATTTTTACAAAAGTTTTTAGTTTTTAGGTGTAAAATAGTTTTTTAAAATAAAAATCCAGAAAAATCAATTTAATATTAAGTGATAGTTTCTATTTAATGTAATTTAATTTTAATTTTCATTTTTAAATTTTTTTAAAGTACTTAGCTTTTTTATATTTTTATTAAATTCCTCATATATTAAAGTATTTATAATAATTTTTTCAGATTTTTATTTTGTCATTTAGTATTTATTAGAATTAATCTTAGTTTTATTAATTATTAAATAATAATTAGTATTAAATAGCATATTTAGTTTTTATTAAGTAAAACATAGTTTTTATATTTTTCCTAGCTTTTATATGTTATAAAATAATTTTAGAAATTTTATTAGAATTTTTACTGTTCATTTTCTATTTTTCTTAATTTAAAATAGTTTAATTAGATAATTAATAATTAATTAGTAATTAATTAATAGAAAAATCACAAAAAGACAAAAATACTTATTTTTAGTTTTAAAATTAGTTTTTAGTTATTTTATAATTTTAGAAATTTTATTTTCACCTTTTTAGTATTTAATCAATATTGTATTATATTTAAGTTGTTTAAATATTAATAATTAGTAATAATTAGTAATTAATTAATATTAAATAATTAATTAGTGATAAAATTTATTTTCTTTTTCTAAAAATTTTCTTTTAACTTTTAGTTTGTAAAAAAGTCATTTTCACCCCCTGGGTGTTTTCAGATTTCAGTTTTTACGTTTTATCTCGTACGTTTACGTTTTATTTAAACGTAACGTACACGTTTTTAGGTTTTAATCGTTTCTGGTTTTTCAAAATTCACAGTCTTATTCATATAGCTTGTTTAAGCTATTTCTTCGTATATTCGTTAGCTTGATCACACACAAACCCTTTTCCTGTCCAAATTCACCCGATCACGAAACCGTTTTGTTTACAATCCACACCTCGTCGGGACATAACGACCCAGGGAAACACTATATTCCGCGGAGCATTGACTCTAGTCCTTTGACCTTGTTGACCATCCCCTGGTCAATTACGTTGACCATTTGGAGCCAGTCAAATTTTGCCGCCGCTGCCGGGGAGGTTGTGTGCGTATCTAAACGGTTTTTCTGATTAGTGTCTTTGGAATTCGTTCCATTGTACATTTATCCATCATTTGTTCATATTTTCCCATTATCAAAACAAAACCGTTCACGAAAACATTTTAAAATCAGTTTTCAACGAAAAAAAAAAAAAAAAAAAAAAAAAAAAACCAAAAACATTTTCTTTATCATTTGTACAAAAATGTTTATCCAAAAACCTAAAAATACTCACCTTTACCCTCTTACCCCTTTGATTCTCATTTCCTCACCCTCTATACTCATTTGATTCTTTCTATGTCTCATCCACACTTTCTGGTTTGCCAATGGTGTGGTAATCCTCATAATGGTGGCAATTGCCCCAGTTGTGGCATGGTAGAGTCACGAAACGGGTCTGTCTATAACCAAGATCCCTATTCCTATCATGACACCACTGATTCATTCCACAAGCTACCACACCATCTGTCTCAGCAGTTTTACTGTTGTGAATACTGTGGTGGTTCACACTACAGTTTTGATTGTCAATCGGGAAACACGCTTGTCTATGAGCAGTTTCCTGATAACAATTTAGACTTTAGCACATACGACGCACATCCACATCAGTTTTACTGTTGTGATTACTGTGGAGGTCCCCACTTTAGCTCAGATTGTCAAACAGGGAATCCAATTCCCTGTAACATTCTTGACACATCATATTATGACCAACCTCCACAGTCCCAATTGAGTCAGGCACTTCTTCCAGAAATGCAAAACATGATGAAAATTTGTGACAAACTTAAGGATTTAGTTAAAAATCTTGCTCAAAAATATACACATGAGAAATCCTTGGAAGAATTGTTGGCTGAAGAGCAGGCTGCTAAAATAAATTCCCAAGATGCCTATGAAAAATCTGTTAGGGAATCCATTGCAAGAGAAAAAGCAGCCAAATCTAGCTCTTTGTTCCGTTTTATTCCCGATGACAGTGATGATGAGGATACACTTGATATCCTTCAATTCTATAAAGATTCATCAAGTTCATCAGTTGATATCCCAGCGGTTGAGATTCCATCTCAAACAACTGCTATCACACCCGAGGTTCCCACTCACTCTTTGATCATAGGGGATGAGCATCTTGACACTGTTCCTGATAAGGAATCAGACGAATTCAAAAAGTCTAGTGTTGAGGACCTTGTCCCAATCCCAAGAGAGTCACAGGAAACTCTTGATCATGTGTGTGATATTCCTTCCCCTCTTGAGTGTTCAAACGATCATTTTGAGACTTTCTCAGATTTTAATGATGATTGTACATCTCATGGAGACATTGAGTATATTGAGGCATCACTCCCACAGTCTGATGCTGATCCTCTTCTTGAGGAGTTCGCCGATGAACTTACTCACATCAATCCACTTTCATTAGAAAGTGACGATGGTCTCCTTGACTTTGAAGCCGATCTGGGAGAAATTGAAAGTCTCCTATATCATGATCCACCACTCACTTCTTATCCAAACAGTCCAATAGAGAATGTTAATCTCTTTGTTCCCGAAACTTTCAATACCACTCTCACCAATCCTCTATTTGAATTCGAATCTGAATTCACTTTGATTTCTGATAATCCACTCTTTGGTATTCGGAATGAGGATTGTGATGAGTTTATATCGGAACATGAATTCACAGATTCACATCTTGTGAATAATTCTCTTCATGAGGAGTTCTCCGGTGAACTCACTCATCATATCATGACTCCTTCGGAGTTTGATATCCCGGGGGGAGATGCTCTCAATCTTGAGAATTCGCAAATTCCCACCCACCCTCCCGGGTTGTTTACGAGCTTACCCTTTGAAATCCAAACTCAGGCTATTGAGCCTCCTCTTGAGGAAGATGATCAAATCATGATTTTCATCATGGTTTTCTTCCTTTTCTTCACCTATAAGGTGACTTCTTCGCTTCTTCACTCCTTCAGGAATGAAGATACCATCTTTGATCCCGGCATTTTCATGTATCATTATCTTGAGCCGGATACTTGTCTCATCGGTGTGGAACTTTCACGTGCTTCAAATGTTTGTCCAAACATCTTGAATGAAAGTCCGATTGAGATTGTTTCTTCCACATCATGCTTCCCCAAGGACAAATGAATTCGGGGTCGAGTCAAGCTCGCGACTCGGTAAACAAAAACAGTAGCATGCTTATAGGGTTTTCACCCTAAGTGTGGGGGAGTCCCCCATGCTATGGTTACTTATGAAGTGAAAAAACAAAATGGTGTTTTCCACGCTTAGCTTGTAATGTTGCCCTTTTACGTTCAAAATGTCGGCATAATATCCGGGATTTTGAATATTGAGGACAATATTCATGCTAAGTGTGGGGGGTATTTCGCTATTCTAGCGAATCTTATCACATTTTACTATATAATACCCCTGTTTTAGCCAAAATTTCAAAAATTTAAAAAAAAAATTCACTGGTGCTTCAAAATTTTTGTGGTAATCAGTCCGCCTAGTCTAAGCGACAAAAGGGATTGGCTAGTCCAGGAGCAAACGGCTCTTGGTAAAGACAACTCAAATCCGTTTATGGCTTGCAATTTGCCCAAAATTGTATGGTTCCTCAACTCCTCAAAAACAAATGAGTTGGCTAGCCCGCAAGATTATGGCTTGTGGTAAAGGTCGTGGAAAATCCATAATTGGTAATCAGCTCACCAAGTTGTTGACTTAGTCCATCAAGAAGCTGGCTAGTCCAGAAGCAAACGGCTTTTGGTAAAGACTACTCAAATCCGTTGACAGCTGGTGGTTTGCTCAAAATCACACGGTTATCAGGTGTGCCACAGTTCTAACGCCTGGCTACTCCAGAAGTGATGGCTTTAGGTAAAGATTTTAAAATCCATAAAGTTTTCAAAACAGTATTGCTAGGGACTAGCAATAGTTTAGTGTGGGGGATTTGTAACACCCCCAAAATACCGCAGCGGAAGACTGTGTCATAGGGATGCTACTTCAGGGCACAAAGTACAAGATATAGAAAACGAACTCTAAATGAGACGTTTTTAAAAAGTTACCATTCGAATAGATAAAAGTCATAGTTTACAAACCAAAAGATCCCAAAGTAGAAAAGTACATAAGTTTTTAAAGTGTTTCGAATGGTAAACGACAAAAGCGAAAGTCTTCAAAAGCATGCCCTAAGACTTTCAACTCCATAAACCTGCTATCGCCCTTCTAACCTGAGATAAACATGCTTAAAAGTGTCAACACGAGGTTGGTGAGTTCATAGAGTTTGTTTAACAAATAAAGTCTATAGAAAATGATCACACAGCAAAGGCATCGTAAATCCACTCAGTTACATGTCCCGCCATAAGAGACATGTAACCTGTGTGTTCACAACCCACTGCTAATATATATAGTATGATTAAGACATATGAGTATACGATATGGATACATGCCACTGATCAAAGATTAAAGACTACTGGGTGCCATTTCCCAAAGTTATGAGGTTACTGGGTGCCATTCCCCAAAGTATAAATGATTACTGGGTGTCATTTCCCAAAGTATAAATGATTACTGGGTGTCATTTCCCAAAGTATACGTTGCTCAAGAATACACAATCAAGATTTACACATTAAGGCACACATAGTAGTTCTGCTAAAAGTAATAACAACTTAGCGTAGTATAAAAGTATAAGGTTTCAAGTATCAAGCAAGTATAAATGTTATCAAATATAAAATGTTTTGAGTATTTATACTAGTAAGCACGTAGTTGAGCATGTATCTCCCCCAAAGAGTTAAAACAAGTATAAAGAGTAAAAGTGGGGCTATGACTCACCTGGAGTGAAGATACAAAGATGCGAAATGATAAGGACAACAGGGAGCGAACACTATCCGCAACCTAAAATGAATGATAGTGATCTAATTAAGATCAAATCGTAATGAACTGAATGCACATGCACATGATACTCATACCACTCGTAATTTGGAAATACTAGTTATCGTCATGGTAAAATAGTTTCCATACTTGGAAAAATAAGTCCATTTATAGAAGTATATAATTTGTCATATTAACTCGTACGAAAAAGTTAGCGTTATATTCCAAGTATCAACACCTTGGAATAACGTCGTTAAGTCGTATAAATATTCTCTTGGGTCGTACGTATTCATTTGTTAAGAATATAGTCCTTAGTAACGTTTCTAGAAAAAATATACCATTTAGTACGTAAGTTATTATTTTTATTTGTGACCATATATATATATATATATATATATATATATATATATATATATATATATATATATATATATATATATATATATATATATATATAGTTTTGACAATGTTAAAACGGGTATAACTTGGTCGTTATAAGTTCATTTCCCTCGTTCTTTATATCCACGGATTCGTCTTTGTATATACTAATATATTTTTGATAACTCGGCTCCTCTAGGTTACGTTTAATGCCTCTATTTACCCGTCGTATTCTGCCAAACAGCAAGCAGTTTTATAAGAAATAGTTTTCGTCGTTAAATTTGCAAAAATCATATCTCCTTCGTTATAAACTCGTTTTAATCCGTTCTTTCGCCTAAAGTTTCGTTTTTGAATGTATTTTCTAAATCTTTGGTCAAAACTTAGCCACCATCTACTGATTTTCCCACGAAATGAAAATAGGGACAGTAGGTAATCTTATTGTTTCAAAAACCATTTTCAAGTCTCCAAACTAGTTCCATCCTCCATCAAACCACTTTCAAACACCACAAAGCTAATCTAATCCTACCATACACCTTCTTAGGGTGTCATGGGTCCTTAAACATCATCAATCCACTAGGTCTAACAAGGGTTACTCATGTGTCCATTTCTAGGGCTCAAAGTTAAATATATATACAAAATAGAGTGGTATAACCATTTTATGCATGAGTTCTTGTAAGAAAAATATATAAACATGGTAATAACTTGTAAAAATCATAAAAATGAGTTTGTTAACTTACTTGATGGTTTAGGGAGTTTAGATGATGAAAAACCTACTAATCCTTGAGTTTTTATTTCAAAACTCTAACAAGGATGATTATATAAACAAGTTTATGCCTAGATCTTGTAAAATCTTGTTGTTCTTGCTCCTTGAACACCCTAGTTCGAACACCTTAAGAGAAATGAGAGAAAAAAGTTTGCTTGAACTAGAAAAATGATTTTGTGGTAATAATGGATGAAAAGGTTTATTATATACTTAGGGGACAAATGTTTGGTAATCATTTAAGTGAGTTGGTGTAGTTAGATATTTTAGGACCATGGGGGGGGGGGGGGGGGGTTGGCCGGTCCATAAAGGAGGGAAAGGGGGGGGGGGGGGGGGTTTGTCTTGGGTTTAATTAGGGAAATTAGTGGTAAAGTGTAGTTATGTTAGTTTTAGGTTTAATCGGGTACCGGGTTTGTTAGAAATAAATTTTATTGAAGTTATTCGGGACGTAATAAAGTCGTAAAAATTGTAAAAATATGTCGGGTACAAGTACGGAGAGTTCGGGTGATTATCGTTTAATTTTTGTGAAAACCGTCGTTAAAAAGTTAGACGTATGATACGTAATAAATAAATTTCCAAAATACCGGGTAAATTAATATTATAGTTTTTATAATATAGAAATGAGTATAAAAATACATTGGGATAATAGTCGGGAGTGTCGGACATGTTAGACACATTTATAGTTCGCGTATTAGTGTTTATTTAAAATAAACTTACGTAAATCGTTAATTATACCAAAAGTATAAATTTAGTTATCCTACGAGTGGTATAGTATGCAAGTGCCCTAATGATGATATGCGGACTATTCCTAGTCTGTATGAAATGTCCCTGATAATAATGTATGAATTCGCTCCTAAACCAATACGGTTACGCGAATTTGGATATTCGTAAACTAAATTTACGATGACATGAGTAATGCACGTGAATAGTGGTTTTTTTCTCGGGAATGAATAGTGTTAAGTGAATAGTAAAATTTTCAGAATGTTTCTCGGAATGTCAAATTGACCTCAAAAATGATGAATAGTAAAACGATGAATAGTAAATCTGTGAATAGTAAATTGTCGAGGTTTGGAAAAAGACCTAAAATTACGGGTTGTGACAGTCTCTACCCCTTAAGGGAACTTCGTCCCGAAGTTCAGCCCATTCATTCCACATATGTTCCTAGTGTTCAGCTCATTCCTTCCCAAACTCGTTAGAGTTGCTTACACCAATCAAATCCTCTACTATCAATATAACTAGGTTAATGATGCTAGGTCTCAGATTAGTCGGGGTTGTGTATAAGTTCTATACCAAGACTTAAGTGCTACGAAAATAATATAGTTGTTCAAGAGAATGTACCCGTTATGCTATCGTGAACATGTTGGGTGATAGGATTTCCTAGGAAGTAAGCTCTGCCACGCGCGGGTGGAATCTCAACGGCCTCATCTTGTGGCCCTTCAATTGCTGCTGCTAATTTTGGGCGATTGCCTCCTTGGTTAAGATTCCTTTTCAACTTAGGACAGGTGTTCCGGAAGTGATCCGGGCTGTTACACTCATAGCATGTCTTTTGATTGTTCGTCATATTGCCCACATTTACTGGTTCCCTACACTGGTTTGTAAAATGACTAGACTGTCTGCAATTTGCACACATACGGCAGGGCATAGTCTTTTGGTGATGATAATTACATCTCGTACATCTAGGATACGTGCCTGCATACTCTTTCTGACCAGAACTAGTCGCCGAAAAGGTCCTTGCCCTTTTGTTGTCAGCTATCGCGCCCATATGCTTGTTCGACTCGCTTGTTCCCTTCCTTTTATCACTGTTCCTCAAGCTTCCATTTCTAACCATCTCATCTGTCAGAGTCCCTGCTCTCAATATTGCACTCTGAATTGTAGAAGGCTCAGTTGCTTTCACAGTCCCACGAATTTCTGGGACAAGACCATATATGTACCTGTCGATCCTCTTGGACTCAGGGGTAACTAGATGTGGAACTAGTCTGGCTAATTCATGGAATCGATCTGTATAGGCTGCATGTCCAGCCCCTATCATAGAGTGATGATAAAGTTCATCCTCTAGCTTCTGCATTTCATTGTCCGGGCAGTATTCCTCCTTCAGTAATGCCTTAAAATCGTCCCATGTCATACCTACAGCTGCCTCTCTACCCCTAGCTTGAACCTGCGTATTCCACCAGGTTAATGCCTTTCCTGACAGCAAGCATACAGAGTACTTTACCATTTGATGTGCTGCACAGTTACTAATATCGATCACCGACTCCATCTTTTCAACCCATCGAGTATACCCTAACGCGCCTCCTACACCATCGAAATCAATTGGCTTACATGATGTAAATTCCTTATACGTACATCCAGTCCTAATGTTGTTGTTGCCATTACCATTCTGGCCTATACCATTGGTGTTGTTAATCCCGCTTTCGTGGTTTGCCAAGTTATTCATATGATCGCCAACTTGAGTGACAATAGTTGGGAGAAAGTTTTCAAGCTGTCGAGCGATGATGGCTTCAAAATCAGTATTTCCACTGTCGTTGTTATCATTGTTTTCAACGCCGTGACCACCTCCTCTACCTCCACGTCTACCAGTTCTTCCACCATCGTTACTTGGGTTACTAGTGTCATGAGTAGCTCCTCTACCTCCTCTACCTCCACGTCCACCAGTCCTTCCACCCCTTGGTGTTGCGCCTCCTCGACCAGAGCTACGAGTCACTCTCCTTGGTGCCATGATTTCCTGAGAGGAAGGACATTTAGTGAACGTCAGAGTCGAGGGAAAACCGTTGATTAACCAAAGTCTATACTTAACATCCTCATATATAATACCGTGCCACCAATTGTCTCCTAAGTCATGCCAACACCGAACTACATATGCATAGTCATATGTCCACGTGTGTCGTGAAGCACTTATAATTATGTTGGCCACCACAATTATAAATGTTTCCTTTCACAGGTGTACATATCACCAGGCACACATATCTCAGTGGTAGACGTTGCTTAAATGGGTATCTAGGGAATGTCACGCTCAGTACGAAGGAATAAAGGATTCTCCCTTAAGTGCTAAAGTCACTGGGTAGTCTAGTTCCTAACGGCTTCTAAAGAGTAACCTCAAGAGAACTCCCATCCTCGGGCAAATCATCAAATCTCTACAGCTAAGTAATAACCTTCATTTAACTTAGTCTCATGTCTCATCAAACAAGAACTGTCACAAGATTAAGTTAAATGATCAGTTATTACCGAGCTCCATATTTCTGATAACTTGCCTAGATTTTGGGACTTCCCCATCGGTACCACAAAATATCTAATAGCGTAAGTCTAAGAAAATTACCAGCAAGCGTACGTGTATGAAAAATGCAAGGCGATAGGGAGGAGAGTCTAAATGTATGTAGTTATAGTCTAGACTCTAAAAACAACCTAGTTCTCTATAACCAAGGCTCTGATACCAATCTGTAACACCCCCAAAATACCGCAGCGGAAGACTGTGTCATAGGGATGCTACTTCAGGGCACAAAGTACAAGATATAGAAAACGAACTCTAAATGAGACGTTTTTAAAAAGTTACCATTCGAATAGATAAAAGTCATAGTTTACAAACCAAAAGATCCCAAAGTAGAAAAGTACATAAGTTTTTAAAGTGTTTCGAATGGTAAACGACAAAAGCGAAAGTCTTCAAAAGCATGCCCTAAGACTCTCAACTCCATAAACCTGCTATCGCCCTTCTAACCTGAGATAAACATGCTTAAAAGTGTCAACACGAGGTTGGTGAGTTCATAGAGTTTGTTTAACAAATAAAGTCTATAGAAAATGATCACACAGCAAAGGCATCGTAAATCCACTCAGTTACATGTCCCGCCATAAGAGACATGTAGCCTGTGTGTTCACAACCCACTGCTAATATATATAGTATGATTAAGACATATGAGTATACGATATGGATACATGCCACTGATCAAAGATTAAAGACTACTGGGTGCCATTTCCCAAAGTTATGAGGTTACTGGGTGCCATTCCCCAAAGTATAAATGATTACTGGGTGTCATTTCCCAAAGTATAAATGATTACTGGGTGTCATTTCCCAAAGTATACGTTGCTCAAGAATACACAATCAAGATTTACACATTAAGGCACATATAGTAGTTCTGCTAAAAGTAATAACAACTTAGCGTAGTATAAAAGTATAAGGTTTCAAGTATCAAGCAAGTATAAATGTTATCAAATATAAAATGTTTTGAGTATTTATACTAGTAAGCACGTAGTTGAGCATGTATCTCCCCCAAAGAGTTAAAACAAGTATAAAGAGTAAAAGTGGGGCTATGACTCACCTGGAGTGAAGATACAAAGATGCGAAATGATAAGGACAACAGGGAGCGAACACTATCCGCAACCTAAAATGAATGATAGTGATCTAATTAAGATCAAATCGTAATGAACTGAATGCACATGCACATGATACTCATACCACTCGTAATTTGGAAATACTAGTTATCGTCATGGTAAAATAGTTTCCATACTTGGAAAAATAAGTCCATTTATAGAAGTATATAATTTGTCATATTAACTCGTACGAAAAAGTTAGCGTTATATTCCAAGTATCAACACCTTGGAATAACGTCGTTAAGTCGTATAAATATTCTCTTGGGTCGTACGTATTCATTTGTTAAGAATATAGTCCTTAGTAACGTTTCTAGAAAAAATATACCATTTAGTACGTAAGTTATTATTTTTATTTGTGACCATATATATATATATATATATATATATATATATATATATATATATATATATATATATATATATATATATATATATATATATATATATATATATATATATATATAGTTTTGACAATGTTAAAACGGGTATAACTTGGTCGTTATAAGTTCATTTCCCTCGTTCTTTATATCCACGGATTCGTCTTTGTATATACTAATATATTTTTGATAACTCGGCTCCTCTAGGTTACGTTTAATGCCTCTATTTACCCGTCGTATTCTGCCAAACAGCAAGCAGTTTTATAAGAAATAGTTTTCGTCGTTAAATTTGCAAAAATCATATCTCCTTCGTTATAAACTCGTTTTAATCCGTTCTTTCGCCTAAAGTTTCGTTTTTGAATGTATTTTCTAAATCTTTGGTCAAAACTTAGCCACCATCTACTGATTTTCCCACGAAATGAAAATAGGGACAGTAGGTAATCTTATTGTTTCAAAAACCATTTTCAAGTCTCCAAACTAGTTCCATCCTCCATCAAACCACTTTCAAACACCACAAAGCTAATCTAATCCTACCATACACCTTCTTAGGGTGTCATGGGTCCTTAAACATCATCAATCCACTAGGTCTAACAAGGGTTACTCATGTGTCCATTTCTAGGGCTCAAAGTTAAATATATATACAAAATAGAGTGGTATAACCATTTTATGCATGAGTTCTTGTAAGAAAAATATATAAACATGGTAATAACTTGTAAAAATCATAAAAATGAGTTTGTTAACTTACTTGATGGTTTAGGGAGTTTAGATGATGAAAAACCTACTAATCCTTGAGTTTTTATTTCAAAACTCTAACAAGGATGATTATATAAACAAGTTTATGCCTAGATCTTGTAAAATCTTGTTGTTCTTGCTCCTTGAACACCCTAGTTCGAACACCTTAAGAGAAATGAGAGAAAAAAGTTTGCTTGAACTAGAAAAATGATTTTGTGGTAATAATGGATGAAAAGGTTTATTATATACTTAGGGGACAAATGTTTGGTAAGCATTTAAGTGAGTTGGTGTAGTTAGATATTTTAGGACCATGGGGGGGGGGGGGGGGGGGGGGTTGGCCGGTCCATAAAGGAGGGAAAGGGGGGGGGGGTTGTCTTGGGTTTAATTAGGGAAATTAGTGGTAAAGTGTAGTTATGTTAGTTTTAGGTTTAATCGGGTACCGGGTTTGTTAGAAATAAATTTTATTGAAGTTATTCGGGACGTAATAAAGTCGTAAAAATTGTAAAAATATGTCGGGTACAAGTACGGAGAGTTCGGGTGATTATCGTTTAATTTTTGTGAAAACCGTCGTTAAAAAGTTAGACGTATGATACGTAATAAATAAATTTCCAAAATACCGGGTAAATTAATATTATAGTTTTTATAATATAGAAATGAGTATAAAAATACATTGGGATAATAGTCGGGAGTGTCGGACATGTTAGACACATTTATAGTTCGCGTATTAGTGTTTATTTAAAATAAACTTACGTAAATCGTTAATTATACCAAAAGTATAAATTTAGTTATCCTACGAGTGGTATAGTATGCAAGTGCCCTAATGATGATATGCGGACTATTCCTAGTCCGTATGAAATGTCCCTGATAATAATGTATGAATTCGCTCCTAAACCAATACGGTTACGCGAATTTGGATATTCGTAAACTAAATTTACGATGACATGAGTAATGCACGTGAATAGTGGTTTTTTTCTCAGGAATGAATAGTGTCAAGTGAATAGTAAAATTTTCAGAATGTTTCTCGGAATGTCAAATTGACCTAAAAAATGATGAATAGTAAAACGATGAATAGTAAATCTGTGAATAGTAAATTGTCGAGGTTTGGAAAAAGACCTAAAATTTCGGGTTGTGACAGGATTGATGAGTGCTCAAACACTCATCATTTTTGGTCTAATATGAACTGCAAAACATACAAAAACACTCAGAAATGCATCAAAATACTAAAAATATTTCAAAATTGTGTTTTATATATTTTAGATGCAAAACGAGTAAAAACAGATGAAAAACGTACAAAGTTTGCAAAATTGGCAGTTTTAGTCCCTCAAACTTTTATAAAATTACAAAACTAGTCCCTGGATATTCAAAATATGGAAAATTATCACCAAAGGTCATTTTGAAATCATAAGTTGTCATATTTAGTCCTTTGATGAAAAATTGGAAAAGTTTTAGAAAATTACAAGTTTAGTCCCCGGAGTTTGGAAATTTGCAAAATTAGTCCCCGGGTATTTTATTTTGGAAAATATTAATTTTCATCCTTGTAATCTTCAAATGATGTCAAAATTAGTCCTTGTGAATACTATGTGAAAAATTACAATTTCAGTCCACCATCTTTCACTAATTTACATACTTGGTCCTTGTGGTGTTTTTTTTAGTAACAAAACAAACGGACCCTTTAAAGTTATTAAACCCAAAACCAAAACAATACCCAATCCCCCCTTTTTGGCTTGATCCAATACCAAACCCCCAAGGCCCAACCAAAAGAGCCCACCTCCCACTTTTAATATTACCTGGTCTTTGACCGGGTCAAACAACCCCCTTCATCCCTAACCCATCGTCCCTAACCCCCATTAACAACCCTAATTTCCAGCACCCTGTCTCCCCTCTCCTCACCAACCCTCATAAATACCTTCACCTACACCCATACATCCCCCTCCTCATTTAATAACTCACCAAACTCCCCAACTGCCCATCCCCTGCTTTCCCGCCAAAACCGTTTTGAACGGTCAAGATCACAAGAACCAATCCAATGGTCCAAATTTGATGGGGGAAGAAAGAGAAAGGCTCCAGGAACCCTAGAAGCCAATATAAAACAGAAAAGAAGGAAAGAAGAACTAGTAGTAGTTTAGTGTTAGTTTTAGTATACTGTAGCTTTCAATTTTAGTTAAATATTTCAAATTCTGTTGTAATTTTTAATTAGAAGTCATTGTACTGAGTAGTTTTAGTGAGTTCAAAACTTATGTTAAGATTTAATTTCAATATTGCAGTTTTAATTTTGTGTTTTCAAGAAAAAATTCAATATTGATTCTGTGGTGTTTTAAGGTGTTGTTTCTTGTTAGTTTATGCTTACTGGAGTTTAATTATAAGTTTTGTAAAATTTTGGAAAGCTAGTAAGCCAGTTTCACTCATGTACCAAAAATCTTGAAAATAAATAGAAAATAAAAAATCAAGGAAGAAGGTAGAAGGTGATGGTGACTGCAATGGTTTAGCATCTCAGGGAGATATTAGGATAAGGTGAATGTTCTGATTTTGTTTTTTGAGCACAAAGGATCACTGTAAGCTTCATTTCAGTTATTACATCACACTTGATCATATTTTTTAATTCTTAGTTAAAGTGGTTGTTTGTTGTTGAATCCTGTTTGTTTATGCTTATGTAGTGTTAGATTAAGCTTACATTTCAATTTATTCTAGTAATTAGTTCATTAACTTTGTAATTGATAAAAAACAGTTTCATAGGGAGTGTTTGGATTAGTGCATCAACCTGTAATCTTGTTGTTGTTTGATGATTGTTTTGGTCTGAGTAGGCTACACTAGTCTAATATAGTTTAATTAGGTCATAAAATCCAGAGTTTGTAAGCAAAAAGTCAATTAATTAGTTAATCTTCCCTCACAGTTAACTGTGAGGGGTTTGTCATCCACAAATCTTCATTTTACCTTTCTAGTGGTAGCTTAAGCTTAAAGTAGGTTCTATATAGCTTGTTATAACTTATTCAACTTATAGGATTCAGTAGAAATTCATAAAAGTCAATTAAGCAAGTTTTTACTAAAAAGTCAAAGTTCACCTTTCAGATTTTTCCAAAAGTTCACAGATTTAAATAGAATTTTATGATTGTTTTTATGGTCTGAAACTTGCTCCTACTTAAAATCTACCAGTTCATCTTTGAGGTTCCATGGTTTATGTATTTTTGTAATTTTCTTTGTGGTTCCCACACCTGACCAAAGTAGCTTGCAGGGGGAGTTCATCCCCTGCACACAGATAAGCAGTTCAGACCCCCAACTTCCAAGGTCCTTCATGCACTCATTAGTGGGCCCCACAGAGAGCTTATTGGCTTTTTGAAAGGCCAATAAGCTCTTCTCTTTGTCCCTAGGCTTATTTGCAGGTTTGACCCCATTTGCTTGGGCTGCAAGGGCACCCAATCTTGTCCCTTGACTAAGTTCACAGTTTGGTTTTGGATTAGCTTATCCACCTTATTTGGCTTATTCAGGCCTGGTACTTGTTCCTCCCACCTTATTTTGGTCCTTTTAACTTATTTCCATCTTATTTCACCATTGTGGGCCCCCCTAGCTGCCTACACACCCTTTTTCCCTTGACAGTTGACCAAAGTCAACTGTCACAACTTATAAGCTTGTTCTTAGCTTATTTTTAAGTTACAAAAAGTTTGTTTTTACAAAAGTTTTCAGTTTTTAGGTGTAAAATAGTTTTTTAAAATAAAAATCCAGAAAAATCAATTTAATATTAAGTGATAGTTTCTATTTAATGTAATTTAATTTTAATTTTCATTTTTAAATTTTTGTTAAGTACTTAGATTTTTTATATTTTTATTAAATTCCTCATATATTAAAGTATTTATAATAATTTTTTCAGATTTTTATTTTGTCATTTAGTATTTATTAGAATTAATCTTAGTTTTATTAATTATTAATTAATAATTAGTATGAAATAGCATATTTAGTTTTTATTAAGTAAAACATAGTTTTTATATTTTTCCTAGCTTTTATATGTTATAAAATAATTTTAGAAATTTTATTAGAATTTTTACTGTTCATTTTCTAGTTTTCTTAATTTAAAATAGTTTAATTAGATAATTAATAATTAATTAGTAATTAATTAATAGAAAAATCACAAAAAGACAAAAATACTTATTTTTAATTTTAAAATTAGTTTTTAGTTATTTTATAATTTTAGAAATTTTATTTTCACCTTTTTAGTATTTAATCAATATTGTATTATATTTAAGTTGTTTAAATATTAATAATTAGTAATTAATTAATATTAAATAATTAATTAGTGTTAAAATTTATTTTCTTTTTCTAAAAATTTTCTTTTAACTTTTAGTTTGTAAAAATGTCATTTTCACCCCCTGGGTGTTTTCAGATTTCAGTTTTTACGTTTTATCTCGTATGTTTACGTTTTATTTAAACGTAACGTACGCGTTTTTAGGTTTTAATCGTTTCTGGTTTTTCTAAATTTACAGTCTTATTCATATAGCTTGTTTAAGCTATTTCTTCATATATTCCTTAGCTTGATCAGACACAAACCCTTTTCCTGTCCAAATTCACCCGATCACGAAATCGTTTTGTTTACAATCCACACCTCGTCGGGACATAACGACCCGGGGAAACACTATATTCCGCGGAGCATTGACTCTAGGCCTTTGACCTTGTTGACCATCCCCTGGTCAATTAGGTTGACTGTTTGGAGCCAGTCAATCATCAAGTTAAAACTTGTTTAGTTTGCTCAAAGTAGTTTAATTTAGGGTAAATACTACATAATTCATCATGCAGGATCAATCAAAAGTCATCTAAGTCAAACTGAGCTAAAATTGAAAAAGTCAAGAATTCAGCTTTGTGCAAAAATCAAATTTTTCTAGGAATTTTGGTGATTTATGTGCTTAGAATCAGAACTTGGAACTTTTACATGTTAAAGCATCCCAGCTAAGCTTTTGATTTCCACTTTTATTTTGTTTTTGAGATTTTTTCTTCACACTTTTCTGTGTGCTCCAACAGACCTGCAGGGCAATGATATGCCCTGCTCCATGACCTGTCAGTTTTGACTAGTTCTTCATTAGTCCACAATTTGTTCAAACATTGAACTTTGTTCTGGATTTTTACGGTTTTAGAAAGTCACTTAGGATATCTTGTTGCATGTACCACTGGTTTGCTCTCATTAGCTTATTTCCTTGCTAATTTTGTGTTTTGGATTTGCTTTTTGGACCACTGTTCATTCTGCAAGCCTATGCATCCACTGAGCTTGTTGGATTCTTGGTCCCTACCTGAATATGAGCTTCATGATTAATGGTTACTAGGTTGTTAGAGGTTATGAATACTTGTTGTTGTCTCTGAATTGTACTCTAGTTCTTAATAGTTAACTGCTCATTGCTTATCTCACCCTTGTTCCTAGCCTAGCCACTCAGTAGGACTCCCAAGCTCATTGAGAATTTATTACTTGGTCTTTTAACATGGAATTTGGTTTCCTGGGAAGCTAGTAGTACATGCTTTCTAATTACAAGCTTATCTTGGGCTTAAGAGGTTAGGCCCCTAGCTTATCTGTGGCCTACAAACAAGCCTGTAGGCTTGTTAGGTTCTGAGTGAGGTTTGGTGTTGCTTACTTGTAATCTTAAGCCTATTCAGTAGATCTATCTTGCTTTTCTAGCTTATTTCCTTAGTACCTAACTGGTTTACATCCAAATTTGCTTTTAGTTTTAGTTTAACAGCTTGTGGTGAGCTTATATTCTCAATTTTAGCCCAAACATTAAGCTGTTAAGCTTATTTGCATGCACACAGCTCATTAATAAGCCCTAGCAAAAGTCCCCTTGTAAAAAGTGCTTAATATTAGTTGTAAATCAGTTGTGTAAAAGAAAAATTAGAAAAAGACAAAAAATAGAAAGTGATAGCTTCTATTTAAGCCCTTTTGGCTTATTTTCTGCTTATTTATAAGCAACATCTGTTTTTAATTTTTTCCTAGGTTTCTGTAATCATAATAGAATTTTAGTAATTTTTTCAGATTTTTCCTTGATCATTTAGTATTTTTTTATAATTTAGTTTAATTTAAATCAATTAAATAATTAGTTTTTAATTATTAATAATTAATTAAAAAGTAGGAAAAATAGTTTTTCTGTTTTAAAATTAGTTTTATAATATTTTAGATCATTCTAAATTTAATTTTCATTTTTCTAGTTAAATTTATAATTATTTGTAATTTAGGATAATTTAGTTAATTAAAAAGTAATTAATAATTAGTAATTAATTAATAATAATTAATTAAATAGTTGTGAAAATAATTTTAATTTTCCAAAAATTTTCCTATAACATTAGGATTGTAAAAATATATTTTTCATAACCGTAGGACTTTGTTAACTCCCGTTTCACTTTTTAATTTGCGCGTTCGCGTTTATTTTAAAATCAAACGCGGGTTTTTAGGTTAAATCACGTTTTTAGGTTATCTGATAATCAATAATTGTTAATAAAGTGTTTCTAAGTTATTTTCCATCATAATCTCGTAGTTTAATCATCATAATCAAATTCCTGACCATCCTGATTAATCACCCGATCATTTAAAACGTTTACAAATACAATTGCACGTCTCGTCGGGACATAATGACCCGGGGATTCCCTAAACTCCTTGGTTAGCTGGTTTTTGATGTTTGACTTGGTTGACCATCACCTGATAAACTTAGTTGACCGTTTAGGACCAATCAAAATTTGGCGCCGCTGCCGGGGAGGCTGCTGCGTATCTGCACACGTTCTTTAGAGATTAGTGATTTTTCACACATCATTGTATATAAACTCCACCACTTTTTGTAAATCTTAATCATAAAACAAAAACGTCATTAACACTTTTCCTAAAGTGTTAAAACACCAAAAAAATCAAAAAAAAAAAAAAAAAAAAAAAAAAAAAAACAAACAAAATAGATCGTTACGTTTTCTATATCGCGTTTCTTTTAAGGTGATTCTTAAAGAAATACGATTTTGGTAAACGAAACGATACCAAAAATATTGTCCAAAAGTTTTTTCACCCATACACAAAAACCCAAAAACATTCGTCTTTTCTTGTGAATAATAATTCATAAAAATAAACTGTCGCAAACCAAGACAGAACACCTACTAACTGGGGGTGTGAACATAATAAGTTCCCAAACGAAAGATAAAAACTTGCCTTTGTATCCCTGTAGGTGGTGTACCTTTCTTAAAGAAGCCACTTACTTGTGATTATTGGTTTAAGTTCACTGTGGTTTTACCTCAACTTTGTTTTGATTGGTTTTGTTCCTAGTGCATGCGCACTCGTTCTTCTAGGTCTACTAGCCCATTACGTGAGCTTGTAAGAAAAGCTAGAAGACCTCGTAGACGTTCAGCACCAATAGTCGGATATGAGATCTGTACTGTTTCCACTTCAGCTGTCACCATGACGGAAGACCGCCCCATGTGTGAGCTTCTCCAAGCACCCATCGAGGGTTACGGAGACGCTATTGTTGTTCCAGCCATCGTGGCTGATAGTTTTGAGCTCAAAACCGGGTTACTCAATCTTGTAACCTCAAGTCAATTCTACGGTTTTGAGAGGGACGATCCTCATGCTCACATTCGATGGTTCAATAAAATCACATCAACCATCAAGTACAAGAATGTCCCGTGTGAAGCAATCAAGCTTCTTCTCTTCCCATTCTCCCTCGAGGGTCAAGCCCGGATTTGGCTTGAGAAATAACCCCCTCGATCTATTGAGACATGGGAATACTTGGTAAAAAAGTTTGTGAATGAATTCTTCCCACCTTCTAAGACCACGAGTCTTAAAAATGAGATCACCAAGTTCACTCAAAAATATGATGAATCATTTGGTGAAGCGTGGGACAGTTTCAAAGAATTACTTCGCAAGTGTCCACATCATGGTTTCTCCGAGTTGATGCAACTCGATAATTTCTACAATGGCGTGAGCCAAGTTGACCAGGATTCTCTCAATGCCTCCGCGGGAGGTAACTTTTTGAGTAGAAACACCAAAGAAGCCTTAGCAATCATCGAGAACAAGTCCAAGGTCCGCTCTACACGAAGCAAGCTGGTTGTTTCACAAATTAGTGCGGGTCTTTCCACTTCATCTCCTATGAGTCAGTCTAGCACCAATGCTAAGATTGACAAGCTTGCTGAGGCTATTCAAGCTTTGGTTCTCGCCCAGCAAAAGAAAGTCTCTTTTCCATAACATCCTCCACCTGCTGAGGTTAAAAAAGTGGAAGTCTGTGTAACTTGTGGTGGGCCGCATGCCTACTACAAGTGCATAGCTACTGATGGTTCTCCGTTTGAAGCTCATGCTGTAGTCGGGTCATCTAATCAAGGAGGCAATCAATACCGCCCTCCTATGGACACGAACTACCGTCCTAATCATTATCCTGGACCTCCTGGTTTTAATCAAAACCAAAATGTCCAAAACCGTAACCAGAATCAAAATAGAATGAAGCAAGGTTTTCAAAACCAAGGTAACTTCCATCAGGGTCATGGTTTTCAAAATCAAAACCAAGGTTTCCAAAATCAAGGAAACTTTAACCGAAACCACCCCGGGTATTTTCATGGAAACAACAACCCTAATCAGGGTAATTTTCAAAATCAAGGCCCCAATCAGAACAACCGTGCTCAAAATTTTAATAACCAAATCAAGCCATTGTTCCCACTGGGCCTTCATCTGACGAGTTGTTAAAACAATTCATGAAATCCCAAGAAGAGATGAACAAGTTGTTGGTTAGCCAGATTTCTGAAATTAAGAAGTCTTTAAATGAACGACCCTAGGGCTCAGGAACACTTCCGAGCAACACGATCGCTAACCCGAGGGGCGATGCTAAGGCGATCACAACTAGAAGTGGTGCTTCTTATGATGAACCCGCGATTCCTACTACCTCTTCTTCCTTTCCTCCAAAGGTAGTGGAACGTGAACCTGAGGTGACAACGGACAAGGTGCAAACTCCTAGCTCATGAAGTACAGCACACGTCCAACCTCAGGTTATTCCAGAAACCAGATGCAAGCCTGGAGTTGTTTTTGAACCACCTGAAACTCCAGTGGACAACCCTAAATCCAAAACTTCTATTCCTTATCCATCACGTCTCAATGAACAAAAGCTCCGCGAAAAGGCTAGTCACCAAATGGACAAAATTTTCCAAATCTTTCAAGATTTGCATTTTGACATTAGCTTCGCGGATGCTATTCTCTTGATGCCCAAGTTTGCATCAACAATCAAGAATCTGTTAACTAATAAGGAAAAACTCTTTGAGATGGCTAGAACTCCTTTGAATGAGCACTGCTCAGCAGTTCTTTTGAAAAAGCTTCCCGAAAAGCTTGGAGACCCCGGAAAATTTCTTATTCCTTGTATTTTTCCGGGTATGGTTGAATGCTTTGCCTTGGCTGATCTTAGTGCTAGCATTAACCTGATGCCATATTATGTGTGGAAGAAACTATCTCTTCCCGAACTTACTCCCACGTGCATGACTTTAGAGCTTGCCGATCGATCAATTTCTCGTCCACTTGGCATAGCCGAGGACGTATTCGTTAAAGTGGGAAAGTTCCATTTTCCACCAGATTTTGTGATTGTTGACTTTGATGCCGATTCAAGGGTCCCTCTCATTCTTGGAAAGGGACTCTTTAGAACTGGGCGTGCTCTTATCGATGTATTTGAGCATGAGATCACATTGCGTGTTGGAACTGAAGCAATCACCTTCAACCTTGATCAAACATCGAGGTACTCCTCCAATTATGACTCTGAATCGGTAAACCGAATAGATGTCATCGATGTTGCAGCTGAGGAGTACGCTCAAGAGGTTTTAGGTTTCATTGATGATTGTACGAGTGAAAACTTCACTCCGTCTTCTTATCCCATCATTGCCAATTCTTCCCATTCCCTCACTCCGTTTGAGGGAAGTGACTTCATCTTAGAATACATTGAGTCCTTTCTTAAAAGTAATTCGATTCCCGATGGAATCGATAACCAAGAGATTGACCCCGAGAGGGATATTCTTCTCCTTGAGAAATTGTTAAACGAAAATCCCTCTCCTCTTCCCGTTCTACCACAACAACTTCATAATTAGGAAATCAAATATGTTGAGAAAACTGATGATTTTCCAGAGGTCGAGCTTAAGGACTTGCCGCCTCATCTTGAATACGCATTTCTGGAGGGTGATGATAAATTACCCATCATAATTGCTAAAGATTTAAGTGTTGAGGAAAAGGATGCTCTAATAAAGGTTTTGAAGTCACATAAACAAGCAATTGCTTGGAGACTCTCCGACATCAAGGGAATTGACCCTAAATTTTGTACCCACAAAATTTTAATGGAGGATGACTTCAAACCGGCAGTCCAACAACAAAGAAGGGTGAATCCAAAAATTCATGAGGTAATCAAACAAGAAGTTTTAAAACTTCTTGACGCCGGATTAATTTACCCTATCTCGGACAGTCCTTGGGTTAGCCCAATTCACTGCGTTCCAAAAAAGGGTGGCATTACTGTTGTCACAAATTAGGAAAATGAGTTGATTCCAACTCGTTTGGTTACGGGGTGGCGTGTCTGCATTGACTATCGCAAGTTAAATGACGCCACCCGCAAAGACCATTTTCCTCTGCCCTTTATGGATCAGATGCTCGAGAGATTAGCGGGGAATGTGTACTATTGCTTCCTCGATGGTTTCTCGGGTTACTTTCAGATTCCCATTGATCTGCAAGATCAAGAAAAGACCACTTTCACGTGCCCCTATGGAACTTTTGCTTATAAACGTATGCCATTTGGTTTATGTAATGCTCCGAGCACGTTTCAAAGATGTATGATGGCCATATTTTCCGACATGATCGGGAAAACTATAGAGGTCTTTATGGACGATTTTTCGGTCATTGGGGATTCGTTCCAAACATGTCTCTCCCATTTAGACAACATGCTTAAACGTTGTGAAGACACAAGGTTATGTCTAAATTGGGAGAAAAGCCACTTTATGGTCAAAGAGAGCATTGTCCTCAGCCATAAAATTTCAAAGAATGGGATTGAGGTTGACAAAGCCAAAGTTGATGTCATCGCAAAATTACCTCATCCCACTACCGTCAAAGGTGTTAGGAGCCTTTTGGGTCATGCCGGTTTTTACCGTAGGTTTATTCAAAATTTTTCTAAAATCGTCCGGCCTATGACCCATCTACTCGAAAAGGATGCTTCTTTCATCTTCTCCCCCGAGTGCATCGAAGCTTTTGAAACATTGAAGAAAAAGCTTACTGAGGCACCGATTCTTGTTGCCCTTGATTGGGACTTGCCCTTTGAACTCATGTGTGATGCGAGTGATTATGCGATTGAGGCAGTCTTGGGGCAACGCAAAACAAAACACTTTCAGCCTATACACCATGCGAGCAAAACAATGACCGAGGCTCAAAGTCATTACACCACCACTGAAAAAGAATTATTAGCTGTGGTGTATGCCTTTGAAAAATTCCGGCCATGCTTGATATTAACCAAGAGCATAGTATATACGGATCACTCGTCTTGGAAGTATCTATTTGCAAAACAAGATGCAAAGCCGAGACTACTCCGTTGGGTTCTCCTCCTACAAGAATTTGATATCATAATTCGTGATAAAAAGGGAGCTGAGAGCCTTGCTACTGATCATCTCTCCCATTTGGAAAACCCCCATCAAGATGTCTTCGAAAAGAAGGAAATTAATGAAACCTTCCCTCTCGAGACACTCAATGCGGTTGCCTTTCGTGGAGATTCTGTTACCCCATGGTTTTCCGATTTCGCAAACTACCATGCGGGTAATTTTGTAGTGAAAGGGATGTCGTCCCATCAGAAGAATAAATTCTTCAAAGATGTAAAACATTACTTCTGGGATGACCCCTACCTGTTTAAAATCAGTGCGGATCAAGTCATCCGGTGATGTGTTTATTGTCAGGAAGCCACTGAAATTCTCAAGGCTTGCCATGCTGGTCCCACGGGGGGCCACCATAATCCAAACTACACCGCCAAAAAGGTGTTTGATTCCGGTTTCTACTGGCCCATGATCTACAAGGATGCCCAAGAATTAGTCAAATCCTGTGACGCTTGTCAACGTCACGGGAATATTTCACAAAAGAATGAAATGCTACAAAATGCAATTCAAGTTTGTGAAATCTTTGACGTGTGGGGCATTGACTTTATAGGGCCATTTCCATCATCTCATGGAAATAAGTACATACTCGTAGCTGTTGACTATTTGTCAAAATGGGTTGAAGCGAAAGCTTTACCCACAAATGATGCCCGAGTTGTGGTAAAATTCTTGAAAGCTCTTTTTGCTCGATTTGGAACTCCACGTGCTATAATTAGCGATCGTGGTACGCATTTTTGCAATGACAAATTTGATAAAGTCATGCAAAAGTACGGTGTAACTCACCGTCTTTCTACTGCGTACCACCCTCAAACAAGTGGACAAGTAGAAGTTTCCAATCGAGGCATTAAGAGAATATTGGAAAGAACTGTAGGTGAGAATCGTGCATCGTGGTCGGACAAATTAGATGATGCACTCTGGGCTTTCCGTACAGCTTACAAAACACCTATCGGGTGTACGCCTTACAAGCTTGTGTACGGGAAAGCATGCCATCTTTCGACCGAGCTTGAGCATAAAGCCTATTGGGCCCTCAAGCATGCCAATTTTGACCTCAAAACTGCGGGTGATCATAGCAAAGTTCAACTGAATGAATTAAATGAACTTCGTGATCAAGCTTACGAGAACTCTTTGATCTATAAAGAAAAGACAAAGAAGATTCATGACTCAAAAATCAAGAACCGCGTTTTCAACGTTGGTGATCGAGTCCTTCTTTTCAACTCTAGACTTAAGATCTTCTCGGGAAAGCTCAAAACCCGATGGACTGGTCCATTCACTATCGCAAAGGTTTATCCTTATGGCACCGTTGAATTATCTCAAAATGACGGTCCTAATTTCAAAGTGAATGGGCATCGGTTGAAACATTACTTTGGAGAGGACATACCATCCACGGTTGTCCCGAATCTCCAAACTTTCCCCAAGGACAATTGAATTCGGGGATCGAGTCAAGCTAGCGACTCGATAAACAAAAAACAGTAGCATAAACATGGGTTTTCACCCATGTCTCTGATTTCTTTCTACTTTCTAACATCCAAGTGTGGGGGAGTGGCCACCCCCCGCAGCTGTTTTCAATGTATATATCCTTTGTGAAAAAAAAATGTGTGTTTGTATGTACATATAAATAAAGTGAAAAATGAAAAACGATGTTCCCACAGTTAGCTTCTAATATTATCTTTTTACGTTCAAAGAGTCGGCATAATAGCCGGGACTTTGAATATTGAGGACAATATTCAATTCTAAGTGTGGGGGGGGGGGGGAATTCTAGCGAATTTTATCACATTATATCCTCTAGAATCCCCGTTTTTGGCCAAAAATTTTAAATTTTTTTCACTTTATTTCAAAATTTTTGTGGTTATCAATCCGCCGTGTCTAAACGACAAAAGGATTGGCTAATCCAGGAGCAAACGGCTCTTGGTAAAGATAACTCAAATCCGTTGACGGCTTGCAATTTGCCCAAAATTGTATGGTATCTCAACTCGCCATATCCAAAAAAGTGAATGAGTTGGCTAGCCCGCAAGATTATGGCTTGTGGTAAAGGCAGTGGAAAAACCATAATTGGTAATCAGCTCACCAAGATGTCGACTGTGTCCATCAAGAGTTGGCTAGTCCAGAAGCAAACGGCTTCTGGTAAAGACAAATCAAACCCGTTGAAAGCTGGTGGTTTGCTCAAAATCACATGGTTATTAGGTGGACCATAGTTCTTATTTGAATCAAAACATCTGGCTACTCCAGAAGTGATGGCTTTTGGTAAAGAGTTTTCAAATCCATCAATTTTTTCAAAAAGATTGCTAGGGACTAGCAATAGTTTAGTGTGGGGGACTGATGAGTGCTCAAACACTCATCATTTTTGTCGTATTTAAACTGTCAAAATATCCGAAAACGCTCAAATATGCATCAAAATACAAAAAATATCCCAGGGATTGTGCTTTATACGTTTCAGATGCAAAATGAGTAAAAACAATGAAAAACGAACAAAGTTTACACAATTGGCAGTTTCAGTCCCCCAACTTTCAAAAATTTACAAAACTAGTCCCTGAGCATTTGTTTTGAAAGGAAAGTCAACCTAAGGCATTTAAAAGTCAAAATTATCAAATTTAATCCTTAGGTGAAAACTTTGGAAAAATTACATATTTGGTCCCTGCAGTTTGGAAATTGGCAAAATCAGTCCCTGGGTGCTTTTAAAATGGAAAATTTATCTATGGTCCTTGTATCATTGGAAATGGCAACATTGGTCCTTGTGATAAACATTGGAGAATTTATTAGATCAACCCTCAAACTTTGGGGAAATTACAAAATTGGTCCTTGTTGTTTACTTAAACCAAACGGAGCCGTGATATTATCTACCAAAACCAAACCACCCAATCCAAATATAAAAACACCCCAGCCCACCATTTTATTTGGTCCAAACAACACTCAGGCCCAAAACAACCAAAGCCCACCCAATCCATCCCACTTTTAATAATAAAAGGATGGGGTCAAAGCTAGGGTCAACCCTCCCCTTCCCCTCTCCTTTGCCGCCATAACCAAACAATACCCTGCAATCCCCCAACACTTTTGTCCCCCCCCCCCCCCTCTTCCTCTCCTACCTTAACCACCCCCTCCTCCAACTCAGAAAACCACTACAAACAATTGGTACTTAAAATGAATCAATGGATGAGATGGGACTCAAGCCAATCCAATGGCTGGGATATCACTCCAAGGTGACACAGAGACTTTTCCAAGCTGTTTCACACAGGCAAAAAGCAGAAGACAGAGTGCAGGAAAAGAAAAAGAAGCCCCCTGGTTCCATTTTTCTATTTTTAGTATAAGTAGTTCCTCATTGTAAGCCTGTGAGGCATGTCCTAATTTTTCCTTAGTTTTAATTTTAATATTGTAATGTAGTTTTAAAAATTAATGTATTGTCTCAGTTTCTATTGAAAAACCTTGTTCTCCATTTTCAGTTTTATATAATCTTAACTTTCTCATTATTGTCTAAAATTGTTACTAAAGTTACCTTAGTTGTTAGTTTAAGTTTATGAAAATTATGTAACTCAAAAGAAAGCAAAAAAAAAATCAGAAAAGAAAAAAAAACAGGAAACAAAAGGAAAACCTCCAGAAAAATTATAAAAATAAAGAGAAGAAAAGGAGAAGGAGTTGGTGCAGAGAAGATTCTAATATTGGATTGGGTTTATTAGTGCTCTGTGGAGAGCTATAGGGTGTTCAATGATCTAGTTCCTAGTATTGCAGTTGGCCAAACATTTGTATGAATCCATAAATTTTTATTCTTTACTGTTCCATTGCTCTTTGCTTATGTTCTATGCTTATTTATGCTAGATTAGTTGTAGTGTATTGTTAAAATTTGGATTTCAGTTTTATAAAACCACTGTGCCTTGAAAAGTTGAAAACAGTTTACTTTAAGGGGTGTTTGGTTCTACTAGTTCAGCTGACATTTGGTGGTTTTTAATGGCTAAGGCCTGCTGAGATTTAACTCTTAGGTTGAAATTAGAGTAGTACTAGAGTCACATTGGTAGTTTTTTTTGTAAAAAGTCAAATTAATTTTTAAATCTCATATAAGCTTAACTGTTTAGAGATTAGGGTAGCAAACTTAGATCATCAAGTTAAAACTTGTTTAGTTTGCTCAAAGTAGTTTAATTTAGGGTAAATACTACATAATTTATCATGCAGGATCAACCAAAAGTCATCTAAGTCAAACTGAGCTAAAATTGAAAAAGTCAAGAATTCAGCTTTGTGCAAAAAATCAATTTTTTCTAGGAATTTTGGTGATTTATGTGCTTAGAATCAGAACTTGGAACTTTTACATGTTAATGCATCCCAGCTAAGCTTTTGATTTCCAATTTTATTTTATTTTTGAGATTTTTTCTTCACACTTTTCTGTGTGCTCCAACAGACCTGCAGGGCAATGATATGCCCTGCTCCATGTCCTGTCAGTTTTGACTTGTTCTTCATTAGTCCATAATTTGTTCAAACATTGACCTTTGTTCTGGATTTTTGCTTTTTCAGAAAGTCACTTAGGATATCTTGTTGCATGTACCACTGGTTTGCTCTCATTAGCTTATTTCCTGGCTTATTTTGTGTTTTGGATTTGCTTTTTGGACCACTGTTCATTCTGCAAGCCTATGCATCCACTGAGCTTGTTGGATTCTTGGTCCCTGCCTGAATATGAGCTTCATGATTAATGGTTACTAGGTTGTTAGAGGTTATGAATACTTGTTGTTGTCTCTGAATTATACTCTAGTGCTTAATAGTTAACTGCTCATTGCTTATCTCACCCTTGTTCCTAGCCTGGTCACTCAGTAGGACTCCCAAGCTCATTGAGAATTTATTACTTGGTCTTTTAACATGGAATTTGGTTTTTTGGGAAGCTAGTAGTACTAGCTTTCTAATTACAGGCTTATCTTGGGCTTAAGAGGTTAGGCCCCTAGCTTATCTGTGGCCTGCAAACAAGCCTGTAGGCTTGTTAGGTTCTAAGTGGGGTTTGGTGTTGCTTACTTGTAATCTTAAGCCTATTTAGTAGATCAATCTTGCTTTTCTAGCTTATTTCCTTAGTACCTAACAGGTTTGCATCCAAATTTGCTTTTAGTTTTAGTTTAACAGCTTGTGGTGAGCTTATATTCTCAATTTTAGCCCAAACATTAAGCTGTTAAGCTTATTTGCATGCACACAGCTCATTAATAAGCCATAGCAAAAGTCCCTTTGTAAAAAGTGCTTAATATTAGTTGTAAATCAGTTGTGTAAAAGAAAAATTAGAAAAAGACAAAAAAATAGAAAGTGATAGCTTCTATTTAAGCTCTTTTGGCTTATTTTCTGCTTATTTATAAGCAACATTTGTTTTTAAATTTTTTCTAGGTTTCTGTAATCATAATAGAATTTTAGTAATTTTTTCAGATTTTTCCTTGATCATTTAGTATTTTTTATAATTTAGTTTAATTTAAATCAATTAAATAATTAGTTTTTAATTATTAATATTTAATTAAAAAGTAGGAAAAATAGTTTTTCTGTTTTAAAATTAGTTTTATAATATTTTAGATTTTTCTAAATTTAATTTTCATTTTTCTAGTTAAATTTTATAATTATTTGTAATTTAGGATAATTTAGTTAATTAAAAAGTAATTAATAATTAGTGATTAATTAATAATAATTAATTAAATAGTTGTAAAAATAATTTTAATTTTCCAAAAATTTTCTTATAACATTAGGATTATAAAAATATAATTTTCATAACCGTAGGACTTTGTTTACTCCCGTTTCACTTTTTAATTTGCGCGTTCGCGTTTATTTTAAACTCAAACGCGCGTTTTTAGGTTAAATCACGTTTTTAGGTTGTCTGATAATCAGTAATTGTTAATAAAGTGTTTCTAAGTTATTTTCCATCATAATCTCGTAGTGTAATCATCATAATCAAATTCCTGACCTTCCTGATTAATCACCCGATCATTTAAAACGTTTACAAATACAATTGCACGCCTCGTCGGGACATAACGACCCGGGGATTCCCTAAACTCCTTGGTTAGTTGGTTTTTGACGTTTGACTTGGTTGACCATCACCTGATAAACTTAGTTGACCGTTTAGGACCAATCACAAGACATGTTTACTTTGTATTGTCGGAGGGCGTCAATTGAGTGGATGAGTTGCAGACTGCAGCTGCACAGTTTCTACCTAAGAAAATGGTGGAGTTTTCAAATGAACTTATAACAAAAGATGACATAAAACTTCAGGAGCTAAGGATCTTGGCTACGGAGTTGGAACTAAGGGGACGGGAGATTGACCTATTCATCGAGAAGATTAAGGGTTTGTTGCCCTGGTAAGGACAATGTTGCAATGTTGTATGTCTTTGTTGGCTATCGTTATCCTAATAAAAATGTTGTGGCCTGAGTCTGCCTAACATGAGTGTTGGTCGTGTCCTGTAATGGTGTACCTGTGTCTTAGTTTCTAAGTTAACTTGTTGTAACGTCTATGTTATGTATATCTATGTGGTATGTTTAATGAAGCTTAAGGTTTTATGTTTATGACTATCACGATCTAATTACTAAGGTGCAAAATAGTAATAGTAAAAATAAACATGGTCGATTAATAACCTGTATAGAAACATGCAGGCCAAGGCTCCGCAATCACCAAATACCCCACCCTGCTTTGGAACGTTATGTGCAAGACGAAAGCTGATCTTGTAATTTTCCAGGTCAATACGTTTCTTGTCAAACACACCTGTCTCCTGTAGAATCAAGGGAAGATTGTCCTCCAAACATTTCCTCATTTTCAAATACCAATCACGACCTTCCTCTTCACAACGATAAACACTGTCATAAAATATAACATTTCCGGTCTGTATGTGAAACTGGGCAACATACCAATGTTTCTTAGGCTCGTTTATCGGAATGAACACCTGCAAGGTATACAGAAAATAAATTAGATTTGTTGGACATAAAGATTTGTTGGACATAATTAAGATGATAAAGATGTGTCGGAAATAATTACCCGGTCAACATCAGCCCATGCCAATTTGTAAACTTGGTTATTAGCATAAAATAGTGGCAACGAATCTTGAAGTAGAAGTGTCAAGAAGTGACTGCTAACTACGGACCAATCTGCAAACGATGGTCTAACGTGCCACAAATACATCACCCAAAGCTCAATGTGTTGTAGATATTTAAGAAAAACAAAATAAAGCTTGTTATTTCCCTTATCAAACACAAAAAAGAGGACATTATTTACATTATTTGCTATAAGAATTTAACTTTACTTTAATTACCTTGTCGCGGAACCAGCCTTTACGAGTCTCATCCATCCCAACAAAACATAACCAGAAACAACGATCTACAACTATATCATTGCACCAAGGAAACGTGCAACGAAAATAGCTTTCACTATTTGTATTAAAAGCCTCCAACTCACGATGAACAAAAACCTTATCAATCCTTTCTGATGGACTGTAAAATGAATGACTCGTACTTGAATCATACTTCATATTCACACTGCTAATATCTGAAAAGAATATAGACCTTACCGCTTGACAAGGTTTGAGATCTCTACATTTTTGGATCATATAAGGAGTTAACTGGGAGTTTGTTCTTTTAAGTTGATCCAGGGTAGGAACTTTCACATCATCATCTACTTCCTTAAATTCCGGCCTTAGTACTAATTCATGCTGCCTCTTCTTTGATACAAAAGTTTTTCCCAAAGAACGTTGCATGTGAGGGGCCTTGAAATTCTGGTCTCTAAGCTGCACATTTTTTCCTCTTCCTTTAGGACTCTCATCCTCTCTTCCCTTTGTGCAGATAAACGTCGATTCTCAGCCTTCTGCTTTTCAGCTGCTACGCGTTCTTGCGTAGCCAAAAAAACACAATCCTTCTATAACACAAAATACGAATACAGACCAACTTAGAATTAACTTTATATGTCTCAACCTCTATTATTGTTAAAATTGTACAAACCTCTTCGACATCTTTGTCAGATAATTTCTCATCTTTCAGAAACTCATCCTGGATTGCTGACTCTAACAAATCTAGGAAATTTTGATTTATATTTGTGCAATACTCATCACCAAGATCAATATCTTTGTAATGATTGTCGAATTTATCCTGTAAATATATTAAGTAAAATGTAAGAAAAACAGATAATAAACATCTTGTGATATTCATGTAAAGAAAATTTAAGCGAGAATTACTTTTTCCGGTTCTTTGTGCTCTTTCTCATCAACTTCGTCCAGAAAGTCCTGCATATGTCCAACCTTCATTTTTCTGTTAATATACTGGGTAATAAAAAAGATCAAGTACATGAATTAGTGACTAAACATTTTGGATAACGAATCATATAGTTATGGTATAAACAAACCTGAATAATGGTTTCAAGTTTGTAGACCCGTGATCTCAAACTGTTGACCTCTGCAGGTAACATCAACAAACCATTACATATACCTTGCAATGTCCTAACATGATCCTGAAGAGTATCACAAGACTGTTGCGCTGGAACTTCATTGTCTACACGATGTATTTTCGTGCGAAGTTCTGCTCGTTTACGCAGCCAATCTTCAAAAAGCCCTCCACTGTTGACAACATGTGCAACTCTCGGTGCATACCAGTTAAAAAACCTAATGCCTTTGGTGTACAATTCTGAATGAGCCTCAGCTTTCGTAGGATATAGATCATGGTTTGTTTCTTTCGCCTAACAAAATATACAAACAGAAAGTGGATTAGCGTTAACCATAATCATAATCAAATAGTAGGAATGGATATCTCAAAATGAACACTTGCCTGGGGAAAAGCTGCCCGAAAGACTCCAATTCTTGGAAAGGCACCTTCTTAGACCATGAAAGTGCTCTTGGGATAACATCGATGTCCTTACTCCACCAACGCAAGCTCTGGGTAGAAATCACTAAAATCCATATCTGAAAAAACTAAATACATTAAAAGAATTACTAGTAACATAAAAATAATTTAACAGAATAATTTGTAGTGCATAATTCTGACCTTGAAACATAAAACAAACCCAGCCAAAGAATATTCCAACTTCCGTTTTGAGTTGATATTTCGAATGGCATCATACAACTGTCTCCAAATGTGTTCCCCCCAAGGAAAGTCATTCCAGCTTTGAAAGTCCTCAACCATCCTAAGATATGTATCATCCACCACAGATAACAGGTCACGCCCCATAAATATGACTTGAAGTCATAACAAAAGACAAACTCGTACCGCGTCTTGATCAGATACTTTTGTAAAAAGCTCTTCATCCTCAATCAAACATAGGAGATCTATGGTTTTTAAATTATCCCCTACCTTCTTCGGAAATACACGATCACAAAATATGACATCACCACTTCTAAACTTACGGAAACTAGGCAATCCAAATTTAAAACCAGTTATGAGGTGAAATTGACGGCGTCCAAAATGCAGATGATGCCCATTAACAACATAAATTAGTGGCAAATCATAGTGCTGATTATCAGACTCAATTTTTTTTAAGCATGTAATGTATAAGGCTATCTTCGTTCTCAAAGTAATTTAAATCCAACCATGGACCAAAGCATGTTGATCGAAACACTTGAAGACGATTTTCAGATAATCTGTCTTTAGTCAATTGGAAGTAATGCAATTTGCTTCGGATGTGAACCTTGGCAGCATATTCCTATATAAACAAATAATAACACAAAGAGAAGCAACTCAGTTAATTTAACCAAACACACATAATAAAACTGAGTAACTATAGTAAATAAACACAATGACAACCTTGTAAAGGCTCATTTCCAGAAGTTGAGGTAGTACATGTTTGCATTTTACCACATTATGTATGTATTGAGTCAGTAACATGCCAAATGGATAGACAACTTTCAAGCTTATATAGGCCAGCAACAAAATTCATCCTCAATCATGAGCTATTATGGGAGGGCATTTGCAATCACTAATGACCTAATAACGCACTTAACATTACGCCTACGGTCATAGCTATGCTGTTCAGCGTCACATACTAATGCCTATGTCTCAAACTACATGAGGTCAATAACCCACAGTTTGTTTACAACATTAGATAGATACACCATGTGCCAATGGAGTAAACATGTAACTGCTATCCTGCAAACTCATATTACGACATTGATAAATTGAAGTGTAGAACTAAGGTTCCTACCAATACAAACAATTACAAGAAAATTGGTCCTGAAACTGATAAACTGTTGTACATTACGACATTGATAAACTGTTGTACATTACATAAACCAAGTTATCATTATATGATATACAAAACAACAACTAAACATTGTTCATAAGAAAACCAAAATGCTTTGGTTTATCATTATAGTGTTGCCATATTGTACTAAGACCCTCATCTTTGTTCAATCCAGTATGATTTGTTTTAAAAGGGTGTACATCTTTATAACTGTAAACTTCTCTTCTTAACTCTTCGAGTGTTTCACTTGGAAGTTGCATATTTGGTGGAGCATTTGGCCCATACCTCTCATATATCTCTGGAAATATGACCTCTCTGAGTACCATTATTGACCAACCCCGGTCATCAAGGGTATGCTCTAACTTCAATCGTTTACCAGTGGACATTGTGGTTCCAACCAATACAAACAAATACTAAAGTTCCTACCAATACAAACAAATACTACAGAAACATACGAAGTACTGCAAAATTGCATTCACATAGACCGTAGAAAGTAGGCGTGTATACTAATCTTCCACACATCTCTCAATGATCCAACTATAACAAAAAGGGCCTTTGTTGCTGTTCATCGTCACATACTAATGCCTTGGTCTCAAACTACATGGTGTTTATTTTAGTGCAACCTACTTCAAGTCTCTTCCAAGACCTATATACACGCCTACTAGTAGCATCATGAGTGATGATGTTCCCCAAAGACTTTGCCCATTCAACTTCTCCGTACTATGCCTCTCACTCGTTCAACCTCATATTTTTCCATAAAAAACTTACCTCTTATCTTTAACACTTTTTATGAAACTTAGCCTCTTACTTGTTCCTACTCATTTCTAGGTCCCATCATTTCAAACATTAACACAGGACCATCGGCACTATAGAAGGACCTAGGTTAAAAGGATATATGAATTAGATTATGCCTACTAACGCGCTTAACATTTGCAATCACATTACACCTACTAACGCTCTTAAAGGTGAGCTTATCGGCATTTCCAATCACATTAAGCCGGCTAAATAAGCTAATCCAAACGCCCTATTACACACATAACAATTCTAATACTATGGCATTCCCTTAATTCAACATTACCTTCAATTTTACTCTCCATAAACAACCATTTCAAATGGGGTAACAACAAATAAACAAAAACAACTAAAATTAAGAGAAAAACTTACCATTTCAAATAATGAGTTCAATGGGTGTTTTAAGTTCAGTCTCGGTTCATCTATCTTCTATGCAAATTCGTACCGGTTGATGTTTTTATGCGAAATTCAAAAATGCCGGTTGATGTTTTTGTGTGTGTGGATTTGAATAAATAAATTAAAATGGTTTTATTTAAGTGAAAGAAATTAAAATGGTTTTATTTAAGTGAAAGAAATAAATTAAAAATATGTCAAGTCAAATCAGATATGATAAAAATCTTTTGGAAAGATTTTTGGTCTTTTTCAAGAAATATTGCACATGGGCAGCCGAAATTCGCACGATCGCACGATTAGAAATCGCACATTCGCAAATTAAAGTCAAAGGCCACATGGGGGACAAGTGCTAGTGGGGTGGGCTGCAAGTGATTGGTAAGGTTGTTTTGTCTGGGACACGTGTAATAAAGTTAATGGGATCGCACGATTGCACTTGACCAAATTGGGAAATGGGGTTGGGTTTGTACTGAATAAATAAACCCGAAAAATAATTGTCCTGATTTGGGAATTTGCCTTATTTATAATTTGCCAATACTATTTTTTTTAGCTGCAATATCAAGAAATAGAAATTTGTGATGGTTTGTCAAGGCAAACGACATTCTTTCATATACCGTGATTAAATATGTGTGTTGTGACCATTGCCGGAGCTAGAAAAATTTTTATGGGAAGGCCGAAACAAAATTTTTTTCGAAAAAACATTAGATGGGAGGGCAGAGATTTTTTTATATTATTTTTTTTTCACATGAAATCGCAAATAATTACACAAACGGACTTAAGCTTAGGGGGCAGGGACCCTTCCCGGTCCTCATGTAGCTCCGCCTATGGTTGTGACAGAATTTGCAAGTGAAGTGCGAATTATTACAATTTCATATTCCTTGTTTATAGCTACCGGAAAATTTGTGTTATGTATTAGCCTAGTTCTACTAAAATCTCATCTCGAATGTTAAACCGTCAGTTTCATATAAAAAAAATTAAAAGTTTTTAAAGCGGAGTCTTTGTCACTATCAAAGATTACAAACTCAGACTTCGTCTTCATTAATACACTTTGGTTGATTCATATACTTTTTTGCAATAATAAGAAGTTAAATTAAAGTCAAGTGTTAATACAAATAATGCGTAAAAATGTTATTTATATTTGTCGATTTTTCTTCATTTTGATAACAACAAAATATAAAAATATTTTACGTAAAAGTGGTAAACATATTATTAGTCTTAAATTTCCATTTATGACGCAAAATCACTTAAGGTGTGAATAATTGTTATTGAACTTGATTGATGATGATCAAAGAATTTTTTTTTCATACTCCTTACATTTTAACACATTACATTTTAACGTGCACAAAACATTTTTTCAAAAGTTGATTTACAAATAAGTAAAAAATGTTTTAATGAAATATAAATTTGAATTAGGCTTCTAGAAATATAATCTTGTAAGATTATGCAATATTCAGTAAATGTTTTGTCAAGATTTGCAAGTCTCAACAAAAGACAAACAAGAGATGAAATCTGACAGGGGATGACTCCCTTAAAGGGCCATGACTCCTTTATTAATAAGGCTTCCAGAAATATAATCTTGCAAGATTATGCAAGATTTTGTAAATATTTTGTTAAGATTTGCAAGTCTCTACAGATGAACAAATAGGAGATGGAATCTGACAGGGGATGACTCCCTTAAAGGGTCACGGCTCCCTTATTAATAAGGGAATCATGGAGCCATGGAGGAGCGTCCAACTCTTGGTTTGCCTACATATAGTGGCTCATTTCCACACTTAAAAATCACCTATTGCCAATATTTTTTCAACATACTTTCCCACCATTAAACCTTTCTTTCTTTAATTATTTAACTTGTTTAAATCCATTTTAAGTGATCCAATAACTAACCATTCTAGGTGCAAGAGAAGAACACAAAAAATCGCCAAGACTCAAGTGTTGTATTGTTAGTTCTTGCATTTGTAACATTTGTTACATCATCATAGTTTTCCATCATACACTTTGTTTATAACCACTTATCATACACCATAGAGACATCCGGTTAATATTTTAGTCCTAAAAATACGAGTGTGTTCCGGTTAGTATTTTAGTCCTGAAAATACGAGTATGAAAGGTTGGTTCTACCTCAACAAGAACTCGACATTTATCTTAGTGTCGGAAAATATAGTAAGCAACGTTGTACAGTTTTCTCCTCATAAAGGGAGCTTGTTGACATAGTGCAGTGAATTCTAGAGTTGGGTATTCGGGGAGTGGAGTAAGGTGAAGAGGAGTTTCATGACCGACCCAATGTAAATCCTCATGTTGTGGTTTGATCTTTCCATCTCTCATTTATTATCTTGCACTTTATTTATTGTCCTTTATTACTTATTGTCTCGCATTTACACTAATTGCATATATATCGTGATTTGGTTGATCTCACACATACTCAAATATAAATTTATTGTAACTTAAATTTTAAAAAGGTAAAAACTATTCAAACCCTCACTTCTAGTTTTCCACATCCAGCATGATTCATCTTGTGAAAACAAGACGCGTCTTTGGGAACTCTTAACCACATGTTCAGAAATTATGTTGGTGACTTGACGTCTTCATGGTTTCAATACATATATAGTCTGCTTCGTCCAATTCCTTATGATAAATCTATCCCGTTGTAAGAATTAAGGTTGTACAAGCTAGGTAAAACGTAACAAGTATGATATTGAAAATTTGCAACGACATATGTAATTGATGCTTAGGATAGCGCCTACGCAAAGGTTTTACCTCTCGAGGGATCTCGAGAAGCTTGCAATCCCTACCAGGCAATGTACCTGACTGATGTAGTATAGTGTAGTGGAAAGTACTTGGGGAATAGTGTTTGTTAGGATCAAAACTTAATTAAACTAGGTCTAGAGGTGAAGGTTGATTCTTTTTGTATTTTTATATTTTATGGAAAGTAAGTAAAAATCTCGGGTATTGGAAGAGTGGGCGGAATTAGTTGCTAGTCAACTAACCCAATTAACTACAAATGCAATGAAAACAAAATAACAAGAAAGTAAATGTTGAGAAAAACAATAATGAGATAAACATGTTTACTTAGATTTCACTACTCCCTAGCTATCTTTCATTAATTGACTAGTTTGTTATAATTGCGTGGATGACGGGTTATATTCCTTAATACCATTCATGGGGCCGTGTACGATCTTCCCAAACTCTATAAGCTTCTACCTCTTCCTATGTCGAGCCGACAACTAGCTCCTAACATGGCCTCCTTAGTAGTCACTCATGCATTAAATACAACCATTAAAATCGTAGTACACATCTGATTCATGTTTCTTAAGACGTTCAAGCAAGTTACCAATTGGAGATTAGCCAGTTTTCTTAAGCCTAACATTGAAATCATTCATCCACAACAATTAATAACAAACAATCAACCAACAATCAATAACTAGGTTTCATTACATTAAAACAAACACAAACAAACCTAGCCTAGCATGTTAAAGTAAAGACAAGCATAAGATAGAATCAAACAACACATAGACATACTGAATTATTATTGGAAGACTTATCTTTACTCAAACATGGATGAAAGAAGGGTTTGAAACCTTTACAAGAAGGTGAAAATTCGACCTAGGGTTTGTGGTAAAGTTCCTCCAAAAGTTCTCTCTTTTAAAGAATGAAAATTAGAAAACTATATATAGAGATTACACATCTGACGGCGTCACGTTATACCTGTGACGCCGTCAACTAGCCGCCAATACTCTTCTCGGATTGCCTAGATCCAGAACTGACGTCGTCACTTGTAATTCATCATATGGCCGTCACTTGTAAAGTTGCTCTTGACAGCCTAGGCATCCCAAAGCATGACGCCGTCACTCATTAAGTCCCAAAAACATTCTGGCGCGTCTCATGTAAACTTTATATCCACCTCTTTACCAACACATGACGCCGTCATATATAAATCTTGACACCGTCAAGTACTATTTCTAGCTTGATTTTGGAGACTTTTCCGTTTTCTTCACTTTTCGCTCCAAAAACGTCCAAAATGCTTCCTTTTCCAGATTTCTTCTCCAAAGTACCTAAAATGACAAAAGGAACGATTTGAGGCAATATTTGATCAAATAATCACGACTTAGGGCTTAAATGACCCCCTAAAAGCGTAACACTTTTCGCCTCATCAGTAATCAAATCATAGATTTATTAAATGTCATTATCATAATAAATTGAATTTTACA